>CM069906.1:84812107-85054084 GCA_036172215.1 Camellia granthamiana
TAATTTGTTATTTGTTTTGCACTAATAAAACATGTCAAGTTCATAACATCACTGAGAATATATTTGGACCAACATCAAATACCAATTAAATATAAAGTTGGGCTTATTTGAATCTTAGCTCTTTTAAGATTGTACATATTGACCTTCAGGCCCATAAGCAATACCAAACAGGCAGGCCTTCACCCATATATCTGGTGCACGCTAGATGAAGCCTGCAAGAAATCTCAGGAAAAGGGAGAGCAGAGCACAGGCTTGCTCTTTTTTTCCCTTATTGATAGATATACAAATAGGTGTTTGTTTTGTATGGGCTTCTTTATGGGTTTCCACCAATTCTAGATGGATCTTTGGATTGATTTAAACCCCACCCTAACTTCAACTCGTCTACCAAGTTTACTTGGTTCCCAAGTAACATCAACTTGACACTTAAATTCTCACACAAGTGAAGTATTAGCATTGTTTTGACCTGACGTATGAGATCTTAGACCTCAAACATGGAATATCAAACCAAAAACAGCCTTATATCCCTATTAGGTGGAGTTAGCTACATGAAAAAAATTTCACCATTTTGCTCTATCATGCTATGTGCTATGTCAAATTCAATTGGGTGAGAGAGGACCATCTGCCTTGGTACCAAATTTTACAGATTATAAAATAAAATACTGGTGCAGACCCAGCTCAAATTCTAGAATCATATAAAAGAGGAAACCCAACTAGCTAATGGAATTCATACACCAAGTGAATACATCCAGAACACCACCCTTAACTCATAAAACTGACCAAACAAATCCACATTTCCAAATGATATATGGTCTATCCTTTTTTTTCCTTGAACTATAAAAAGAAAAAAAATAAATAAATATGTATGCATATAACATGGCAGAGGGCAGCCTACTGGAGCATCCAGAATTGTAAATCTTGAAGTTTCTGTCTCAAAATGTGCTCTTCCGACTTCAACTGTTTTACCCTGAAGTAAGATTGCATATTAGAACATGGACAAATAAGCAAGCTTTAATTCTAAAGCATAAATGAATGGAAAGAATGCATACCATTTGCACTGATTAAATATAAGGCCATAAATGATATCACAGCAAACTAGACACATGAAAAATACCTTAACTCTCTCCTCTTCATTAGTGTCCATAATATATGCCATATACCTAGGACATAACAAATAAACATGATCAAAAGGCACAATTAAATAAGGGACCATCCATGTCATAATCATTAGATATTCAAATGCTAGAAACAACATATTCTGAATAATGATCATCATCCGTCTACAAAAATACAATAAAGCCAATTAAAAAATAAGATGAAAGCTGCGATATCCAATGCTGATGAAAATTCTCAAACAAGATTAAGGTCTATACTCTATAAAAGGAGCCCGTAATTTATTCATCATTCCGAACAAATAGGATTTTGGAGTTAGTTAACTAAATCTCACATACTTACTTGGGGAAGGTAACAAATAAAAAAATGGGAATAAACATCATGGAGTAGAGCTAGACAAAACCCCTTATGCATAACAACAAATGTTAAAAGAGCCATGAATGATATGTATAATTCCAAAATTATTAAAAATTATAGGGATGGCTATAGAAGGACTTGGCACAAACCAAGGAAAACGAGGCAAATAACAAGACAATGTGGGCCGCAATGGATCCTCACTGAAATCAATGGAGCAGACACTTTTTGTGCTAAACATTGAGGAAATTATGGATTGCACTGAAAACAAGGGGATTTATATTATGAAAGTGCTGAAGGTCACTAGAAACATTGACTGCAAACTTGAGAGTGACTACGAGGAATAAATTGAAATCCTATTATAATGCTCTAAAATATGATATTCAATGAAAAAAACATATATTGATAACTATTCTCTGGGATTTGTTCCTTATTTGGGCTTCCAACTGCTGTAAAAGTAGTAGCTTTGGCTCATCCACATTATAGTCTCCTAATTAGAAAGCAGTGCAACTCAGAAAAAAGCACATATATAGTACTAATGCAATATGCCAGGCAACAACCAAGCTTTTTATGGACAATTCAAGATTCCAATATGGGCAATTTGGCATCCAATCCACATCTGATATCTTGAATTTAAGTTTTGCAGCTGTATTAAAAATGAATATTTGGTGAAAAGCAAAAAATATCAACTAACATCAGAAACATATACAACATAATCAGGAAATGCAAGGGCCAAGGACTTGAGAAGATAAAAAGAGTTAAAGACTTGAGAAGATAAAAAGGTTAGGACTGTCCCATTCAAAGACTACGACAATTTCAAAAATTTCATGGAAAGTAAAATATAATAATATTTTTTCCATCACAAGGGATTTCTAGTTTTCTGGTCATGAATGATTGTTAAGAAAACTGGGAGAACAAGCCCAAATTAGGAATCCATTTCATAATTATAAGACCATCGAATATTTTTATTTTTCAGTAATCAATATAATCATTACTTAAAAAACAACCACCCAAATGCATAGGGCAAGCTCCATTACACATACAAAATAACTAACCTAACATTTGTCAGTGGAGTGGATGGAGTGCGACTAAGTTACTCTATGTGCAGTTACCAAGTTGCAAAACTCTTTTGAGAGAGAGAGAGAGAGAGAGAAAGAGTGTTTTTCAGTCATCACATGTTCTGCCATAATAGATGTACTAAAATAAAACACAGGTAACAAGCTTTAATTGAAAAGCAAAATAAGGTCTCACCAACTTTGTCGACTTTTATCCTTTGCTTCTTTCTCATATTTTTGGATTGTGCGGTCATCCACCTGACCACTAAGGAACAGTATCTGCCCTCCAGTGGTGGACTTCCCTGCATCTGCATCCCACATGTACGTATTTTTGGTAAGTAATAAACTAGTTAAGCAAAAAGGATCAACATACCACACATTCAGATTTAGGCGCTGAAAATCAACTAGTGCAAATGAGCCAAACAAAATTCCATTAGTCCATAATTTCTCTTGGACATGTTTTCTATCAGACTATCATCATCCATCTAAAATACCAGCTGAATATCATATTTGACTAGATAATACCACCAGAGATCAAAATGCAGGAAGAGAATGAAATCAGGAGCAAAGGTTGATTTGAATCTGAGCTCATACATTTACAATCAATAAACAGAAAATGTTTTAAAGCAGATTCAGAAAACATGCATCAAGTGATAGAGAATGAGAAAAAAACTACATCAGTCCAATCATAACTTGCATCAAATTCCTTTCATAAAGAGATCCACCTCTAACATAAGAACATTATAAAAATAAAAATAAAAATTACAGTTGGAATAGAAAAATCCATTAGAAAGATTTCAAAATTAAAGTTTATTAGAGTCACTATGGAAATGCAATTATTCTTGCATGTTCACAAAAGAGCCATCATGCAATCTTCTGATTTGGTAACTTCCTATTCACACTTGCAAAATTAGTTCTCTCCAACTTCTAACCAACTTTAAGAGAACCATGATTTGTATATAATGTTTACTAGTGACAATAGAGTATTAGAAAATAAAACATGAGATGACTTTAAATAACTTTGACAATAATTTCACATGTCCACTGGCAAGTTTGAAGTTTTTTTTTACGTGGCTTTAATGACCTTCACAATAATTCACCAAGAGGAAATAAATACATGCACTTGGAAAAGTCGTTTACCAAGTTGCAATAGTATTAGGCATCAATCATGTTTTACCACAGAGTTTTATTAACAATGTCTGATATGTTTAAGGGAGAGACTAATAATTAAAATAAAAAGACAAATAAGCACCACGAACCATTTATCCAAAAAAAAAAAGCACCAAGGACCAGTTTCCATTTTGTTCCTCACACGGAAACCACCAGAAATTGATCACTTCTAACAAATGCCTTTAAGAGAACAATAATAGTCAGAAAGTTACATAGGCAAGCCATTAAGTAATAAAGCAATAAAACCTAGGCTCCTATCCACCAAGCCACCCATAAATAATAAAATTTTTGTTCAACAAGACGTCATTAATGGAATGCCACCCAAAAATACACCAAGACGTGCATCAAAAAGCTCTACAAATTCTTAGGATTCGTTGAGAGTAGGTTTACTAACTATCGATATACACTCAAAAAAAAAACTTACAAATGTAAACAGAACCTCTCTACTATCAAATGATTTACAATTCCTCTACTAACCCTGAATGATCCACATATTGCATAAGGAAATCAAAAACAAAATCTTCTTTCTTCTTTTACCTACTCTAGCGATGCTATGAAGAAGTTCAACCACTCCCTCAAAAGAATACCAACCTCATCATTGTTACTTTTTACTTGCTAGCTTTTATGCAATACTAAGTGACCTAAGCACGCGCCAAAGATGGAGATGTTTTTCCACACAAGGAAAGCAAAAAATCAGGCAGTAGCTTCACTCCTCACTATTAGAGTTTTAAGGCAAATAGAAGAGCAGAAATCAAGATCGGACATGCCCTTAGTCTGGCAAGCAAAGCTTAGTCAGACGAACAATGGACTCAACTTAGCTCCGTTTGGCACAGCTCATTTGCAACCCTAGTTGATGCAAAAATGCATTTGAAATGTGGTACAGAAAATATCACATATACAGTACAAATTCAGGGAACATTGCATCTTCTGATTTCAATCAACATATTATAAAGCTGCTAGATAATCTTTAAAATGCTATACTATTAACATTTGGAAAATTAAGTAGTACAAAACTTTATTCATAATCTACCAAATATCTGAATCAATAATGACCAAAAAACGAATAAGACTTGACCACATTTGTAACTTTCAAGTAAAATAGCAGCATAAAAAGTATATAAAGGAACTGGAAGCACAAATTTAATTTATTGAAATACCAACCACCACATCAAGACAAACAGAAACCTCTGATAAATTTCCTTCCATTTTAAATCGACTACAAGGCACTGTTAAAAAAATTTAGAACCCCATTAACACTTGTTTGAGAAATGATGAAAGATAAAGGTTATTATAAACTTCATATTACAAGCTTGGTTATTTGTGTTCCAACAATATTCAAAAGTGAACTTCGTCTATGAGCTCATGATCTACTTTCAATATGCCTATGACCAAAATACATGTTGCATATCTAGTAAACTCAATACAAGCTCACAGGTAAATTGTGTCTACATCAGGCAAATATACGAATATACATATATGAAACTAAAACATTAAGGTGTATGGTTTCAGTTCCCACCTCCATATTGGTTAAATGGAAACAGCTACAAACACATGCACGCGAGCACAGACACAGGTCAAAAAAAAGTGCTCGAAAACCCAAAATTAAAATTTTGACCGAACACGTGGATTCTGAAATTTTGTGCTGGTTATGGAGATATTTTCTAGGATTCTTGCTGAAAAGGCTTCCCTCCCTGAGTTTAAATATCACTGGAGATGTAAGAAAAATAGGATTGTTAATCTTTGCTTTGCTGATGACTTGATGATCTTTTGTAAGGGGCCTATTCCTACTGTTGTGGCTATTAAAGAGGGTTTACAAGAATTTCAGGCATTGTCTGGTCTCTCTCCTAGCCCTAACAAAAGACATGTCTTTTTCTTTGGATGTGAGAAGAAACTGAGAGATGAGATTCTTGATGTGACTAAATTTGCTAAAGGCCAGCTTCCTATTAGATATTTGGGGGTTCCCCTAATCTCTACTAAACTCAAAGCAGCTGATTGTTAACAGCTTGTGGAGAGAATCACAAAGAGAATCAAGAGTTGGACTAACAAATGCTTGTCCTACGCTGGTCGAGCCCAGTTGATCCAGTCCATCCTTTTTTCCATGCAAGTGTATTGGTCCTCTCTCTTTATCCTTCCCAAAAAGATTATTACGGATATTGAGAGTTTATTTCGTTCTTTTTGTGGATTGGCCCGCAGTCTAAGATTGTTGTTTCTTGGCTCAATCTGCCCTGGCCTGATCTGGTACCTTTCCTGTCTTAACAGATCAAGGGTAAGTCTTTGAAGGCCATTATCTCTAGACTTGTGTTTACTTGTACTGTCTATCACTTGTGGTTAGCTCAGAAAAATATAATTTTTAACCAAGCCTTAATTCCAGAAGAGATGGTTATTAAATTGATTGTGGACATGATTATGTTCCGTATACTTTCTTTTACTAACTTGAAAAGCTGCCCTAGTGACAGATGGTTGTTGAATACCTGGAGTCTCCCTCAATCTATCTTAAATGACTATACAGGCATGGAAGGAGGCACTAGAAGAATGAGGGATAATGGGAATTCAGTAAATGTGGGTTGAGTGAAAGTGACCAAGAGAGTGTGTTTTCTAATGTTTTGTTTCTTGTGTAGCTCAGTGTTCGTTGGAATGAAGATCAAGTATAACCAATGTGGGTTGAGGGATGTGAGCACATCTATAATACCAACCTGTCACTGCCCATACAGTTTATTTCTAACGTACTACATATATAGCCCTACTTTATCTATTTTGCAGGTACAAGAGGCTATGAAGGTTTATGTTGCAACCATGCTTTTGTGGGTTGAGTGATGGGAGCTTATATATTATGTGCTTGTCTTTTCTTGCCGAGTGTTGTGAGCTTCTAAATAGAGGATTGAGTGATGTGAGCATTTATGTTATCTATGTTGGTGATTGTGATTTGGAAAAACTGCATATGGTAATACAACCTTGTCTAATTGAGGTGTTCTTGAGTAATATCTTATATTGGACATGATTTATTAACATAAAGTGGAAGGAAGCTGCAAGTACAGATGGCTATTGGGAGCGCCTAAAGTGTGAAGAAAGTTTTACTCATATTTGTCTAATGCTAGTTTATGTCTAGATAGGACCTTTTTTCGCCTACCCTTGCGGGCTGTGCTAGGGATTACTCATGTACTGTGTTTCTCTTTGTTTTGGGTGGTTCAACATACAGTCTGTATAAGGTTCCTGAACATATTAAAATCTTTTAATCTGAACAAATAGACTTTTTTTTTTTTTTTTTTTTTCTTGTTCGCCAATGACGGCTATGAACAGGTGAATACATAGTCTAGTCTTTTTTGTGGTGGCAGTTTTTGCTGTGTCTGGCAGTTTTGTATAGGATCTGTTAGGGCCTGGGGCATGCCCCTTGTATTGTGTATCCTCTTGTCTTTTTAATTTATGACTTATTCACCCAAAAAAAAAACGTGTCAGCATTGCAAAAAGTAGGAACATTGAGAAAGCTAGCACAAACAACATATCATGGAAACAAAAAATGGGAAGAATAAACAAAAGGAAGCAATGCCATCACTCGTGGGGTACATAATATAGTCGCATATGTAAGGTGTGACAATATCAATAGTCAATAGTCAATAGCCAACAAAACATATCCTGAGTAGGCAACATAAATCATAATTATATGACTGACTTTGATGACCAAAAATTTAAGACTAGTTAAACAAGATCAACCTACCAACATGGCCAATAAATACAACATTCAAATGGCGCTTCTTATTATCTTCAATCTCGTCTTCAGTATCTTCAGCAGCAGAGACATCCTTGGATTTCACTGAAAACCAATAAAAGTTTTTAAAAAAAAACTGGTTGGAGTAGATATACCCAATATCAGCACCTACTACCAAACAATTTCACATACATACTTCACAACAAAACAAAACAAATAAAAGAAGAAGAAAGAAAAAGAACAAAACAGCAAGCAAAAACCCCACTATACACATACAAATATTTATTAATTGGTGTTGCCTTTGCAAGTGCAATGAAAATATGTGGCGGGCATCATGTTTGGTTGGTGGGGAGGCAACATGTGGAAGAAAATGCGGAAGGCTTGATGTTTAGGCTTTTTGTGCTTGATGTGGCTTTCTAAAGAAAGAAGTGTTGTCTTTTTTTTTACTATTTTGTATAGTTGGATCTCATGAAATGATATGCCTAGCCTCGAAAATCTTGTGGATCATGTGGTTTCCCTACACCTGTAAGAAGTTATAGGCCTTTTGAGTGTATAGGCCTCCTTTTGTATAAATTATCATGATTTAACCATTTGTATACTGGCAGAATCTCTCATAATTTGATTATTAGAAGACCCCCCCCCCCCCCCCCCCCCAAAAAAAAAAAAAAAACAAAAAAAAAGGAATAACAAACCTTCCATGATGCCTTTTGCCTCCACTGGCACTGGCTGAGTGGTTGCATTGACCTCATCCTTCAAATCTGAAACCAACCACACAAAAGTACTTTTCATCAGTCTCACATAAAATATTCTATGATAATTCACATCACTATGGCAAACATATTACTGCTCAAAAAACGAGTGACCATCATGTTTTATTTCACAACTAGGAAAATAATAAATGCTGGTCCCTTTTCTCTTTTTATTGTTGGGGACATGTGGATTTTTTTTTTTGGGGGGGGGGGGGGGGGGGGGGGGGGGGTGTGTGTTGGGGTGAAGGGAGTTCGAGAAGTCTAAAATATGGGGTGTCCAAGTTGGGGCTTTAGTAGCATATGGCTATTAATGCAATAGGCAATCAATAATATCTCATGACATTATGAACATCTAAACTAGATGACCTCTTCAATCCAGTTATTATAATAACTAATAGACATGATTGTCAACAGCTTTCACACGGAAAACCTACACTAACAAGAAATCAAAAACTCTCCATCTCCCAATTCCCAAAATTGTTCTTAACTTTGAACCAAGTTACCATCTCAACAACCTGACATATTGCATTAATGCTTCTTTGATAAATGACCAACGACCAACCCCAAAAATGCCCGGAGTCCGTAACAACTGACGAAATATTTCACAAGCTTTAACACCAAAATCCCTCCAGTAACATATTTATGTAGTAAAGTGTGCCACTACAAACTTACAAAACCATCTTTTGAAAGAATATATATATATATAAAGTCAATAGACCTTTTAACACCTTCAAAAGGTAAGTGGATAACTCAATTGTTTCATAATTCACCATAAGAGGCCTATATTTCAATGAGCCACCAAAAGGAGTACCAATGTACTCCGTATAAAACGTGCACTGCCAAATTGGGCATGCATACAACTCTAAAAGTGTACATGTCCATGCTAATTTGTGTATGCAATTGATCCATACTGAAAATAAATCCTACAAATTATTACGTTTTTTTCCTTCTCAAGTCATCCAAAGATGGGGCACCTAAAATGTGGCATACTATTTGAAAATCCCTCACACTCAAAGTTAACTCTAACTATCAGCTATATTATTTCCCTTTTTCCAAGCACTAAATAATGTAGTTCCTACATTAATATTTCTAAAATTTAAATAGCACCACATGCTGAGTTTTCCATCTTTTCCAACATCCAATTCTTGTATTTTCCATTTTCTATACGTTAAATTTCAACAGGTTGCTAAAAGTATATAGGACTTCAACAAAATGCAAGCCAGCTTCATGTTCATAACATCAATAGAACTCACTCAAACCAAATGGAGCACCCGATAAGCCTACCTTCACTGTTGTGGAGAGAATATACAACTTGAAGCACTGAATGTCTATGTCTATGATAAGAACCATGTTTACCAATAGAAAACAGCATTGGGTTCTTAACGAATCAAAACACAATTTTATGCCAATCCAATATGCAAAAGCAGAGCATACATCACGAAAGATAGAATAAAATATAAAAGAATAATAAACATGTAAAACAGCACGAAAACAACAATGCAAAAAGGCATCATTCTCTTCAAAAAAAAAAAAAGGGAAAGGTTCAATAGCAATCACACAGATAACAGAATTTTGGTGATTCAGCCAACCTTCTTCCATCTTATCGGGTATTTCAACTTCGTGAGTCGGCTTCACATCATCCGCATTAACCATATTATCTTCTGATAACATTCAACCGAACATTTAAATAACATATTCAAAAATAGCAAATCCATAGTAATAATATTCACCTTGTTTGGTTTAAAACTCTTTTCAGAAAATTGAGGTTTTTCGTTTTCCATATATTTTTTTTACTTATTTTTTTAAATATTTTACTCAAATCTTTTATTTTTTAGATACACATAACATAGATATACTTGAAAAGTATAATATTTGTGGAAAAAACTTTTAAAAAATCACCAACTACAAAAAATACAAAAATTCAGTACATTTTAGTATTTTGTTGTATTCAATGAATTTTTAAAGGATTTTTGTACAAATTTTATATTTTTTAAGTTTATCAAGATTAAATGAATCTAAAAAGCTTAAAAAATAATGATAATTAAATATTTTTGAAAAAATCTTTAAAAATACAAATTAAAAATTTTGAAAACTGTATTTTTAAACTACAAACCAAACCGGGTGAATATTATTATAGCTGTATATGGGTACCAATAGATTCAAACCAACAAAAATGAAAATCCAACAATTCAAAGCCAAAGTTATAACACTAGCTAGCAGTAATAATATTAAGAACAAAAGTCACTCATACCAGATGAATCAAGCTGCAGAGCCCGGATATCCTCCTCGATATCTAGCATAAAAAAAAAAAAAATCTAAAAATCACAAAGCAACCCACAAAACCGCCTAATAAAACAGTTTAGGGTTCGTCAATAGCTTATCAATCCCATCCCTTTACCTTGATTTTGGAAATTACAATAAAATTAATTCAAATTGGAATTAAAAAATACAAAAAAACCATAGATCGGAACACATGTTGATGTGATGATAATCTGAAAGTTTATAGAACTAATGAGACGAACAGAAGAGTCGTGTATGTGTTGGTGAGAGTGGAGAGAAGAGAGAGAAAAAGCGTACCCATTGTTTGAGAGGCAGTGAGACTCAGCACCGTCACTAGGGTTTTTCCTTCGATGAAAATGCAGAGAGAATAGAATGATTGTGATGAGATTCGCGAGGGTAATGTTAGCGAATAGTAGTTATAGGGTTAATTACATACGCAGCCCTCAACTATCTTTGATATCAATTTACTCCTCACAGCTATCAAAGATATTTTTTTTTTTTAACGAAAAAAAAAACATGCAGTAAAGAATAGCCAGTTGCGGGCTTGATTTGACTTAATTCAGGGAAAGGATCTATCACTAAGACACTAATGAAACTCAAGTATAAAAGTAGAGGTAAATAATTATTATTTTGATTATTTACTCAATCGTCTTTCTCCGTCTTTTTCATTTCTCTTTTAATTTTTTCTTTTTTCTATACTTGACAATTTTGAAGTTTCTTTTATTGAGGCAAAAGAACCATCAACGCAATCGCTTGATAATTAGCTTAATTTAATTTATAAAGATTTTTCAATCCTTATTAGCATATTCGTATTTATGATAAAAAATTTTAAAAAGTGTTTTACGAAAACCAAAACCAAACAAGCATTAATTTTCTATTTTTTTACACGTTTTTTAAAAAAAATCAATTTTTAACCAACTTTTCAAAACAAGTCTTTATTAAACTTGAACTTGACTCGATAATTAACTAGGCTTAAGCCTGAGTTGGTTCATTAATATTAACAAACCTCAAACTTCGCATGGTACAATAAGATTTTTTTATTATTATTTAATACATAAATAGTAGATTTATGCTATTATTTATATATATTTATATGTTATTGAATATATAAATAATATATTTATTATAGAATTTAAATAAAAATAAACGAGTTGGGCTTGAAAATCCGAGTCAAACCAACTTGTAAATAGTTCCGTTCGTTTGCAACCTTAATTGTATCACTTTAATCCCTGGTGGAATTGGATTTTTTTAATTTTTATGAATTTATAAATGTGTGATTTTATAAATGTGTCGTGATTTAATTAATCAATGATTTTTAAGTTTGGAGAGAATATGGACATTGATTCTTTTTATAAAAAGTAATTGTTTTGAATGTAAAAATATGTCGAGTATTAAAAAAATATGATATATACACACAATAATTAATACGAATTTAGCAAAGATCCCTAAAAAAAAAATTTATTGTTGGATAATAACACTTTAATAAATGTTAATGGTAATGTTGGCACCATAAATCCATAACTCAAGTTATGAAATGTGAAAAGATGATGGAGAATAAAGTAAAAAACATAGAGCATGAAGTGGAGATTGAAGGAAGTTATGGAAGGTCATGTAGAATGAAATGGAGGAGGTGGAATAGTGGATAATTTTAAGTTGTTTTTTCCTACAAATATTTGCCTATAAATGGTCATTCATAGCTACATTGTAAGAGATCCATAATTCAAATCAAAGACAATTGATTTCAATATTTATTGTCATTTTCCTTATCTCAGGAGTAGTTTAACATAGATTTATATTTTGAAACATTTATTTTCAACATTTCCTTTTCAAAGCATTTTATGCACTTCCTTTTCAAAGCATAAGAGTAGAGGTAAATAATTGTTACTTTGATTGTTCACTCAATCGTCTTTCTCCGTCTCCTTCATTCCTCTTTTAATTTTTCTTTTCTCTACACTTGACAATTTTGAAGTCATTTTTGTTGAGGCAAAAGAACCGTCAACGCAATCGCTTAATAATTGGCTTGAATTTAATCTGTAAGAATTTTTCAATAATTGCTGGCACGCTCGTATTTATGATATTTTTCTTCGTAGAAAAAATAAGTCAACAATTTTTGGCACGCCTAGTGGGACGTCAAGTATAAGAAATGAAAAAAAAAAAATTAGATTTGTCCATTTCAAATAGTCTAGATGAAATATATTGGCGTAAATAAAAAATTTTAGATTTTCAAGAAGATATCCATTTTCTTGATGAAATAAACTCTCATCCCTTACAAATTATTTGGTGGAATAAAAAAGACACATTAATTGGAGAAATTCATCAACTTGGTATGGAAATTCGCCAATGGAATGATAAGTTATCAACTCTCACTATCAAGTCTTTAACTGAGGCTTTAATGGCTGAAATTTGTGAATTTTTTCAGAATTTTTCCATGATTTAAAATAGTAAAAGTAAAGAGTTGATTTCATCAATGGCTCGGGGGGTTCAAGAGCCTATTTTTAAAGAGTCAAATTATGAAATTAACATAATAAAAGAGCATGTTCTTGAGCCCAATTTGGCTAAGAATGATGTTATATACATGACCCGGGGGGTCCAAAAACCAATTTTTAGAGAGTCAAGTCATGAAAATAACATATCTATGGGTGATTTTCATAAGCCATTAATGGCCAACATGGAAAAACAACCCATTTTGCCAAATAATTATGAAAATCAATTCGGCGAAAGTCATGTTTTTAAAACAAACATGGTCAAGAATAATGAACAAGCCATTGTTCATGAATTCAAAATTTTTGGCATTTTTCAAAGTGTCAAAAAGTATGAATTTTCATTGTCACATTATACCATGACTTTTCTTATTCGAAATCTATTTTGGATTTGTGGATCACATTAAATGTTGACTTCGATGGAATGGCAAACGAATAATATTTCGTTATTTCAATATATTGGGCAAAAAATATGGTTATTAGTTGATCCATAAAACCATCATCATTTGGTTTTGTGGTTACCTTCGAAACATGTCCCAAGACACTTCGAAGCATATTATTCATTGAAATATCATTTTATAGTCATTAATGACTAGTTAAAATGCCAAACTAATTTCATCGTAATCCAACTCTTTGGATTTGGTTCGAAGAGATATCGTGAGCATTTTCGAATGACGACTTTGATCTTTTAGTAACATGTGTGACTTTCAAATGGTGATTTTGTCATCAATAAACACTTTCCAAATGTAACATAGGACGAGAAAACTTTTGAAATGTATACCTCCCTTCAAATATATGTAAAATGACAATTAATTAATTGTCGAATAATGCCTATTTTTTGCATGATAATTAGTGACTTTATTGATAACCATTTTTATAGCCATTTGTTACATGAAAATGTAATTAGTATTCTATAAAAGTTGGTTCGAAGAATAACGGTTTTGGTATCTTCGGATGATTAATAGTTGGTTCGAAGCACAAAATTAATATTTTCATTAATTATGTGTGAACCAGAACATACAAAATTTGAATAACCACAATGTTGGTCAAAAGTTGTTTCGAAGGTCCTTTTGCCATAATTTTGTAAGTTTCAAAGCGCTCCATCTTGCATTAATAGCTTCGAAGAAAACAATAATGGTGGTTGTGAATCTTCGAAGCTTTACCGAGTATTTCCAATGATGTAATTCGTCCTTTGTCGGCACTTTGACATTTGAAGGATGATTTTGGTCCTCTATACCACCTTCGAAGCTTGTTACTAGTTTATAATAGCTAGCACGTGTAACAACTTGTTAAGGTGAATCATGTTTAAATATTGGCTTTGCCTTGAAAATATGAGGTTCTAAATGATTCTAAGTGCAAGCAACATCAACCTACTTCAAAAGGTTCCAAGTTTTTTAAGTGTTTGAAGTACGAGTAAAATAAAATTGTTTAATTTCCTTCAATGGATTGATGCCGATTCGAAGTACATATATAATATCCCTTCAAGGCATATATATATAATTCAAGACATCTAATCATAATTTCATACTCATTCGAAGCACTTTATTAGTGTTATTATATCATTCGAAGCACTTTGTTGATATTATTCGAAGCACTTTATTACTTAGATTAGTCATGTGCTTGGTTCGACTCTTCAAAAATTCAAGTAAACATCATTTTTAAGAGTCGTGGGGGGTATTGTTGGCACCATAAATCTGTAATTTTTATTATTATTTATTATTTATATAATTGCAGGACATGTGGCATCCTTCAACTCGTTTGGAGGTTATGAGAAGTTATGAAATGTGAAAAGATAATGGAGAATAAAGTGGAGAACATGGAACATCAAGTGAAGGTTAAAAAAAGTTATGGAAGATCATGTAGAATGAAATGGAGGAGGTAAAAAAGTGAGTAGCTTTAGGTAGTTTTTTCCTACAAATGTTTGCCTATAAATAGCCATTTATGGCTATATTGTAAGAGATTCAAAACTCAAATAAAAAACAATTGATTTCAATATTTCTTGTCATTTTCCTTATCGTAGGAGTAGTTTGACATAGATTTATATTTCTAAGCATTTATTTTTAGCATTTTCTTTTCAAAGCATTTTATGCACTTTCTTTTCAAAGCATAGGAATAGAGGTAAGTAATTATTACTTTAATTATTCACTCAATCGTCTTTCTCCGTCTCCCTCATTCTTCTTTTAATTTTTCTTTTCTGTACACTTGGCAATTTAGAAGTCCTCTTTGTTGAGGCAAAAGAATCATCAACGTAATCGCTTGATAATTGGCTTGAATTTAATTTGTAAGGATTTTTTAATCCTTGCTAGCACGCTCGTATTTATGATATTTTTCTTCGTAGGAAAAATAAGCCAACAGGTACACTTTCTATACTTTTTACAATTTTTTTTTTTTTGTGATTTGTTTACTCTTGCATAATGCACAAACCCGCTCTTACCCCTTGTTCACCACCATTGTCCTTGTCAAGAACGAGACATTCATGTCCGAATTTAACTCTTTGCCCTTTGATTACGGGGTGTTTTGAGAAAATGATTAAAAGTTGTTTTTTAACTTTTTTTATTTTTATTTTTATTTTTTTGTGAGAGAGGAAAGTGGGTTAAAAGTTGAGAAGTGACTTTTAACCCGCTTCCCAAAATGAGCCTACATCTATAATCGCTACACTCAAATGTGGTTATGGTTATACAAACTAACAATTTCGTATATTTTAAAGTAATTATTTTTATCATTGGTTTTTTTGTCTTGTTACTTTTTATATTTAAAATCATAAAAGAAAAATTATATGAAAATCATTATGTATTTGTGATGGCTGTTGAAAAATGGTCTTGTTTGGCAACAACACTTTTAATCTAAAAGTCAAAAAGTCACTAAAAAAATTAAAAAATCAACATATACAAAAAAAGTCAATGATTCCCTTTTCTTTCTATTTTTTTTGCACATCTTTTCGAAAAAATAAAAAGTCATTCCAAACATATTAGTTTTTTTTACATCAAATTTTAGCCAAAAAATTACTAAAAAAGTCTATTCCCAAACAAGGCCTTAATTGAATATTTTTGTGATTTCAACTTTGGGCAATATAAAAATACAATATGAGAAATAACATTGGCCACATGGTCAAGTTTGTTGTAAGTTTTTTTTATTTGAGATTTTTGGCCAAAGCCCACTTATTGGGCTCTTTTTTAGTGTAAAGGACAAAATATATTATTTCCTAAGCCCCTGAGCAACAAACATGTCTTCCATAAAGTACATACGAATATTTTTTGTTTTTATTCTAAATAATCATGCCCCTGTATGTATTTAGAGAGTTTGAATAAAAGAGAGATCACGATTTCACACAAGCTATTGTTGCTCAAACAAAGATCATGATCAATTTGTATAAGCAATCACGATTTCACGATTCAACTTTCTATATTGCAGCATAGGTTTTTTTTTTGCGTGTGTTCATTGAGTTTCAGAGATTAATTCCATTACTATCTGAGTTTTAGTTATGTTGAATTTGTTACGAGTGTTTCTTCGATTAATTTGTTGATTGTTGATTGTGTTTCACAGAGTTTGTTGATTATTAATTATGTTTGTTAAACTAATTTGTATTTCTCAAAGTTTGTTAATTTTGCGAGTTTGTTGATTGTTAATTGTGTTGTTAGATTAATTTGTTTTTTGGGCCTTTTTTTTGTTCTATGTTGATTGCATGTATTATATTTTTTGGTTATTGATGCCCTATCTAAGAAGACAATAAAATGTTACTCACTACTAACATTTTATTGTTTTTGACAATAGCATTTTACTGTTTTGTGACATTTTTGTTTCAAGACTATTCTTGAAATGGACAATTCAAATGAAAATCTTAGACTTGTTATTGATGGAGTTACATAATCGGATGTTAGTAGTAGATCCAACTTTATTGATGATCATATAGATTTACTCCTAATGTTTTGTGACTATGATGAAAGGCCTTTGTCGTATGCTTGATGGGTGAATGGAATTATGCATGTAGGTTAATCAATAGTCCATTTTGTACTTTACTGTTGAATTCTTTTGTGCAACACTAAGTTGTAAAATAGTTTAAGTTGGCCATTACAATTTCTTTGGAATTGAAATGTATAATTTTATCCCATTATTACAATGATATTAGTACAAACAAGTAAAACATTACTATGTAGTACAATAACATTTTACTATAACATAGTAAAATATTATTCTATAACACATTAATATTTTACTCTGTAGTGTAGTAATATTTTACTGTCTAGTAAATTATGAGTCGCTGTAACTGTTACAACCAAATATATCCAACCAACTACACCAAAACTCACAAAATCACTGCAATGAAGTGTATAATCATTTATCATAAGCATAATCACATTTACTAATAACACAGACACATATTACCAAAATAACAAGTAATCATATTCCATTATATATATATATATATATTGTGGGGACATATTTTTCGACTACCAACACGTGGCCAAGGTAACGCCGAAATGTCAGCCAAGGTGTCACGTGTCCTGGTCATGACGCCGAGGTGATCTCGGATAGTCCGAGGTTATCTCCGAAGATATCGGAATCCGGGATAAGCGGATAAGGGACAAGAGTCCTAGAATGAGAGAAGACTACAGTTTGGATGAAGATAAGACTCTTAGAAAGTTTTATCCCAATCCTACTGGGAGTCCAAGATTAGCAGTAATCAGAGTCCATTGGGACTAGATTTGTGTTGGCTATAAAAGAGAGGCACCCTCATGGGTCTAAGGTATGCTTTTTATGCGCTAAATAGTGAGTTAAGCAATTTTGCTATCTTTGAGAGATAACTGACTTGATCGTCGGAGTGCCCTCGGGTGGACGAACCACCACCGGAAACTCTTCTTTTTGTTGACAGGTCGTTCGGGCTTAATCTATTCTGCCAGTACTCTCCAGTTGAATACTAGTGTGGTCAAAAATTCACTCACACAATTTGGGGCCGTCTGTGGGAAAGAAAGGAGAATAGATGGCCAACGACGGATAGAACGAGAAGGTTGGGGACAACACTTTTATTGGGAGTGGGAAACCTGTTGACCTTGACGACGAAGAAGACAACTGCAACGAAGAGACTCATGATGGGAGTCACGGAGCAAAGGACGTCGGCCAGAAGGGCGATGTGCCAAAGAAAATGGACCAAAGTGGGTATTACAACGAGGACGACCTCCAAGTATGGAAATAAAGATGCCTGCGGAGGAACAGTGAGGTGAAGGCCATGGCAGACAAATTGACGGACCTATAAACGGTGGTTAATTTTATGATGCAGAACAACGTCATGCAGCCACTATTCCCACTGCAAGATATGCCGATTCCAGCGGCCAAAAAAGATGCCCGAAAAGATGAGCAGAAAACAGTCCCTACAGTTCCCCAGCACACCAAAAGCAAAAAACACTCTCACCAGCCTTCAAGGGAGGTCAGGCGAGGAGAGTTAGGAAGGGAAGAATCTAGAAGGACACATCGCACCAAGGCAGCAGACCCCAAAGAACATCGGCATGTTCAAAAGCAGAAGTTGTGCTTCGACATAACTAATGGAGAAAGGTCGAAAATGGCTCACAATGAAGCTGAGAGTAGTGCACCGAAAAGGCTGAAGTCAGAAGATAGCCGAGCTCCTGGACGGACCAAGGAGGATCTAAGGGATTACCTATAGAGGAGGCAACAAGATGCCGAGGTGACCTCCCCGGTCAAGCTGAGAACGCCGTTCTCGGTAGAATTGGACAAATTCGAAGCCCCGAAGAGGTGTAACATGTCGAGATTCCAGATCTACGACAGTAAGTCGGACCCCAACTTTCACGTCAGCTTGTACCTGAACTCGATGGCGCTATACACTGGGAACGAGCCGTTGCTTTGCAAGGTGTTCCCCTCATCCTTCGGAGAAATTGCATCGGACTGGTTTCACAAGTTGTCGAAAGGAACTGTGAAAACCTGAGAAGGCCTGGCCGAGATGTTTGTGGCCAGGTTCGTGACAAACAAGCTGCAGCCATTAAGGGTGGACGCCCTGATGGCCCTAAGAATTAGCGAGGACGAAAGCCTTAGGGCCTACGCCAAAAGGTATTATGAGGTATTCAACCGAATATCAGGATGCAACCAAGATGTGGCAGTTGTGTCGTTTAAAAATGGCCTGAAGGATGACTGCCTGCTTTGGAAATCATTGGCAAAGACATTGCCAAAAAGCATGAAGGAGCTTATGGCCAGGATAGAAAAGTATGCTAAGGCCAAAGAGGATACGCCGGGGATAAAGGCGCCGAAACCAGAGAAGAAAAACAGCTCGCTAAAGCGAGGCCGAAGTGATGGTGGCTACAGCAAACCAGAAATAGGATTAAGGGCTGCTCAGGCAGTCACAACCGTATTCCGAATTCTGGTTTACAAAGTCTTGGAGAAAATCCACAATCAACCCTACTACAAAGCACCAACAAGGGTACCAGGTGAGTTTATGGGAAGAAGCCTTGACAAGCACTGTGCTTACCATAATGAAGCTGGACATCTGACTTAGGGGTGCAGAGCCCTGAAGACACATCTAGAATACTTGGTAAGACAGGGCCATTTAAGGGACATGGTAGATGAAGCCAGGACAAAAGAAGGGTAGGCAAGACTGCCCCAAGCACCAACAGCACCACCTTCACCAACACCACAACCATAGGAAGGCGGACCTCGAGTGATCAATGTGATCCACTCAAAGGTAAATGAGAATGAGATAAGAGGGGAAACCCAAAAGGTAAAACACCTGCAACATGTATATCAGGTCGGGAAAAAGAGACCTAGGGCAAGCGAGAGCCAAGGACCAGTGGTGTCCTTTACTGAGGAAGACCTAGAGATGGTACAACATCCACACAACGATGTCTTGGTAATATCCCTCCAGATTGGAGAGTGCCAAGTGAAGCGCATCTTAGTTGACTAGGGCAGCTCTTGTGATATCATGTATGTCAGGTGTTACAAGGAGCTTGGCCTTCACCAAGATAACCTGGAGCAGTCCAATGGCCCAATGGTTGGGTTCAATGGAACGCCGACGTGGCCACTGGGAGCAGCGAGTCTGGAGGTGCAGGTTGGCACCAAGAGGATAAAAACAGAGTTCACCATAATCGACACCCCCTCCCCTTACAATGCTATCCTGGGAAGGCGATGGCTACATGCAATGGGGGCTGTTTCCTCAACATTGCATCAGCTATTACGGTTCCCAACAGAACATGGAATAGAAAAAGTCAGAGAGGATCAGCTGCAGGCAAAGAATTGCTCCATGGCAGTAATAAAATCCACCTACAGCATACGAGAACCAGAAACAGCAGAGATCGAGGACGAGAACGAGGACGTGGAAGCCTTGGAGGACGTCGGCAAAAAGCCAGCCAAGAAGAGTGAAGAAGCATTGAAGAAAATCTTTATCTAGCAAGGGGATGAAGAATGTTTTTTTTTTTTTCAGCTCGGGCTTAGCCGAGGAAGAGAAAAGAGAACTAGAAGCATTCCTGAGAGCAAATCTGGAGGTATTTGCATGGACACCCTACGAGATGTTTAGCATTGACCCTGAGGTCACCCGTCACAGGCTAAATGTAGACAGGTCGACCAAACCTGTCATCCAGCGAGCCAGGAGGCCGACATTAAAGTAGATAGACTTCTTGAAGCCAGAGCCATTAGAGAGGTTAATTACCCGACATAGCTATCAAACACAGTGGTGGTGAAGAAAAAGAATGGTAAGTGGAGGGTCTGCGTAGACTTTACCAGCCTAAACAAGGCTTGTCCCAAAGACAGTTTCCCATTATCCAAGATAGACCAATTGGTGGATGCCACTTCAGGGCATGGAAGGATGAGCTTCCTGGATGCCTACAAGGGGTACCATCAGATAGCCATGTACCCCCCAGATGAGGAAAAGACTGCATTCATTACCCCAAAAGGGCTATACTGCTTAGGAATGGCAACGGGGCGGGCCGGGGCCGGGGATCACCCTCCCCGTCCTCGATCCCCGATGGTGGCAATTTCCCCCGTCCCCGGTCCCGACCCCAACGGGGAGCCCATCACTTGCCCCGTCCCCGTCCCCTAACGGGGATCGGGTTTCCCCGACCCCGATCATTCCCCGACCAAAAGAAAAAAAAAAATAAAAAATCAAACTACAACAACAGCAACAATGAAACAGATCTACAACAACAACAACAACATTCAATGCGATTACAATGCTATTACAAATCCAAAAAATAAATAAATCTATCTTACAGATCTGTTATCAACAACAACATTCAACAACAATCGTTGCAGATCGACGGAGATCTGGAGGACGGTGGAGATTTGGAGCGGAGAGAGAGAGAGGAAGACGACGGAGATCTAAAGCGGAGAGAGAGAAGCCGAGAGAGAGAGAGGGATGGCTCGATCATTGCAGATCGGCGAAGATCTCAGACAGCGGAGAAGGAATCGGCGGTGGCGAGAGGAGGACAGCGGAGGACCTCCGCCGGAGGGACGGAGTCGGTGGTGAGAGGAGGACAGCGGAGGCCCTCCCCTGGAGGGAGGGAGTCTACGACGGTCGGTGGTGGGAGTGTTTGAGAGAGAGAGACAGAGAGTGAAACCGAGAGGGAGAGAGGTTGAATAGAGAGAATGAGTGAGTCTGAGAAAGAGATGAAATGAGGGAAGTTTTGATATATATATATATAATATAATTATAATTTTGCTTCGGGGGGGAAAACGGGGCGGGGAACGGGGTCGAGGCCGGGGCGGGCCGAGGCTGAAAACAGATCCCCGTCCCCGGCCCGGAACAGATCGGGGATTGGTTTTTAAATACCATCCCCTCCCCGTCGGGGGTATTTTTCGGGGAAAAACCGCTAAAATCGGGGTCGGGGTCGGGGATCCCCGTCGGGCCGGTTTCAAATTGCCATCCCTAATACTACTACAGAGTGATGCTTTTTGGATTGGAAAATGCATGAGCAACCTACCAGAAATTGGTGACTAAGATGTTCAGACATCTGATTGGCAAAACAGTGGAGGTATACATAGATGACATAGTTGTGAAGACCAAAGAACCTGAGGGTCATCTGAAAGACCTAAAAACAGTCTTTGACATCCTTAGAACATATCGGCTTCGACTCAATGCATCGAAGTGTGCATTTAGAGTTGGGTCTGGTAAGTTCTTAAGATACTTGGTAACTAGAAGGGGCATTGAGGCAAGCTCAGATCAGATCAAAGCTATCTTAGAGCTGAAGAGCCCAACGTCGGCAAAACAAGTACAGATATTGACTGGAAGGGCTGCAGCCCTGAATAGATTCATAAACAGAAGCTCTGACAAGTGCAAACCTTTCTTCAGCCTAGTGAAGAAAGCCATAGACTTCTTGTAGACAGAAGAGTGTGAAGCCGCCTTGGCCGACTTGAAAAAGTATTTGACCACAGCTTCAATTCTCTCAAATCTAATACTTTGAGAGGAGCTGTTCTTATACTTGACAGTTTCAAAGCAAATAGTGAGTGTAGTAATAGTCAGAGAAGAAAAGGGAGAGCAAAAGGTAGTTTACTATGTAAGTAAAACCCTAGCAGATGTAGAGACCAGGTACTTAACGTTGGAGAAGTCAACACTAGCATTAGTAATGGCTTCCAAAAAGCTGAACCATTACTTTCAAGCCCACAAAATTGTGGTATTAACTGAACATCCTTTGAGGTCCCTGCTGCAGCAGGGAGATCTGACAGGCAGAATAGCTAGATGGGTAGTGACCTTGGGACAATATGACCTGGAATTCAGACCCAGGACAGCAATTAAGGGCCAAGTCTTAGCCGACTTCGTGGTTGAATTCACACCAGACGCCGCCATACATCAGGCTCCGTTGAGCCGAGGTATGCAACGTCTGAATAAGCAAAGAAGTACCCAACAAGGGATAACGGAACAAAGGAAAGAAGAGAAACTCAGACCCTGCAGCATTTACATCGGCGACTCATTCCTATTGTTTGTTGATGGAAGTTCAAACCGACAAAGAGCGGGGGCTGGAGTAGTGCTAGTATCACTAGATGGGCAGATACTGGAACAATCCATTCTTTTGGGGTTTAAAGCCTCAAACAATGAGGTAGAGCATGAAGTACTAATCTCAAGATTAAAGCTGGCAGCAGCAGCCATAGAAGCTGACGAGGTAATAGTCTTTTGTGACTCTCAACTTATAGTCAATCAGGCAACAGGGGAATTTGCAACCCGAGATGAAAGGATGTCAGCCTACGCAAAGGAAGTGGGCAAACTGGTAGCCTTATTTCAAAATTGCAGACTACAGCAGGTAAGCCAAGATTACAACAGCCATACCGATGCTCTGGCCAACCAAGCTAGTGCAATGAAACCTGGAGAGGCAAGAACAATAATGGTTGACTACTTGTCAGGTCCAAGCATAGAACCACTGAGCACAAAGCGTGAAGCAATGTGTGTGGAGATGGGACCAAGTTGGATGGATACAATAGTAGTATTCCTCAAAGAAGGAAAATTGCCAGACGGCCGTAAAGAAGCGCATAAGATCAGACTTAAGTCGGTAAGATTCAGTTTGACCGAAGAAGGACATCTCTATAGAAGATCTTTTACTGGATCACTTCTGAGGTGTGTACATCCTACACAGGTTGAAGACTTTCTGTACGAAATACATGAAGGAGTATGTGGAAACCACGCTGGGGGCAGGTCACTTGCTCGTAAGGTCATTACTCAAGGGTACTGGTGGCCTTACATGCAGAAGGATGCCGAAGCTTATGTCAATAAATGTGAGAAGTGCCAGAGGTTTGCACCGTTAATACATCAACCAGCAGCAAACTTGAACCTGGTGTCCAGCTCTTGGCCATTTGCCCAATGAGGCATGGATCTTATTGGAAAACTGCCTCAAGCAACTGGACAACGGAAGTACCTGTTGGTAGCAACAGATTACTTCACCAAGTGGGTAGAAGCTGAACCCCTTGCCAAGATTCGAGACGTTGATGTGAAGAACTTCATATGGAAGAACATCATCACTAGGTTTGGAATCCCAAGAGCAATAATAGCTGACAATGACACACAGTTTGATAGTAAGCTAATCAAGAGCTTCTGTGCAAAGTTTAAAATCAAGAATTACTTTTTCACCCCAAGTTTTCCTCAAAGCAATGGACAAGCAGAAGCATCTAACAAAGTTATCTTGGATGGAATTAATAAGAGGCTGCAAGCAGCAAAAGGAAAATGGGTGGATGAATTGCCTAATGTACTCTGGGCATATCGGACTACGCTGAGAAAATCAAATGGGGAATCCCCATTTGCCATGGCTTATGGCACAAAAGTAGTCATTCCTCTGGAGGTCGGCATCCCAGGAATCAGAACCTAGGGAGTGGAGAATAGAACTAATGATATATTTATAGCCCGAGATCTAGATCTGCTAGGAGAGAGAAAAGAAAAAGCAGCAATTCAGCTGGGGGCATACCAGCAGCAGCTTGCCAGGGCTTATAATAAGAAGGTGAACCCACGAGAGTTCCAAGTTGGTGACCTCGTCCTGAGAAAGGTCGTCGGCAATAGGAAGGATCCCAGAGAGGGCAAGCTTGGCCCGAATTGGGAGGGACCCTATAGAGTCATCTCGGTCTTGGGCAATGGGGCATATCGGCTTGTGGACTGTGAAGGCAAAGAATTGCCAAGACCCTAGAATACTTGCAATCTAAAGTTTTTTTTATCACTAGATTTTCTTGTTTTCTAAAGTTTTCTTTTTGTCTTGTTATTAACAGAAGTAATAAAGTTTTAGCTTAATCTTTAAACTTGTGTAATGTGATTGACCAGATACTTGACGATGTTCCTAAGCGAAATATGATGAATAATTTGGACTTATTATATGGCAGAGTAAAACTTTTACTTGCATATAATAGAGTTGAACTAAGTTGGCGATGTTTCTAAGCGAAACATAACGAATAACTTAGACTTATTATATGGCAGAGTAGAACTTTTACTTGCATATAATAGAGTTGAACTAAGTTGGCGATATTTCTAAGCGAAACATGACGAATAACTTAGACGTATTATATGACAGAGTAGAACTTTTACTTGCATATAATAGAGTTGAACTAAGTTGGCAATGTTTCTAAGCGAAACATGACAAATAACTTAGACTTATTATATAGCAGAGTAGAACTTTTACTTGCATATAATAGAGTTGAACTAAGTTGGGATAACCTGGACTTGTCATATTGACAGAATCAAACTCAGATTAGAACTAAGTACATATCAGTCAGATTAACAAAGAAGCCGAGGTTGGTTACCTCGGCCAATCTTTGTTTGAACTTGACCTCTGCAACAAGGTCAAAGCCCCAGGCTTAAATGAGAACCTAAGTGGAACTTAGGTTCACATTAGGAGGCAGAGGGCTGGAAAATCATGTTTAACACTTGTTGAAATTTAAGAAAAATTTACAAGTTGAAGTTAAACCGATGTCATGTTTAACACTTGTTGAAATTTAAGAAAAATTTACAAGTTGAAGTTAAACTGAGGTCATGGTTAAACACTTGTTAAAATTTTTAAGAAAAATTTACAAGTTAAGCCAAGGTTGTAACGAAAAAAGTACTTGCATACTTGCCGAGATGAAAGCGTTAGTTTGTTTAACCGAGATATATGACCCCAAGAAGATTGCACAGTTAAGGTGTATATAAAAGACATGCAAATTATTCTAAATATAGAGGCATTAAAAGAAAAAGAACATACAAGCATTCAAAAGAAAGGAAGTTGTATTTACATTCAAAAGAAGGCACGTCAGCCAGCTGAAAGCTTAACTTAAACAAAGTACAAGGAACAGAAAAAAAGAGAAAAAACATCAAAACTAAGACTCTTCTACGTCTCTGGCTGGTTGGGTTTGGAGGTCAGAAGACAGCTGAGAAGACATCTCGGCAGCCCTCTCAGCCAAGAGCTCGGTATCGATTTCTTGAAGAGTTTGGTCGAGGCTCTTGTCGACAATAGGCGCATCTGAGGTTGCCTTCTCAGGAGTAACGTCTTTGGAGACCTCATCTTCATCATCTTGAGACAAGTCCACGACTTGCTCGTTCAGAGTAGGGGACTTGGCCCCAGCAGCGTCCTTCTTCTTCCTAACCAAAGCTTCATTCTCAAACTCAGAATTGTCTTCGGATTGGCTTGGAGTAGGTGGGCATGACAGGGGGAGGTTGTCGGTGTTCTTAAAGGGGGAGTCCTTGGGGACGTCCAACTTT
This sequence comes from Camellia granthamiana, assembly GCA_036172215.1. Classification (NCBI taxonomy): domain Eukaryota; kingdom Viridiplantae; phylum Streptophyta; class Magnoliopsida; order Ericales; family Theaceae; genus Camellia; species Camellia granthamiana. Next base: position 84,838,147 of record CM069906.1, read on the forward strand.
TTCAGGGCGGCCATCCAACCAAGGGTGAAATCCTTGTTGCATGCCTGTTTCACCTGTTTTTTGTAATCCTCCTTAACATCGGCCGCCCCCTCTGCGTAAGCTTTCTCATCGGCGGTCTTAATCTCAGCCTCTTTTGTGGCCAAGGCATCTTGAAGCTCCTTTTGGGCCTCGGCCATATTTTCTTCGGCCTCTTTCTTTTCGGCAGTAAGGACCTTAGCAATGGCCTCGGCAGCATTAGCCTTCTCTTCGACCTCATCTTTAGCCTTGATAGCTGCCTCGGCCTGATCTGACAAGGTCTTCATTTTTTCCTCGGTCTTTTTGAGGGTCTTTTGTAAACCAGTAACCTCCTTGATCTTGTCGGCCAACTCCTTCCTCATTTCAAAAGCTTGCATTGAGAAGGAGTGGGCATGCTGGATCGCCTAAAAGAAAATGAACATAACAAAAGTTAGTAGAAGTTCTAAATGTATGGAATAATAGAGAAAGAAAGATACCAAGTGTAAGGAACTTACTTGAACAGAATGCTGCAGCATCAAAGCGAAGTTTTCATACTCACTCATCTCGGCATTACAATCGAGATCTTCAGGAAGGAGCAAGGCTGTTGTAAGGGCAACGCCGACGTTAATGTTGACGGCGCCGTCGCTTACTCTGACCGGCCTGTCCTCCATTGTGATTGGGGGAGCCCAGGGGGAGTCAGACTTCAAAGAGCCCGAAGCTGTCGCCGACTCTGACCTCGGCCTCTTAGACCGAGTTGATTGAGATGGTTTGGCCTTGGCGGGCCTCTTCTCGGAGACGGAGGCGGTCTTCCCGCTCTCGGCCAATTTTAAAATTGGCAAGGTGTCCTCAGTGTCAATCTGAGTCACTGTTGCCTTAGGCTGGGCCTTCTTCATTCTTTTGGGTTTTGGCTTTGGTTAAGGCTGGGATTGTGCTAGTTGAGCTGTGACAGTGTCAGGGATATCGGCCAGGAGATCTTTTGCAGCTGCCTTCTTGCGACCCATCTCGGCAGGAATTACAGTTCGGCGTCAGCGTCGGTGTCGACATTGGATGGAGGGATCGGCTGTGGAGCCGAGGTAGATGGCTATTCTGCTGGATCTGAAGTTGACCCCTGATCTGGCCGAGATGATGAAGTTACTGGTGGAGTTGTGGCGGAAGGAGGAGATTTGTTTTTTTGCTTCTTTGGGACGTCGGGAAGCACCGACTTGTAAGTTAAGATGAAGTTGAGCAGTAAAGGAGCTCTCCACTTGTGGACTGGCAGATCCAGCAACTTCTTAAGATCCTTGCTGGGGAAGAAGGACTTACGGAAGTCTTTTGGTGGTTGTGGTAGAGCTGCAAGAAAAACAGACGTTAGAACATATGGAAAGAATAAAGAATTAAAAGACTTGGAAAAAATACAACACTTGGCTCTTACCATTACCCTCTACAAATATTGTTCGGTTGAGAGGGTAGAGGTGAAGGTCGTCATTTGGAGCAAACTCCTAGTTACCCAAGACAATGAAGTAATCATCCCCGGCTCCCTTGTTGGAGTTTGGGAGGTCGGTAACAAGTTTGTACTCGGTGGACCTCGATTTGAGGTAGTAGATGTAGCATTTTTCTAACTTGAGGCCACACATGGTGTAGCAGTATTGAATGTCAGCCAAGGTTACCCTAATTTTTTCTTGGCGTGCTAAGGCAATTATACCATTAATAACTCGGTAAGAGTTAATGGCGAATTGCATCGGGTTTAATTTGTAATAATGGAGGACTTCTCGGAAAAGGATGTCTAGTGGAAGCCGAAGTCCGTACTCAATAAAGGCGACGACTAGGAAGGGCATGGAGTCGACTGTGGGTATAATGGAGTCGTCCTCCCCAACCAACCTAAGATGAATGTCGGCTGGGATGGAAAATTCCTGCCTAAAGTATTCTAGCCTGGTTGGGGTGTCTACCCTATGCTTCCACATACCCATGATGCCGGCTTGGGGAAGGGTGTAGGATTTCAGAAAGAAGTGTTTTTGAAAAGGTTTTGAAAGACCTCGGCTAAAACCTAAATAAGTGCTGGGGTAAGAATTTGTGGGGATCTAAGGGGAATTCGTTTCAGTTTTTCCTAAAAATCGTGGGTTCTACGAATAAGTCCCAAACCTAGATCTATGGAAACAAAGGTTGAAAACAAGAATCTGGAAAAGACACAGAAAACAAAGAACGTGCTTCAGAATCGAGAATGGTGATAAAACCATCAAGAAACACAAGACAAAAGTTCGCACAGGTGTGTAAGGCCAAGAACAGTGGCAAAAATCAACAAATGTGTGAGCAATATGTATATATTTTAGAGCGAATTGAGCAAAACGGAACCATGGAACAAATATACTCAACACGTGGGTCAAAATTACAAACACAAATGAAGATCCAAGAACATGAATACAATCACAGTGGCGATATACAAACGTAACGGTATAAAGTGAAACAAGAAATTGAAACAAAGAAAGGAACAGTGACTCACCGAAGAGAAATAAGCCGAAGTAAAGTTCGCTGGGATTAGACGGTGGCCGAAAGCAAAGAAATGCAGCAGAAGCCTCACCGGAGAGGAGAGTGAGACTGGTTGCAGAAAAAACTTGACGGAAGCAACAATGGGGAAATTGAGAAGGTAAAAGAGAGAGAGTTTGAACAAAGACGATGATGTGAAGTGAAAAAACGAAGAGAAAGGAAACAAGTTTTGTCAAAAATGCGAAGAGGCGGCAAAATGCAATTGATGTGCCTAGAACGACGTGTTTGTCAGACGGCGCACGCAGGCGTGAGGCGACTTAATGGCGCGCATCAGACACGGTCCAGTGGGGGACAGACGCGTGGTAGAAACGGTTGGAATGTTGTGCGTAACTGCTCATGTGCGCAATAAAACTCTTGGAGTTCTTGATCTAATGAGGCAATGACCTCGGCTGGTAGAAATATCTCGGCTAAATAACTTGAACAAACTAGGTTATTGGCTTTAAGGCCTTGATGAGACAGAATACAGGTCTTGGTCGTGTGAAGCCGATGAATTATGACCTCGGTAATGAAGGATAGAGCCAGCTTAGCCGACGTGCTAGACGGTTTGTAGAGATAGGTTCCATCACCTCAGGATGCCGAGGTAATAGAACCTAGGAGGCAGTTGTGGGGACATATTTTTCGAGTACCAACACGTGGCCAAGGTAACGCCGAAGTGTCAGCTGAGGTACCACGTGTCCTGGTCATGACGCTGAAATGATCTCGGATAGTCCGAGGTTATCTCCAATGATATCGGAGTTTGGGATAAGCGGATAAGGGACAAGAGTCCTAGAATGAGAGAAGACTACAGTTTCGATAAGGATAAGACTCTTAGAGAGTTTTATCCCAATCCTACTGGGAGTCCAAGATTAGCAGTAATCAGAATCCATTGGGACTAGGTTTGTGTTGGCTATAAAAGAGAGGCACCCTCATGTGTCTAAGGTATGCTTTTTATTCTCTAAATAGTGAGTTAAGCAATTTTGCAATCTTTGAGAGATAACTGACTTGATCGTCGGAGTACCCCCGGGTGGACGAACCACTACCGGAAACTCTTCTTTTTGTTGACAGGTCGTTCAGGCTTAATCTATTCTGTCAGTGCTCACCAGTTGAATACTAGTTTGGCAGTGTGGTCAGAAATTCACTCACATATATATAGGGAGCTTTTTTCATAAATCTTATTCCTAACAATTTTATACCATAAAACTCAAATCATTTTTTATTATTCTATTAGGTCCATTCAGTGTAGAAAAACCAAAGTACCCTCCCTTCACTTCTCTTGTGTATACTCCATTCTAAAAACAAACCATTCTTATTCCATATCTTTACTCTACAAAACACTGATTTCCCAAAAAAAAAATGTCACGACCCGAACCGGCCCCTATGGGTTTAACATCGCAACCGGCCAGTAATCCGTGATTACCAAAGGCCTGCTTAACAGTAATGACAGTAATACAGAGTAAGGGGCTGGCGGAAGCCAAACAGTAATAAAAAGATGTCTAATGAGCTGTGAAAATCTGAATGCAAAAAAACTTATATGAACAAGCCACATTCATAACCAAAACATATATACATACGTCGTATACACAAACATCCAGGTTAGGGACCCAATCCCTTTACCATAACTGTACAGTCAAGTCTAAAACATTTATTACAAAACAGAGACAACAGGGTGAAACTGAGACACCCCAACACAGCCTTAGCTTGAACAGACTTGGAACCTCGAAGTGAGACACAATGGTTGGCTCGACAAAACGAGAGCTTAACTTGACGCATCTAGCTCCGGTCCGGTACCTGGACACCTACATATAAATATAAACAGTGAGCCAAAACCCAGTGAATAACATATGCATAAAGGGGTTAAGAATGAATGTCCTTTCATTAATTAAAACAGTCATTTGCATCAGTAAATCAGTTATTCGGTCAGCGGCTCATATTTCATGCCATATCAGTCATTTTGAAATCATAACAGTCATACGTGGTACGTCCAATATCAAAACAGTACAGTAGGTCTTAATAGACCGAACAGTCAGTTGATAGCCATCATGACAGTAAACAGTAGTAGTTCCAAACATTGGAACTGACAGAAATCTCTGTAACAGTAGCAGTAACAGTAACAGTAACAGTAAGTTGCTATGGATGCCACCAGTATAGTTTACAAATAGGACAAACATTCATTCAGTAAACAGTGTTATTTTAGAAAGCAGTGCAATCAATCGTTCAGAAATAATTGTAATTGAACGTATCTTTACAACATTGTTACTCACAGAGTACTGGGCTACAGATAGGCTAGTCAGCGTCCTTGGGTGCCAACCCTACACAGTTGCAGAACGAACACACACTAAATTACACACTTGGGATTAATAACTTAGCCCCTTAACTTGACTCGGTGTGGTTCTATAACATTATCCTCATTAAGATGCCTTAAACTTGGCCTAGGAATGTCTAGGGTGGAATGATGATGCAAAAATGTACTTTAAAACACTTTTCAAATTTTTGCTGAAACAGGGGTCTCGCTCGAGCGTAGCTTTCTACGCTCGAGCGAGCTTACCAAAACAGAGGGGTTGCTCGAGCGTAGACTCCCTCGCTCGAGCGATCTGTAAAAATGCAAAAAACACTGGTTATTGAAATTCTTCGCTCGATGCATGCTCAACGCTCGCTCGAGCGTGAGACGCAGAGCTTCGCTCAAGCACAGGTCTCGTCGCTCGAGCGTGCGTCTGCGTCCAAAAAAACCTGAGAGCTTGCAATCTACACTCGAGCCAGCATTTCGTCGCTCGAGCGGAATTCAGAAAACAAAGGTACTTGCTCGAGCGTGGAATTCTTCGCTCGAGATAGGAAGCCAAAATCTGGGTTTTCCAGATTTGCTTCCAAAGCTCAAACCAAGAATTAAGCTTATCAAAACTCAACCTTTTGGGCCAATTTTCTGGAAAACACTTGGAAACTCATACTACAACATGTTTTTGAAGATCAATTTGTAAAATCAAGCCCAAAGGTAAGCCAATTGAACACCAATTTCAAAGAAACTTTCAAGAATTATGTAAGAACATAACATGCATGAGTTCTTATGAATTCCAATGCTCCAAAACATGGTCTAATACAAGATTGAACTCTAAAACATGGTGAATTCATGGACTACAACCAAAATATGGACATGCATGTGGAAATTCTCATGTAATTGATCTCAAAACTCAATGATATGGACATGCGTGCACACATTGCTTCTCAATTCAACTCTTTAGGCTATAACTTGACTCTAATCTCCAATATTCCATGAACTATGCAAGAAACAACTTAAATTCAAGTTCAAGAGGGTGAATTTCCTACCTTAGGTCTTGAATTCCAAGTATGCTAGCTCAATTTTGCAAATCTTCTTCAATTCCTCTAATTTTCCAAGCCAATTCTTGATGAAATCAATTCTCTCTTACTCTCCCTCTCTCTTACGGTTTTGGTCTAGGAAAAGTGATGAAGAATGATGCCAAACATATATGAATCAAGACTAAATAAATGGCCTAGCACTAATTCACTCAATGGCAATTTGGTAGTAAATGCAAACTAATGTAATTTAACTTTATTTATTCTAATTTAATCATTCTAAATCGAATTTTAATTAAACCTATCATAAAATCATATAAATCCTAATTAGCATATAACACTAATCAATTTCTGATTCGGTCACCAATAAGGCCTTCAATTCGCAGTCCGAAATTAAAACATGAACAGATCATTTAATGACAAGCAGATAGAAATGCGATTAAAGCAACACACTCGTGCAAACAGATTAGGATTTCATTCTAATCAATTACTTATCATGCTCAATCACAGTTTAACACTAATCAGAGGTGAGGGTTGTCACAGTCTTCCTTCCTTAAAAGAGTTTGGTCCTCCAAACTCGGATTACCTTCATTTTGGAAGAACACTGGGTCTAGGGGGAACAATTCAGGATATCTTTTTATCATATCGTCTTCCCTTTCCCAAGTGGCATAAATGCCGCCATGGTTTTGCCAATCCACTTTCACTAACGGAATTTCTTTATTTCTCAACTTCTTGATTCGTCAATTTGCAACCTAAATAGGCCGTTCTTCATAAGTGTAGTCATCACTTAACACTACACGGGTAGGCTCAATAACATAGAAGGGATCCCGAAGATAATCCCTCAACATTGAAATATGGAAGACATTATGCATATGCTCCATTTCAAGAGGAAGCACTACTTGATACGCCACCGGATTAATCTTTTCAATGATCTCATACGGCCCAACATATCTCGGTGCTAGCTTTCCCTTAGCCCCAAAACGAGTCTGTCTTTTCATTGGTGCCACTTTAACTAAAACATTATCACCCACTTCATATTCCCTGTCTCGCCTTCGGACATCCGCATAACTTTTCTATCGGCTTTGTGCGGTTTTCAATCTTTGTTGAATCAGTTTCACCTTTTCTGTGGTCTCATGTACAATCTCGGGCCTAAGCAAGGCCCGTCTCCAACTTCTTCCCAGCAAATAGGAGATCGGCATTTTCTGCCATATAAAGCCTCGAAAGGCGCCATACCAATGCTCGAGTGAAAACTGTTGTTGTAGGCGAATTCAGCTAAAGGTAAATGATTTTCCCAATTTCCTTGGAAATCAAGAACACACATACGCAGTAAGTCTTCCAGAGTCTGGATGGTTCTTTCTGACTGGCTATCTATCTGAGGATGGTATGCACTACTCAGTCTCAATTCGGTACCCAATGCTGTTTGCAGACTTTGCCAAAATCTCGATGTAAACTTCGAGTCCCTATCAGAAACAATAGACACAGGCACTCCGTGCAATCTAACAATCTCATCAATATAAATTGCAGCCAATTTGTCCGCATTATAAATTGTTTTGACAGGTAAGAAGTGAGCAGATTTAGTCAATCGATCAACAATAACCCAAATTGAGTCCATACCTTTACTAGAGCGAGGTAATCCGACAATGAAGTCCATAGTAATATGTTCCCATTTCCACTCCGGTATCGATAAGGGCTGAAGTAAGCCTGCGGGTCGTTGATGTTTAGCTTTAACTTGTTGGCAATGTAGATATTTCGACACAAAGTCAGCAATCTGTTTCTTCATTCCCGGCCACCAGAAATTAAGTTTCAAGTCTTGGTACATTTTTGTATTTCCTGGATGGATGGAAAGTTTTGAATTGTGGCCTTCCTGCAAAATTCGCCTTTTCAGTTCAGACTCGTTTGGTACACACAACCTTCCTTGAAATTTCAACACATTGTTTTCAAATTTAAAGTCTGGCCTTGGTTTGGATTCCCGTTCATCAATGATCTTCTTCAAAAGGTCATCTTGGTGTTGTTTCTCTTTAATCTCCTCAATAAGTGCCGGTTGGGCAGAAATAGCAGCCAATGTCCCACCTTGTTCTCGCAAAAGAATCTCAACTTCAAATTTCGCAAGATCACATTGCAGTTCCTTCTGTCCGGTGAGTAAATAGGCCAAATTCCCAATTGATTTCCGACTAAGTGCATCAGCAACGGTGTTAGCTCTCCCCGGATGGTACAAAATTTGCAAGTCATAGTCTTTTATCAGTTCTAACCATCTCCGCTACCTCATATTCAACTCTTTCTGTGTAAAGAAATATTGCAGACTCTTGTGATCTGTGTACACTTCACATGTTGCCCCATATAAATAGTGGCGCCAAATTTTCAATGCAAATACCACTGCGGCAAGTTCTAAATCATGAGTTGGGTAATTTTTTTCATGCGGTCTCAATTGTCAGGAAGCATACGCAATAACTTTACCATTCTGCATTAATACACATCCCAAACCCTTATAAGAAGTATCACTAAAAATAGTAAATCCATCCGTACCTGAGGGTAGGGTAAGAATCGGTGCAGTCATAAGTCGAGTCTTTAACTCTTGGAAAGCTGATTCTCTCTTATCGGTCCAGTCAAATGATATCCCCTTTTGAGTCAACTGGGTCAATGGTAGAGCGATTTTGGAGAAATCTTTCACAAAACTTCTGTAATACCCGGCTAAGCCCAAGAAACTTCAAATTTCGGAAACATTAGTCGGTCAAGGCCAATTCACCACTGCTTCAATCTTCTGTGGGTCAACTGAAATGCCATCCTTACTAATCACATGTCCCAAAAACATAACATTAACAAGCCAAAATTCACACTTTGTTAGTTTTGCATACAATTTCTGTTCTCTTAAGGTCTGTAAAGCAATTATCAAATGTCGTTCATGTTCTTCCTTACTTTTGGAATAAATCAAAATGTCATCTATAAAAACAACCACAAATTCATCGAGGAATGGTTTGAAAACTCTGTTCATAAGGTCCATAAATGCAGCAGGCGCATTAGTAACTCCGAAAGGCATAACAAGAAATTCATAATGTCCGTACCTCGTTCGGAAGGCAGTCTTTCCAATGTCCTCTGTTTTGACTTTCAGCTGGTGATATCCGAATCTAAGGTCAATTTTGGAGAAAACCTGAGGACCTTGCAACTGGTCAAATAAGTCATCAATACGACGCAACGAATATTTGTTTTTTACTGTTACCTTGTTCAGTTCACGGTAGTCAATGCAGAGTCTTAGTGAGCCGTCTTTTTTTTTCACAAATAAAACTAGTGCGCCCCTACGGTGAAGTACTGGGCCTGATGAACTTCTTATCCAACAACTCTTGCAGCTGAATTTTCAGTTCTTTGAATTCGGTAGGTGTCATTCTGTACGGAGCTTTAGAAACTGGCTGTGTACCCGGTAACACTTCAACAGTGAACTCTATCTCCCTATCAATCAAATTCCCTGACAGATCATCTGGAAAAACATCTGGGAATTCTTTGACTATAGGAATACTGTCCACATTACCTTTAGTATCAGCAAGTACAGTCAATATGCAATATAAATACCCTCTACACCCCTTTTTAATCAATTTAAAAGCTTTCATGGACGAAATCAGATATGGGGGAGGTACTACGCCAACTCCGTTAAATACAAATTTAGGCAATCCAGGTGGATGAAAAACAACTTGTTTCGTTACACAATCTATGGTAGCATGATATTTTGTTAACCAGTCCATTCCCAAAATTACATCGAAGCAGCCGAAACCACACCACTGAAGCAAGTATTAATCTCACCAATAATAATGATCAATAGTTGCTCACCTTGGAAAACTAAAAATATGGAGCAACCGCACAACACCTTTTTTCTTAGGAAAAACCAATACCAAAAATATGTATTGTGAATCTAGGGTTTTTTATCAAAACCTTAGTTGTTTTCAAACTGAATTGGGTCTCCACAAAATTAGATATAATATATAAAAATATTATAACTAATATCAAACTAAATTAAACTCTTTTAATAAACCAATTGGGTCCTACACTCCAATAAGGAGGTATACCCAACAATTCTCCCCCTACCGACTTAGGTAGAGATATTAACCATACCCGCCAAAGTTCGACACTTCAAATGTTTGTCCCTCGACAAAGTCTTTGTCAACATATCTGAAATATTATCATCTGTGTGAACCTTTTCGAGTTGTAACAATTTCGAATCTAACACATCACGAATCCAATAGTATCTCACATCAATGTGTTTCGATCTCGAATGAAAAGTAGAATTTTTACTCAAGTGAATAGCACTTTGACTATCACAATAAAGCATATACTTTTCTTGCTTCAAACCCAACTCTTGCAAAAATTTCTTCAACCATAACTCTTCTTTGCAAGCTTCTGTAATGGCAGTAAATTCAGCTTCGGTAATTGAGAGAGCAACACATTTTTGTAATTTAGATTGCCATGCCACAGCTCCCCCTGCAAAAGTCATCAAATACCCCGAAGTAGATTTCATAGAATTAATATCACCGGCCATGTCAGAATCCGTGAACCCATCAAGCATCGGTTTACCATCTCCAAAACACAAACATACCTTCGAAGTCCCTCGAAGATACCTTAAAATCTATTTTACCGCTGCCCAATGTTCTTTACCCGGATTAGAGAGAAAACGACTCATCACACCAATGGCGTGAGCAATATCCGGCCTTGTACAAACCATGGCGTACATTAAAGAACCAACTGCTGAAACATAAGAAATTTTCAACATCTCTTCTTTGTCTTTCTCACTTGTAGGACATTGATTCAAACTAAGTTTGAAGTGACCGGCAAGTGGACAACCAACCGGCTTCGCTTTATCCATATTGAACCTCTAAAGAACTTTCTCAATGTAGCTTTCTTAAGACAACCAAATCAGCCCCTCTTTGCGATCACGAACAATTTTCATACCAAGTATTTGCTTTGCCAATCCCAAATCTTTCATAGCAAAAGACTTATTCAACTCTAATTTCAACCTGTTAATCATAGTGTAATCTTGACCCACAATTAACATGTCATCAACATAAAGCAAAAGAATAATAAATTTACCATCCGAAAAATTTTTCACAAACACACAATGGTTCTAAGTGGTTTTAGAAAAACCATTATTCATCATGAAAGAGTCAAATTTTTTGTACCATTGCCGCGGGGCTTGCTTGGGGGCCATACAAACTTTTCTTCAATTTGCAAACAAATTTCTCTTTCCCTTTTTCCACAAAACCTTCCGATTGCTCCATGTAAATTTCTTCTTCAAGGTCACCATGAAGAAATGCGGTCTTCACATCAAGTTGCTGAAACTTCAGGTTCATACTTGCAGCCATGCCAAGTACAACCCGAATAGAAGACATCTTCACAACCGGTGAGAAAATCTCATCAAAGTCAATACCTTTCTTTGTCCAAAACCTTTCACAATAAGACATGCTTTGTATCTCAGATTCTTGCTATCATTCTTCAATTTGAAAACCCACTTATTTTTCAGAATTTTCCTCCCTTTAAGCAACTTCACTAAAGTCATAAGTGTGATTTTCAAGTAAGGAATTCATCTCCTCTTCTATGGCCTTTTTCCAATCATTTTTTCTTTGCATGCTCAATTGCTTCTTGGTAGCTCTCAGGCTCCCCTTGATCAGAAATCAACACAAACTCATTGGGAGGATACTTTCTTGAAGGTTATCGATCCCTTGTAGATTTTCTCAACTCAAGTTGTGGTAGCGGTTCTTGAGTTGGATGGTCTTCCTCAATCTCTGGCTCAACTTCATCAGGATTAGCATCATCCTCCACATCTTCAATAGATGGCTGCACATCTTCCCATTTTCATTATCAACTGAAGATGAAGGAGATGGATCCATGTCAATAAGATCACTAGTTTTTGGTTCCGGTTGATCACCTTTGGCAAAGTCTTCAATTGTTTGGTCTTCAAGAAACACAACATCACGACTTCGAATGATTTTCTTGTCGACTGGATCCCACAATCTATACCCGAATTCATCATGCCCATAGCAAGAAAAATACATTGTCTTGACTTATTATCAAGCTTGAACCTCTCATCCTTTGGAATATTAACAAAGGCTCGACACCAAACACTCTCAAGTACTCATAAGACACATCTTTACCGGTCCAAACTTTTTCAGGAACATCACCATTCAAAGGATAGAATGAGACAAATTGATCACGTCAACCGCTGTCTTCATTACCTCACCCCAAAAGATCTTGGCAATTCAGCTTGTGAAAGCAAACACCTTGTTCTTTCCACAATGGTGCGGTTCATCCTCTCGGCAACGCCATTTTGTTGAGGAGTCTTCTTAACTGTCTTTTGGTGCTGAATACCTTGGCTGCGACAATACTCATCAAATGGCCCAATGTATTCACCACCATTGTCTGATCGGATACACTTCAATTTCTGCCCTGTTTCTCTTTTAACCATGGCCTGAAAATGCTTAAATACTTCTAGAACTTGATCTTTAATTTTTAGTAGAAAAGCCCAAACTTTCCTTGAATAATCATCAATGAAAGTAACAAAATAAAGTGCACCACTCTGTGTTCTAACTTTCAAAGGACCACAAACATCCGAATGAATCAACTCCAAAACATTTTCTTTTCTAGAAGTAACATTTTTCTGAAAAGAAATTCTATGTTGTTTACCCACCAAACAATGAACACAAGTTTTAAGATGTGTACCTTTCAAACTGGGTAGAAGCTCTTTCTTGAACAAAACTTGTAGGCCCTTTTCACTCATATGGCCAAGCCGCTTGTGCCACAATTCAGTAGAAGTATCATCTTCAAGTGCATTGATAACACCTTTACAAATTTTTCCTTGCATCGAATAAAGTGTATGAGTCTTCTTGCACTTAGCCACCACCAAAGAACCCTTTGTGAGCTTCCATATTCTATCACCAAATTTGTTGTTGAAGCCTTCATCATCTAGCTTCCCAGTAGAGATCAAATTGAGGCGAATGTCGGGAGCATGCGCCTCACATCTTTAAGCAACAACTTGCAGCCTAAATTTGTTTCCAAGCAAACATCACCCATGCCAATAATCTTGGACAAACCTTCATTACCCATTCGAACAGAACCATAATCTCATTTGGTGTAGGTAGTGAAGAAATCAACTCGAGAAGTTACATGAAGAGAAGCACCAGAATCAATCACCCAATTGCTCTCTTAGCCCACAAAATTGATACAATCACCTTCACAAATGACCATGAGATCATCGGTAGTAACTGCTGTTGTGTCTTCTTGCTTCTTATCCACACTTTTGTCACGCCTTTTCTTCTTGTTCTTGAGCTTTCGGCATTCTCGCTTCATGTGCCCTTTCTCATGGCAATAATAGCACTCAATGTCTTTCTTTGAAAAAAAATCATCTTTTGATTTGTCACGGCTTTGATCACGACCACGAGAAGTCTTACTCCTCCCCCTTGTTTTGCTTCGGCCTCTCACAACGAATGCTTCCGAATGAGAGGAACCCGTTGATTTTCTTCTAGTTTCTTCATTCAACAAGCTACTAGTGACTTGGTCCATTGTGACAACTCCATCGGGCGTCGAATTACTAACTGTCACAACCAAAGTCTCCCAACTTGCGGGCAAAGAACTGAGTAGCATTAAAGCCTGCAACTCATCATCAAAAATAATTTTCATAGAAGCAAGTTGGTTAACAATACTCTTTATTTCATTCAGATGTTTCGGAATAGGGCTGCCCTCTTTATATTTTAAATTAACCAACTTACGAAAAAGAAAAGCTTTATTTGTGGTTGATTTCCTATCATAAAGGCCTTCTAATTTTTTCCATAAATCATGTGTCGAAATTTCAGTAGCAACATGATAAAACACACTGTCATAAATCCATTGACGGATAACACCAACGGCTTTTCGATTAAGCCTCTTCCACTCATCATCTTTCATACCTTCGGGTTTTCCACTATCACCCTCAATGGGTCCATACAAATCTTCACAAAATTATAGGTCCTCCATTTTAGTTTTCCAAGTTACCCAATTGGTTCCATTGAAGCTAGACATGCGACCCACATTCCCCTCCATTTATTTACACAAATAATTAAACCCAAATAAACCGTAAGCTCTGACACCAGTTGTTAGAGAAAATATATGATTTCCCACAAGTAAATCAATCAATGGGAATAAATTGGCTGTGAACATTCACAGTCAAATATATAATGTAATGATGTGAAGATTAACATCATGTATACGTCGTGCTAGTTTAATAGTTGTAATATGTTATTATTCCATATTTCATATGTTATTTTCCTTCCATTTTTTAGTTGTTATCCTTGTTGAAGTTGTTGATTATGATCAAATGATTTGAACTCCCAAAATTTTGTTCATTTTTTAGACACATGAACTAATGACATGATATATAATCCATGTGAATATTCACACAATTTATTTGATTTTTATTGTTTTATCCTATGTTGTATAGTGTTCATGTGAATATTGATATCATAGTTTTGCTCAATGCAATCATGGTCACATCATTCAAACTTTGGATGGTTGTCAACCCTATTTTAGTTACATGTAAATTCTTGTAGGCATATTAAATAATAATATCTTATTATTTCACTTGTTATTGAGTGACATAAATGTCAATAAGCACATTCTGAACATAATATCAATATTCATATTCTAAACATAACGTTAATATTCACATTGTAACATTCTGAACATAATGTCAATAATTACATTCTAAACATAATGTTAATATTCACATTGTAACATCTTTTTGTTCAATATGAATTTCACTATACATAACGTCAATATTTACATCAGATTGTTACATATTGATAATGACTCCAAACCGATGACAATATTAACAACACTAGATCGTAACCATCACAGACATTTACATCATGTTTTGTTCTTGCAGGTTTGTTGTTGTAATATGTGACTGTTCTCACCTCTTTATGTCAATATTGGTTTGTCATGTGCTATCACCTCTTCATGTGAACATTTACACCAACTATTCGTATACTATTTTTCACCATCCCATTATTCACATGGCATATAATAATTTACACTTATTATCACTATTTATTTGTGAACAGTAATATTAAATTTGTTTGTATTTGAACAAACAGGTCTTCCCCGTAGATTTGATAGCAAAAGAAAGAGAGAGGAATCCCATGTCAAAGGCAAACCCGATCAAACAGTTAGTCCCGAACAAGGGAACATGAAAAAGGTCAACTACTGGTCTAATATCACTGGATTGGTGAAATTATTGAAGGCTACAAAATTTACAAATGGTCAATTGAAATGCCTTAGGAAAACACTATTTTGGCCCTTTTATGATTGTTTGATCAGTAATGAAGTCGACCTCAACCATTGTATGAAATACGATGATGTCATTGTATGTATAGTGCAGACATTCAAGACATCCAGTGAGAGGTTTTACATCGGAGATAAGAGTATTCAGATTTTTAGATGTGATGTATCACTTATTTTTGGGGTGGATTGCGGCACCAAGCCAATGGATGTCTCTTATAGTGCAAAACCAACAACAGGCATCATACACCGAACGTGCAAGGATGTCAATTGTTTAAGTGCAGCAAAAATACGTGAAATTCTGAATGAAGCATTAAAGGGCACAAAGAACAAGACAATGAAGAGGTTACAAGATTAATTTGCATATATGCATGCGTGAAACTATTCTTTTCCACATCTGAAGAAACAATTGGATGGACATTCTATTCATATATAGACCCATTAGACAACATGATCGAATATGATTAGGCTGAGAGCATTCAGGCAACCCTAATGGGGTCAGTGGGCCAAAACTGGGGAAAAACCAGGACGAGTCACCGGATGTGTTATGTTGTTAATGGTAAATCCTATAAATTTTATTCTATATCTAATATGAACATTCACGGGGTCTGTAGTGACCCAAATTTTTCGTAAGTTATTATTTATTTATTATTACTTCATTTTATTTTTGATTTTTATTAATTGTGTGATTACATGAGAATTTAATGTGTTGTTTAGTTAATTTAATGTGATATTTTATTAGTTTAATGTGGTATTTAATTATATATAATTAATCTGAATATTTATATATTTATATATACCTAAAAAAAAGTGTTATATGTATTGATTTTATAAAGCATATTTATATATGTTGTATTTGTGTTGAATTTGTATAGTATAATATTATATAATGTCAATTAGGTTATAAGGAGGTTGTCACTAAGATAAAAGAAAAAGAAAATCAAAACAAAACCAAAACCAAAAAAAGAGGTGTTGTGCGCGACGACTGTGCAAGCTGTGAGAGAGAGAGAGAGAGAGTAATCAAGAAAAAGAGAGGGTCCTGCGGCTCTGTGTGTGTGTAAGAGAGACGACGGGAGAGAGAGAGAGGCGTTGAAAAAAAGTGTTAGGGTTTTATTTTGGGGGTTTTATTAATTCTTCAAGTAACTCTTTGACCTTCGAAAAAAATATTGTGAGTATAAAACCCACTTCCCTTGATTTATGTTTAATTCGTTGTTTTTATTTATTTATTTTTGTTTATTTGATGTTAGTTTGATTTTGTATTTACATGAAGATGATAGATTGATTTTAATTATTTTGATTAGTTGTGTATGTCAGGTTTAGGATTTTTATATGTATTTATTTTATGGTTGTAATCGCACTCATGGTTATATAAAATTAAAATAAACTTAGAACCCATAGATAAATTTCTTATATTCCACCATGACTTCGTGGATTGTTATTTTATTTGAGTGTTGATGAGAAAGAGTGTATAAGAAAAAAAAGAGTGAAGATTTTGAGATTTATTTGAATGCCTTAGGCTTGACATTATTATGTTTATTCTCATGAGTAGATGAAAGATTGTATATATATATTGTTGCATTGTTTTTAGAAGTAGACGAATGTTTTGATTTACGCGCGTACGTATATGCTAACCATCTAGAGAGTGTGGGTCAAACTTGGGTCGATATCCCCGTGCAAGTTTGGCTTCAGAGCGGTTTTAAGTATACGGGAGGCACATGGGATATATGTGTAGGCCGAAAGTGAAGGGCCGAAGTAGTGGAGTTAAGGTACAAAGAATTTAATTATGAGTTTATTAGTATAGTGTCAATTGTATTGATTTGTACATGTTGAAAAATAGTAAAAAACCTCAATAAATTATGAAATTTGGATAGATGCATGTATACGTAATTCCAGACAACTTTTGTGTTTTAACTTTTTATTAGAAAAATCGATTAGAACTTGTAATCGAATGATCTTTGTTACAATAGTTTTTATTTATTTTAGTATTACAGATTTTAGATGCTATTTTAACCCACGAAACGAGCTCATTTTTATTAGCCTCGTGTAAACTGAAGTAAAACATTATTCTAAACACTTTTTGTGTTTTGAACTTTTTCGAAAAAAATCATCATAGGGCAGTTTCTTTTCATTTTCAGCTTCAGATTTTTCGGTTGAATTCCGTCTAGATTCTTCTATCAAGTTTTTCTCTCAACCTATTCAGTTTCTACTAAATTCATGTGCAATATCTTCTAGGAAATTTAATTCTGTACAATTTTTATTCTTTGAGTTTTGGTCAATTCGAATTATTTAAGCATGAAATGGTACATTTTTATATTTCTTCAGCAAGTTACTTATGATTAAATTATACTAACTTTATTTTTTGTAGACTGAACGGGCAAGAAACTAAATGCCACCGTATCTCGGGAAACTACCCATTTATCTCGGTGCGGATGGAACTACTTGTCTTGTCTCATAACAAGAATTAAATATATTTTTGTTTGTGTCTGGTGGACACGTGGGTGTCAAATATTTGTACTCATGCCAGTATACTTGTATACTAACCCATTTTGTCTCTTGGCATCTCGGGTACGTTCTGTTTGATCGTAGCTGAGCTTCCTTTGCAGGATTAATTGGGACTACGGTGGTGAAGAAAAATAACTATAGTTGTTGGACATGTCGTTTGGATTTTTTTTTTTGTTTTCTTGAGCTTAGGGTTGATATTAGTTTATGTATTTATTATTTTTTTTATGACCTTAGTATTTTGATAATTTGGCATGGTTTGTAACCTTATATTATTTAAGTTATTTTGACTATTTATTCTTACTTTCATGTTGGAAGTATTGGTTAGTTATGAAATTATGGTGGATGGATTGGTTGGCGTCTTGTTAGTTTTTTTTTTTTTTTTTCCCTTGTAATCTTTTGAGGATGGAAATTTACTTAAACCCTTTGGAGACATGAACGTTTAGATTTTGTTTCACCCCTAGGATTTGGATGATAGAATATTGATTGGAGTTTAGTCCTAATTTAATATTTAATTGTCCAAATTTTGGGGTGTGACATCTGTTCACTCATTTTGTCGGCAAAACAAATATGACACACACATCGGTACACACTGGTGGCAAGGTTGGCATAAGTACACAGTGATGTGAATGTTCACGACGATGTGGAATGTTAGGAACATTCACATCAATGTGTACTGATGTAAACATTGACACTAGTGTTTTGCTCATGTTAGCACCAAAACAAATGTGCAACACACATTACTAGACAATAGTGTAGAAGTTGACATCAATGATGTAAACATTCACATCACTATTTATTAATAGAAAAAGTTACGTTAGTAGACATTGGTGTAAACATTCACATTAGTGTGTTGCTCATGTGGACATTAACAACAGTGCTTACTGATATGAACATTCACAGTTGTGTTAAATATGATGAAATCAACATTGATGTTTGTTATTTGTTTCAGTACTGGTTGTGTGAGCACACAACCATCTTACAACCCCGCAAACTTAATGCCATTATGTGGTGTGTGAAGTGGGACCTCACAGCCTTACATACCAACATGAAGTGCATGTCTTTGGCGAAGCTTGGTTTAAATGAGGTAAAAGTACAAAAAAAAAATGTTGTGAACATTCACATACTGAGACAAGGAACTATGTAACTAACATAATGTTTCCAACTTCAGGTATATAGCGACGAGCTAATGGCATCTCCAACAGAAGCAAAAATGTACCATCGTACCAATTTGAATGTGGATCCCAAACATGAGGTTTTGTTGAGTGCACCACCAAAGCAAGATGAAAGCAACGACGATGAAAGCAAAGACAATAAATGCAGTGACAATAGCGATGGAATTTCTGGCAATGCAATTGACCTAAATGATGTTAAAAATGACATCAATACAGCTTTAACAACCCCAATGCTGAGAGAGGTATTATCGTAGCACAACCAAGTGAACCGGACATCGTGGATGTACTTATAAAAGTAAATCAAAAAGCTTGGGGTCTTGTACGACAATGGGAAGCAAAATACAAACAATTAGAAGAATCATGGGAGTTAAGGCAAGGGTGATCGCTGCATTTGAAGCCAAATTATTCGACCAATCGAGCCCATTCAATATGAACATAGAGATCAAGAATTGCATGGAGCGGAAGAATACAAAAATTCAGCAGTTGACAAAATTGGTCATCAACCTAGAATGCGAAAAAAACGATTCTTCAAGACTTTTATGATGATTAGCCTGTCCACATTATCACGCAAGTCGAAGCACAAAAGGTTCATGACAGCCTTAAAAAGCATCCCATTGCAGCACTGAAAGACATTCTTAGCCCACCATCTAGGGTAAAGCGCATCAAGCAGAAGGTAAGGAAAGAGCACCGCTTTGATGACTTTTAATACCCCGACTTGCCTGGCCAAAAGAAAGGGAAAGAGGGAGCTGAAGAGCAATCTCATACAGTCCACATTGTACAAGATTTAGACAAACATCCACAAACAAAGCACCCAACAAAATACAAGAAGTTAACATTGACCAACAAACTGAAGGTTTGGGCCAACATGAGCAAACTCAACAAGCAGAAAGTCCAAAATTTGCACAAGAACGGAGGTGACGAGTCATGATTATACATATTGAGATTTAATTTATTTTTATAATGATGTTAAGCTTCATATATGTACTTAATAGATTAAATCATTTTATAATTATGCAATGTTAACATTCACATTTTCTGTAATCATAATGCACAGGTTGCTTGTGTGGTGAGGGACTCAAAGTCTAGAAACGTGTATTTTGATGACATCATACACATCATCAAGGAAGAATCAATACACAACAACATATGGCACTCGTAAATGTGTACAAAACACACACGCGCGCGCGCGCGCGCACACTGTAAAGACATTAGAAATAATGTACTGCCACCCTTCTGTTTGTGCGAGTGATAGATGCATATGGTGAAATACTACTCGAACTATAAGAGCTGGTCAACCCAATTTTAGAGGATTCGACATTCATCTTTATAAGCACATGTTTGGTAATAACTAGACTATTGGTTTGTTTATGTTTGATGTTGATGAGAATGTTCACATGAACAGTATTTGATTTGTATGTTGAATAGATGTGAATGTTCATCTAAATAGTATATGCTTATATTATTGATTTAAATGCTAGGCAGATGTGAATGCTAACAACAACATTATATGACTGATTGAGAAGTTAACAAGTGTGAACATTAATATATGTAATACATTGTAGGATTACTTGACAAATTAACAGACGTGAACATTCACATCATTCATAGTGAACATTGATATAAATACTTGGTATATCATTGTATGTCCATTGTATGCGGAAAGTCATGCAAGAGTACCCCCCCACAAGAGAAATAAATTGATTAATGTACATATCAATGACTATCAAGGCCAAAAATACTTCAACTTCCCAATACACCACGACTTCCACTGGACGATTATTGTCTACGATGTCAAAGACAATCTATGGAGGCATTATAACTCACTACGACCAAGACCCAACATACATGACCCATATATTGATAAAGCACAAATAGTCGTAAGTGGCTGACACATATAATACTTGTCATGGTGTGTAATATTTGAACTTTGACGTATGCACTATGTTGCTTTGTGCCTAATATGAAATTTCATTATTCCCCCCATGGCAAAGGGACTACATCGAGGTAGTGGTGCGCAACATCGGACTATCATCACCACTATGGACCAAATTATCAGGCCAAAATCTATCGCAACCAATCATATCAATAGATGTTTGTCCTCAGCAAGCATCCGAATCGTAAGCCTCAAATCAATTTGTACACATCTTCTACAACCATTATACACACCTAAATTTCAAAAGCTAATTATAACAACTTTACATTTTGAGGATAGATTGCCAGCCCACAATGTGTTACATCATGAGGGTGCATGTATACCGTGAGGAAATTGTTGACATACTTAACCGCTTTGAATGGTGTCAAATAAGAGACTCATTAATATATCTTTTTCTGAATCACAGAAAGACAATGCAATATGAAAATCTATAGGTGGGGGATGTCCACCTATAACTGTTATTCGAAACTATTATCCACATTTAAAACAATTTAGTATCAATAGATTTGACATATTGGAATAGACTAGCTTGATTGTAAATCAATTCTATATCACTGCTTGTACTGTTGTTTTTCATTCAATAAATGTATATGCATTTTAAGGCCTATTTCGTGTTGATTATTCACATTGAAATTGTATTTTTTTTTTGACACACAACATAATATGAATTTCCACATCATGGAAGGATCATCCACATTCTTATGTTTAAAGCCCTACTGCATGGATGTGAATATTGCTTTAAGTGTTATTGTAACATAATATGACAAGTGTGAATATGATATCTTTTAACACATAAGTCAATATTTATAGCAAATTATTTGATGATGTGAATGTTCCGATAATGTGAATATTCACATCGTGACTTTTGGTGATGTGCATATTCACATCGTGACTTTTGGTGATGTGAATGGCAGCAGCGATGTCAATATTCACACCACCCATGCATACATCATAATATATACCAGAATATCTTATTTTTGCTAACAAAAAACACTCACAATTACATTTCATAGTACATATTTGAATATTCACATCTTCTGATTTGATGTTATGAATAGTTACAGTGATATAAATATTCATGTCATCTACTTTGATGTTATCAATGGTAATAAGAATGTGAATATTCACACCATAATAATGTTAAAAAGTTCAATCCATGTGCAAGTATTCACATAATGTGATTATCTTACACAAGTGTGAATGTTCACATCATGTATTCATTCTTAACACACCAACAAAAATGTCAGTTTACTACCCAAAAAAAAACACACACACACACACAAATCAAATACTAATGCATTATTATATTTGCCAACACAACGTAATCTTATTGCAACACAATGTTTGCCAACATAACACAATCTTATTTCAAAAATCAATATAAGAATCCCATATAAAATACAATGTTGAAATGAAAAAATGTACACCCTACATCGGCTCTTTGCATGATTTCCGATTGTGGCTTCCCAACTTATCACATCTCCCGCACCTTATTTGCTTCAGTTTCTCACCCATTGGCGGGATTCTATTTTTTTCGGCCTATCGGGTGGTCTTTTCACATTTGGTGGGTATATAGTGAAGTCCGTGGGATCAAAATGCAGCTTTTCCACCGACGGTATAGGGAATATGGCACCTGAATAGACTGCACGATACGTGTCTACATGAAAGTAATGTTCTACACAATCATTGAGATTGTAGTTGCTCTTTTGAATAGCAATAACAGCATGGTCACATGAGAATCTATTGATTTGCCATTTGAAGCAAGAATACGTACACCTTATAATATCAACTGTAACAGATGGTATAGAATAAACCTCAAACACATCCTTATTGGCTTTGCTCACCTATCAAGACCTACTGGCATTGAACAAATCAATAAGTATTGTTTCGAATGTAGGACAAATAAGCTCATTCCACTTGTTTGCTTGGTCACACCGCGTAGACATTTGCCGCATCAACTGAGTACGAATTGTGTCCACCATCTGAGTAATAGGAAGATTATGTGCTTCTTTAATCCAATTATTAAATGACTCCGCCGCATTGGATGTCATTTCCCTACAACGCATGCCCCTACACAACATTACAAACATTGTACAATATTTAATTAAATTTATTCGAAACTGAATATGAAATTTCACATCGTCGCAAAACAGAACTGAAATTTCACATCGTTACCATTCTAAACTTGACAAATGGAATACATCAGGAAACTATTATTACCTGAAGTATGAATTCATTCAGTGCTCAGGTGCCAACTCCTTGAAAAAACTATGTGCTCATTGCTTACCCTCCTCTTTTAATTTCTCAATTGCTTTTCATGGAACCCTACCATAGTTGGCTCGTAAGCACAGTCACCCAAACTACTAACGAGGTGGTCCCTAAATCCATTATCAATTCTCTTTATTCGATCTCTTAAATTGTTCTTCAAGTGTTATAAGCAATAACCGTGGTGAGCAGATGGGAACACCTTTGGCATCACTTCTAATATACTAAGATTACGGTCCGAAATAAAAGTAATTTAACGCTTACCATCAACAACCTTCCCAAGTTCGTGCAAGAACCACGACCAATTGGTCGTGGTCTCTAAATCAACAATCGCAAATACAACAGGGAATAGACCTACAAAAACAACACCATTAAACAACTGTACACAATATTCCAATGTGAATAGTAACATAAGTAGTTTACAAAAACACTATAAAGCAAACAGGTTATGTAAATATTTACACTATGTAATGGTTTATCATATATCCACACTATGCTGCTCAATGTGAATATTTACATGGATACATAGCTAAAAAAAATATTAACCATTGTTTCTATCTTTCGTCGTTGCTGCAAGTAGCTGACATTTGTACTTTCCTTTGAGGAATGTTTCATCTAGGAATAATAAAGGCCGACAAGAATTGTACCCAGAAATACACGCAGCGAATGATACAAAGAAACGACAAAACTGTTGACTACTTGCGTCATAGTTAATATTGACATAACTCCTCGAATTGTAATGTATCATAACATCTGAATACCACCGCAACTAGTCAAACGATAATGAGTGATCTCCATGAATAATAGCCTTTGCTTTCTCTACGCCCAACCATACCACGTGGTAACTCACATCTAGCCCATAATCCCTCTTCAAAATAGTTACCACCTCACACGGTCGAGTCAGCGGCTTGTCCCTTACAATTTCAAGTATAGTACTCGACACCAAATCAGAACTAACTCTCGGATTCTTTGATGTTCGGACATCCGTACCACAACTATGCCCATCATTGAACCTCTTGATGTAGAAAAAACTATTTGCTTGTTGTGCTCTACAATGTATAACCCACAAGCAACCTCTCTCATCGCGCATCGCACATACCGCAGTAACCCTTGTTGTCTCATTTTTGACATACATAAACTGAAACTCACATTGGATTGCATACTTACATAAAACATCATGAAATTCTTGTGCACCTCCAACAAACCGTTGTCCCGCATGCGTAATACCATTTGCCCAAGGGGCTGACAACAACACATTCTCCTTATGGTGGCAAAATCTCCAGAGTGCATCAATTTCTTCTTCACCCCCCACACGCAATGACCCAGAGCTACTCGACTGACCAATATCACTTTTCAACTCAATGACAACCTCTACATGTTGTATTTTCATTGATTTAGTAAGCAATAACATATTCTGAAATTCTTCCTTATTATCCAAATCACACCTATTAATCTCAGGTAACCGACAGAATAATGAAATAGAACAAGCAGACAACTTACCCCATTTTTCACACAAACACTCCACCAAACGTGAATAACACAATGCACGGGCAACATTTATTACAGTTGTACTACAACCATATGTACACACCAACATCATAAAGGTATCCATCTCCTGTAAAAACACAACAATACAACAGTCAACAACTACATTACAACTATACGAACAACAACACATACAATAATTCAAACTATATGAAAATTCACATTGTGCAAAATTAAATACCTATATGTATAGTTCAACTACTAAATCCATAATGAAAACTATCACCACCAATCTTTACACAACATAAAACATTTTACAATATCAAAATGACACCACTAGAATGAGGTTACAGCACACAACATACAAGTAACCCTCCATAACTTCATATTAACAAGATGTGAACATTCACATTATTACATATATTCTAAACTATCTCGCCCACACAGAGCTTCATTAAGCAAACATTAAAAACTCACCAAACAAACACTTGTATCACCACATAAATCAAAACATAAAATAAAACAAACATACAAAGTATATGCGTATATGTAAATTTTACACTGCCAAAACCAAACTCAAAATATCACCACCATCATTACAAATAAAATGTGAACATCCACATTCTTCACATAATCTAAATTACTTCCCCTCCATAGGGCCACGTAAAATGCATATAATTGAACAAACAAAGCATCTGATCCATATCAATCAAAAAACAGAGCATCCCATCCATCATACAAATCAAAACATAAATTGAACATGTATTCATAACCAAAATGATACTAACCTTAATCGTGTAATCCTACACTCGTCCAGTAACTCGAAAACAACTGATTTCAACTAGTTATACTCCAGAAATCGTCACAACCGAACACCGTCCAATCCGTCGTCTTCACTCTAAAATTATTGAACCATACTACAACAATAACAATGAACCCTAGCACATCAAAGCCTTGAAACAAGCAAGCAAAATAGAAACGTATCCGTCTGAATTAGAATAATGATAAAAAAACGTGAAGATAGAAACTAACAAAGTAGAATAAACAAAAAAAAAAAGGAAACGTGGTATGTGTATCAACACTATATATAAGGGCATAATAGTCCATTTAAAAATATAAAACTAGTAAAATGGAACTCATGGAATAAAAAGATAAGTACATGGGACTAATCAGGCTATAATAATTCTTTGTGGACCTAATGGGTTACAACAACTCTAAAATAGATTTATCAATAAAAATCCCATATATATATCATACTTTAACATCATTTTCAAAATATCATTTACAAAAAAAAAGTCAAACCCTACTTAATTTCTTAAAATAAAAAAAAAAAAAAAATGGGCTCTTTTTTGATAAATCCCATTTATAACTGTTTTGTTCCATAAAACCCAAACTATTTCTGAATATTCCATTAGGTCCATTAATTGTAAAATGACGAAATAACCCTCTCCGCCTCTCCCGCGTGTAACCGATTCTGCAAAACCCATTCCTATTCCAACTATTCAATCCACAAAATTTCCAAAACAAAAACTCAATCCACGAAACGATACTCACATCGCCTCCAGTAACCCTAGTTTCACATCGCCTCACCAACATCCTCGTCGTCCACCGTCGACCATCGACCCCAGATTTCTCTTCATCTCACCACTGCGAAGCTTCACATCGAAAGGAGGGTGCTTCGTCGTTCGAAAATTCCTGTCATCCCATTGAGTCTATTTCATCCACTGAGTGTGATCCATATCCACCAACCATGACGAACAAAAGTAAGGAATACCATTCCACCTTCTGCTTTTTAATCATAATATCATCACCGATGTATACATCCACCTTCTGGTTTTCGGATTTGAATTTGTAAACATAGATGTTTTCGGAATTGATTTTGTAAAAATAGATGATGTGAACATTCACATTAGTGTTGATTACTGGGTAAACTTACAGTAGTAGACACTGATATGAATATTCACAGCAGT
Source organism: Camellia granthamiana (assembly GCA_036172215.1). Lineage (NCBI taxonomy): Eukaryota > Viridiplantae > Streptophyta > Magnoliopsida > Ericales > Theaceae > Camellia > Camellia granthamiana. The sequence goes on from CM069906.1 coordinate 84,864,561, forward strand.
GTATAATGATGTGAACATTCACATCAGTGTATAATGATGTGAATGTTCACATTACTGTCACTGTTGATATTGTTCATTGTTGATGTCCACAGAACCCCCAAACTTCACTCTCGCATTGCCCCGTAACTGTTGTAGTTTTCGGAATTTATTTTGTACACATGGATGATGTGAACATTCACATTAGTGTTCCTTATTGGGTAAACTTACAGTAGTAGACACTGATATGAACATTCACATCATGTGAATGTTCACATTAATGTCAGAACCCCCAAACTTCACTCAACACTATCATGCAATATGATGTAAATATTCACATTGCGACATCAATGTCCAACTTGTTTGTGTTATTGGGTGTAGTTTGGTGCTGTTGGTTCCCCCCTTTGATTTTTAGCAAATTATAACATAATGTGATCACCCATGTAAACATTCACATTGCCCAGTAACTGTTGTCGTTTTCGGAATTTATTTTGCAAACATGGATGATGTGAACATTCACATTAGTGTTGATTACTGGGTAAACTTACAGTAGTAGACATTGATGTCACATTAATGTGAATGTTCACATTAATGTCAGAACCCCCAAACTTCAGTCAACACTGTGATGGAATATGATGTAAATATTCACATTGTGACATCAATGTCCAAGTTGTTTGTGTTATTGGGTGTTGTTTGGCGCTGTTGGTTCCCCCATTTGATTTTTAGCAAATTATAACATAATGTGATCACCCATGTAAACATTTATATTGCCCTGTAACTGTTGTCGTTTTCGGAATTTATTTTGCAAACATGGATGATGTGAACATTCACATTAGTGTTGATTACTGGGTAAACTTACAGTAGTATACACTGATGTGAACATTCACATTACTGTCAATGTTGGTTGTTGAATGTTGTTTGGTGCTTCTGGTTCCATCCTCTGTGTTTCAGCCAATTATATGTGCTTATTTGAACACACAGGTCTTCCCCATAAAGTTAATGGCAAGCGAAAGCGAGGGGAATCCCGTGCCAAAACCAAGCCTGATCAAACAGCTGTTCCTGAAGAAGTGAACATGAAAAAAGCTAACTACCGGTCAAACATAACTGGATTGGTCAAACTGTTAAAGGATACAAAATTTACAAGTGGCCAATTGAAGTGCCTTAGAAAAACGCCATTCTGGCTATTATTTGATTGCTTGATCAGTAACGAAATCGACCTCAACCACTGCATGAAATATGATGATGTCATTGTACGTATAGTACAGACATTCAAGCAATCTAGTGGGAGGTTTTACATTAGGGATAAGAACATCCAGATTTTTAGAAGTGATGTATCACTGATTTTTGGGGTGGACTGCGGCACCAAGTCGATGGACCTCTCTTATGGTGCAAAACCAACAACCGGCATCATCCACCGAATGTGTAAGGATGTTAGTCGGTTAAGTGCTGCCAAAATACGAGAAATTCTGAGCGAAGCATTGAAGGGCACAAAAAAACATGACAATGAGGAGGTCGCAAGATTAGTTTGCATGTATGCATGCGTCAAGCTATTCTTTTCTACATCCGAAGAAACAATTAGATGGGCTTTCTACTCATACATGGAGCCATTAGACAAGATGATCGAGTATGATTGGGCTGAGAGTATCCGGGCAACCTTGATGGGTTCATTGGGTCAAAACTGTGGAAAACCAAGACGAGTCACCGGATGTGTGATGTTGTTAATGGTAAATCTCATAAAACTTATTCCATGTTTAATATGAATAGTTACGGGCTCTGGACACTCTGATGTGGATGTTCACATTTCTCAGCATTGGTGTGGAAGTTGACAACATTGATGTAAACATTCACATTACTGTTTCAGTAATGTACAAACACACATTAGTAGATGCTGGTGTAAACATTCACATTAACAGATGTGAACATTCACATCAGTAATACCACTCACATTAACAGCTGTGAATATTCACATCAGTAACATCACTCACCATTAGCAAAATGTGAACATTCACATCAGTAATAGCACTGCCATTAACAGATGTAAACATTCACATCAGTAGTATCACTCACATTAACAGATGTGAACATTCACATCAGTAACATCACTCATCATTAGCAAAACGTGAACATTCACATCAGTAATAGCACTGACATTAACAGTTGTGAACATTCACATCAGTAATATCACTCACATTAACAGATGTGAACATTCACATTAGTAGTATCACTCACCATTAGGAAATGTGAACATTCACATCAGTAACATGACTCCCCATTAGCAGATGTGAACATTCACATCAACAAGTGTGAACATTCACATCTGTGTTAATTGATGTAAACATTCACATTACTGCCACAGTGGTGTAAACATTCACATCAATGTTAATTGATGTGAACATTCACATTACTGCCCAGTGGTGTAAACATTCACATCAGTGTTAATTGATGTGAACATTCAAATTACTGATATTTGTTATTTGTTTCAGTACTGGCTGTGTGAGCATACAACAATCTTATAACCCCGCAACCCCACTGCCATTCCACGATGCGTAAAGTGGGACCTCACAGCCTTACATAGCAACATGAAGTCCATATCTTTGGCTAAGCTAGGTTTAAATGAGGTAGAAGTACAACCAAATATATTGTGCCTATTCACATAGTGAGACGAGGAACTATCTAACTAACATACTGTCTCCAAATGCAGGTATGTGGCGGCGGGCTAATGGCATCACCAATTGAAGCGAAGATGTACCGTCATACAAAATTGAATGTGGAGCCCAAACCTGAGATTTTGTCAAGTGCAGTAGCAAAGAAAGATGAAAGCAATGAGGATCAAAGCAAAGACAGTCAACGCAGTGATGACAGGGATGCATTTTCTGTCGACGCAATGGACCTGAATGATGTTGGACATTATATCAACCCCAGCTGTAGCACCCCCAATGCTGAGAAAGGAATAATCATAGCACAACCAACTGAGCCCGACATTGTGGAAGTGCTCATAAAAGAAAACCAAAAAGCTTGGGGTCTTGTACGGCAATGGGAAGCGAAATACAAACAGTTGGAAGAATTATAGGAGTTGAGGGCAAGGGTGATTGCTGCCCTTGAAGCCAAACTATTTGACCAATCGGGCCCATCCAATGTGGACATGGACATGAAGACTTGCATGGAGTGAAAAGATATAGAAATTCAGCGGCTGACAAAGTTGGTCATCAACTTGGAATGTGAAAAAACAATACTTCAAGACCTTTTTGACGATCAGTCCGTCCACAATTATCACTCAAGTTGAAGCACAAAAGGCTCATGACAGCCTTAACAAGCATCCCACTGCAGCATTAGAACACATTATCAGCCCCCCATCGAGGGTAAAGCGCATAAAGCAGAAGGTAAGGAAAGAACACAGGTTGGACGAGTTTGAATACCCCAACCTGCTTAGTCAGAAGAAAGGGAAAGAGGGAGCCGAAAAGCAATCACATACAGTCCAAATTGCACAAGATTTAGACAAGCAACCACCAAAAAAGCAGCCAACAAAGTCCAAGAAGTTAACCTTGAACAACAAACTGAAGGTCTGGGCTAACATGAACAAACTCAACAAGCAAAAAGTCCAAAATTTGCACAAGAACGGCCGTGATGAGAAAGTGATCTTACATATCCCCAACTTTTTTTTTTTTTTTTTTTGCTCATGTTCAGTTCACATACATACTTAATAAATTAGATCATTTCATAAATGTGCAATGTTGACATTAATGTTTTCTGTAATCACAATGCACAGGTTGCTAGTGTGGCGAGGGGACTCAAAGACTAAAGATGTGTATTTTGATGACATCATACACATCATCAAGGAAGAATCAATAACCAACAACGTATGGCAACTGTAAATGTGTACAAAACACACACACACACACACACACACACAGTAAAGACACTGCAAATAATGTACTGTCACCCCTCTGGTTCTGCAAGTGATAGATGCTTATGGTGAAATTCTACTTGAACTACAAGGGCTAGTCAACCTAAGTTTGGAGGATTCATCATTCATCTTTACAAGCACATGTTTAGTAACCACTAGACTTTAATTTTGATTATGTTTCAATAGATGTGAATGTTCATCTCAGCATTATATGCTTATATTATTAACTTAAATAATAAGCAGATGTGAATGTTAACAACAACATAAAATGACCTTTGAGAAGATTTACATTGACAGATGTGAACATTAACATCATTCGCATTAAATATTATATGCTTATTATGTTGTTAAACTTAAATGATACACACATGTGAACATTCACATCAGTAGTATCACTCACATTAACAGATGTAAACATTCACATCAGTAACATCACTCACCATTAGCAAATGGTGACATTCATATCAGTAACATCACTCACCATTAGCAAATGGAAACATTCACATCAGTAATAGCACTGACATTAACAGATGTGAACATTCACATTAGTAAATATCACTGACATTAACAGATGTGAACATTCACATCAGTAGTATCACTCACCATTAGGAAATGTGAACATTCACATCAGTAGTATCATTCACCATTACGAAATGTGAACATTCACATAGTAGTATCACTCACCATTACGAAATGTGAACATTCACATCAGTAACATGACTCCCCATTAGCAGATGTGAACATTCACATCAGTAACATCAAACATTGATATAAATACTTGGTACATCATTGTATGCCCTTTGTGTGCAGAAAATCATACAAGAGTACCCCCCCCACAAGAGGAATAAACTAATTGATGTACACATCAAGGAGTATCAAGGCCAGAGATTCTTAATCTTCCCAATACACGACAACTTCCACTGGACAATTGTTGTGTACGACGTGAAAGAGAATGTATGGAGGCATTATAACTCACTGCGCCCAAGAAAAGGCATACATGACCCACATATTGACAAAGCACAAATACTGGTAAGTGGCTGACAAAAATAATACTTGTCGTGATGTGTAATATTTGAACTTGGACGTATGCCCTATGTTGGTTGGTGCCTAATATGAAATTTCATTGTTGGCAGAGGGACTACATCACAGCTTTGGTGCACAACATTGGACCATCATCACCATTATGGACCAACTTATCAAGCCAAAATACTTCGAAAACAATCATATCAGTGGACATCTATCCTCAGCAAGCATCAAATTCGTAAGCCTAAAATCGATTTCTACACATATTCCACAACCATTACCCACATAAATTTCAAAATCTAACAACAAGTTTGCATTTTCAGGGTGGATTGTGGGCCTGCAGTTTGTTACATCATGAGGGCGCATGTATACCGTGAAGACATTGTTGCCAGCCTAGCTCGCTATGAATGGTGCCAAATAAGAGACTCATTAGTATACCTTTTCCTGAACTACAGAAAGACAGTGCAATGTGAAAACCTATAGGTGGGGGTTGTCCACCTATCACTGTTACCCAAATCTGTTATCCACATTTAAGACAATTTAGTGTCAATAGATTTTTAATATTGGAGCAGATTAGCTTAATTGTAAATCAAGTCTATATCACTACTTGTACAGATATTTTTCAGTCAATATATGTATATGCATTTTCAGGCCTATTTTGCGTTGGTCATGCACATTGAGATTGTATTTTCTTTTTCTTTTTTTGGATACACATGACATGATGTGAATGTTCACATCACAGAATGATCGTACACTTTCTTCTGTTTTAAACCATACTACATGGATGTGAATATTGCTTAAAGTGTTTATGTAACACAATATGACAGGTGTGAGTATGATATTTCTTAACACAAGTCAATATTCACTTCTAATAATTTGATGATGTGAATATTCACATCATAACTTCTGATTATCCGAATGGCAACAATGATGTCATGAATATTCACATCTTATGAGTTGATGATGTGAATGGTTACATTGATGTAAACATTCATGTCATCTACTTTGATGCTGTTAACAGTAACAACACTGTGAACATTCACATAATGTTATTATATTGCACAAGTGTGAATGTTAACATTATGCATTCATCCAAAACATAACCAACATAAATGTCAGATTGGTACCTTAAAAAAGTGAAAGTAAAACACAAATCAAATACTAATGCATTATTATGTTTGCCAACACAACGTAATCTTATTGCAACCCAATGTTTGCCAACACAACACAATCTTATTTCAAAAATGAATATAAGAATCCAATGTAAAATACAATGTTGAAATGAAAAAAGGTACATCCTGTATCAGCGCCGTGCATGATTTCCGATTATGGCTCCCCAACTTATCACATCTCCCGCACCTTATTTGCTTCAGTTTCTCACCCATTGATGGGATCCTATTCTTCTTCGGCCTTCCGGGTGGTCTTTTCACAGCTGGTGGGTATATAGTGAAGTCCGTGGGGTCAAAAGGCGGCTTCTCCACTGATGGTATAGGGAATATGGCTCCCGAATAGGCTGCACGATATGTCTCTACATGAAAGTAATGTTCCACACAATCATTGAGATTGTAGCGGCTCTTCTGAATAGCAATAACAGCATGGTCACATGGGAATCCGTTGATTTGCCATTTGAAACAAGAACATGTACGCCTCGCAACATCAACTGTAACAGATGGTATCGAATGAACTTCAAACATATCCTCGTTGGCTTTGCTAACTTGCCAAGACTTGCTGTCATTGAACGAATCCATAAGCCTTGTTTCGAATGTCGGACAAATAAGCTCATTCCATTTGTTTGCTTGGTCACGCCGTGCAGACATTTGCCGCATCAACTGCGTATGAATTGTGTCCACCATTTGAGTGATAGGAAGATTACGTGCTTCTTTAATCCAGTTATTAAATGACTCCGCCGCATTGGATGTCATCTCCCTATAACGCATGCCCCTGCACAATATCACAAACATTGTACAACACGGAATTTAACAGGTCTAACCATTCACGTTGACAGATGTGAACATTCACAGTACTGACATTAGTATACACTGATGTGAACATTCACATTATTATACCAATCAATGTTTAAATACAATTGGTAAACAATTAGACAAAATAGAAACCAATTTAGAATCTGTCCAAACCACATCTACTAAACAACTTTTAGATCCACCTTTACTTAATCTACCCAGTAATCGTTCTAAAAGAACTAGTTTAGTTACTAATGATCATTCTACTGTCAAAGCCATTGAAAAATTATTTACCAAACTAACTACATCTGAAAATGCTTCACCCTCTAAAGATAAAGGTCTTACTGTTCTCAATCAACAACCTAATACTGAAACTGTTTCTACCCAATCTGACACTAAAACCACTGATAATGACATAAATCAAATAGCTCGACAATTCCAATCCTCCCATCTTCATAAAATTCATTATCCCAAAGTTAATCCTCAAACTACTAAAAATTGGTATTCTCGACCTACTCCTCCTGATCTCCAATTCGAAGAAACTAATCTTAATAATCAATTTTCTGTTTCTGCTAAACGATTATACGAATGGAATATTGATGGTCTTAGTGAAGATCAAATTCTCCAAAAATTAAATCATTTATCTATGGTTTCCAATAGTTATCTCTCTAATTATCCCCAATATTCTCAATCTGACATTGTTACTTTAATTACTTCTGGTTTCACTGGTATGCTCAAATCTTAGTGGGAAAAATATTTAACTGAAGACCAACGCGAGTCCATAATTTATGCTAATCAAACCGATGATAATGGTTTGCCTATCTTTGATGAAAATATTGGTTGTTGCCATCCTGATGGTATTAATGCATTAATCTATACTATTGTTAGACATTTTATTGATACTCCTACTAATATTTATTCTCGAGTACATGATCAACTTAGTAATCTTACTTGTCCAACCTTAAGTGATTTTCGATTGTATAAAGATGTATTTACCTCTAGAGTTATGTTAAGAGAAGACTGTACTAAATCATTTTGGAAAGAAAAATTTATTAATGGATTACCTAGTTTATTTGCTCACAAAATTAGAGACGTTCTTAGTCAACCTACTAGTGTTATTGAATATTATAATTTAACTTATGGCGATATCATTAGTACTATTCAAAAAAAAGGATTAAAAATGTGTATCGATCTTAAACTTAGTCAAAAAGCCACTAAAGACAAACATAAAGCTAAATACGAATTAGGAAATTTCTGTGAACAATATGGTTTATCTCCCATAGCTCCTTCACGTAGGAAATCACATAAATATTCTTCTAAACATAAATATAAATCCAAAAATTCTCATAAATACAAAAAGAATTATTCACCCTTCAAATCCAATGATAAATTTTATACTAAACCTAAAAAGAAACATTACAAAAAATCACATCCAAAATCCAAATCTAGTAAAGACATTACTTACTATAACTGTGGTAAAAAAGGTCACTATTCCAATAAATGCAAAGAAAAACAAAAATTAAAAGATAGAGTTAATCAACTCCAAATTAATGACGAATCCAAAATTCAGTTATTTGAAATCTTTCAATTAAACCAATCTGATAATGATTCCTCTTTTGTTTCTCCATCTACTTCATCTAATTCTCCTTCACATAGTGATTTGTTGTTGTAAACCAGTTAAACAAATTACTGTTCTTACCAAGCATACCCAAGAAGAATCTGCTTTAATTGACTTAATTAGTAAATTAGATGATCCTAATTTAAAACAAAAGTATATTGATAAATTAAAATCTTTATTGCTTCATTCAGAAGATAAATCCAAATTTGATAAACCTATTATCAGTCTATCCAAGACTTTGGAAAAATTCAAAAATAGAACTAAAGAAATTACACTTCAAGATTTGCAATCCGAAATCAATCAAATTAAACAAACTATCCGCGACCTCCAACATAAAGATAAAAAATTAGAAGATGAAATTATCACCCTAAAACTTAATCAAAGTTTAAATAATTTTCAATCTAATCCACAAACATCACCTCATGACTCTGCACATAATTCTGACCATGATTCTGATCATACTAATGCAGATAAACTTTTATTTGATAATCGATCTCAAACTAATAACCTTGAAGACAAACGATTAAACTTACTCAATAAGATCTACATGCAAAAATGGTATTCAAAAATTAAAATCATCGTTGAAGATTTTGATGAATTAGAATTAATTGCTTTAATTGATACTGGTGTTGATTTAAATTGTATTCAAGAAGGATTACTTCCTACTAAATATTATGAAAAATGTTATGAAAAATTAACATCTGTTAATGGTAGTAAAATGCATATTAAATATAAATTACATAAAGTACATGTTTGTCAAAATAATGTTTGTTTTAAAACCACATTTGTTTTGGTTAAGAATATGACTGATCGAATCATTCTAGGCACACCATTCATATCTTTGTATATCCATTTACTACTTCTAGTGAAGGAATCACTACTCATGTTTTAGGACAACCTGTTACATTTACATTCTTATATCCACCTGAAATGCTTGAATTAAATCAATTAAAAAATTGTTCTATTTCTCATACAATACATAGATTGACTCGACATTTAAATTTTCTTAAAGAAGAAATTAATTATAAAAGGATTGATCAACAATTAACTGATCCTGTTATTATTTCTCAAATCAATGAATTTAAATTAAAATTAGAAACAACTGTTTGTTCAACATTACCTACTATATTTTGGCATAGGAAAAAGCATGTAGTTACTTTACCATATATTAAGAATTTTAATGAAAAACAAATTCCTACTAAATCTAGACCGATTCAAATGAATCATGAATTATTAGAAATGTGTAAAAAAGAAATTAATGAATTATTAAAAAATAAAATTATCAATCCTAATAAATCACCCTGGTCTTGTCCTGCTTTTTATGTTAATAAAAATGCTGAATTAGAAAGAGGTGTCCCTCGCTTAGTTATTAATTACAAACCATTAAATGCTGTTTTAGAATGGATTAGGTATCCTATTCCTAATAAAAAAGATTTAATTAAACGACTTAACCAAGCTATTATCTTTAGTAAATTTGATTTAAAAAGTGGTTTTTGGCAAATTCAAATTCATCCAAAAGATAGATACAAAACTGCTTTTAATACACCTTTTGATCAATATGAATGAAATGTCATGCCCTTTGGATTAAAAAATGCTCCTAGTAAATTTCAACATATCATGAATGACATATTCAACCCATTTAGTCATTTTTCTATTGTTTATATTGATGACATCCTGATTTTTTCCAAATCAATTCATGACCATTGGAAACATTTAACTGCATTCTTTTATATAATTAAAAGTCATGGTTTAGTCATATCTGCTCCTAAGATTAAATTGTTTCAAACCAAGGTTAGGTTCTTAGGATATGATATTTACCACAATATTATTCTCCCTACTAGTCAATCCATTGAGTTTACTTCCAGGTATAATGATGTGAATGTTCACATCTGCTACCAGTTTATAATAATGTGAATGTTCACATTATATGCTTATTATGTTGTCAACTTAAATGATAGACAGATGTGAATGTTAACAACAACAACAAAATATGACACGTGTCAACATTCAAATCTATAATACATTGCATGACTATTTGACAAATTAACAGATGTGAACATTCACATCAGTCATCATTAGCAGATGTGAACATTCACATCATTTACATTGAACATGAAACACAATTCGAAGATTGTTACCATTCTGAACTGAAAATTCACATCGCTACCATTCTAAACTTCACAAATAGAACACCTTAGGAAACTATTATTACCTGAAGTATGAATTTGCCCAGTGCTCAGGTGCCAAGTCCTTGAAAAAATTATGAGTTCGTTGTTTACCCTCCTCTTTTAATTTTGCAAGCTTTTCATGGAACCCTACCACAGTTGGCTCATAAGCACAGTCACCCAAACTACTTACTAGGTGATCCCTGAATCCATTATCAATTCCTTTCATCCGGTCTCTTAAATTGCTCTTCAAGTGTTATAAGTAATAACCGTGATGAGCCGATGGGAACACCTTTGGCATAGCTTCTAACAAACCAAGATTACGATCCGAAATAAAAGTAATATGGCGCTTCCCATCAACAACCTTCCCAAGTTCATGCAAGAACCACGACCAATTGGTCGTGGTCTCTGAATTAACAATCGCAAATGCAACAGGAAACAGACCTAAAACACAACACCAATACACAACTGTTCACAATATTCCAAAGTGAATAGAAAACAGTATAAACGAAACAGGTCATGTGAATGTTCATATCTACATTGCCCTATTTACTATTGTTATTTTTGGATTCAGGTTCGTAAACATCAACGATGTGAACATTCACATTAACGACCATTAATAATTCATTGTTAATTGTTGAGTCACTGACAATGTTAACATTCACAGTACTGTTCATTAATGGATCAACTAACATTAGTATACACTGATGTGAACATTCACATCAGTGTGTAATAATGTGAATGTTTACATTACTGCCATTAGCATACACAGATGTGAACATTTACATCAGTGCATACTAATGTCAATGTTCACATTACTTATAATTTACCAATCACTCTTTTGTCCAGACTATGCTGCTCATGGTGAATATTGACATGAATAGACAGCTAAAAAAAACTACTAACCATTGTTTCCGTCTTTCGCCGTTGCCGCAAGTAGCTGACCTTTGTACTTTTCTTTTAGGAATGTTCCATCCAGGAATAATAAAGGCTGACAAGCATTGAACCCAGAAATACACGCAGCGAATGACACAAAGAAGCGACAAAACTGTTGACTACTCGCATCATAGTCAATATTGACATAACTCCCCGGATTGTACCGCATTACGGCATCTGAATACCACCGCAGCTGGTCAAACGATAACGAGTGATCTCCATGAATACCAGCCTTTGCTTTCTCCACACCCAACCATACGACATGGTAACTCACATCTAGCCCATAATCCCTCTTCAAAATAGTCACCACCTCACACGGCCGAGTCAACGGCTTGTCCCTCACAATTTTAGATATGGTGCTCGACACCAAATCCGAACTAACTCGCGGATTCTTCGATGTTCGGACATCCATACCACAAGTATGCACATCACTAAACCTCTTGATGTAGAAAAAATCATTTGCTCATTGTGCTCTACAATGTATAGCCCATAAGCTGTCCCTCTCCTCTCGCATTGCACACACAACAGTAACTGTTGTTGTCTCGTTCTTCATGTATGTAAACTTAAACCCACATTGGATGGCATACTTACATAAAACATCACGAAATTCTTGTGTACCTCCAACAAACCATTATCCCACATGCGTACTACCATTTGCCCAAGGGGCTGACAACAACACCTTCTCCTTATGGTGGCAAAATCTCCGTAGTGCATCAATTTCTTCCTCAACCCCCACACGCAGCAATCTCAAGCTACTTGACTGACCAATATCACTTTTCAACTCAACCACAACTTTTACATGTTGTACCCCCATTGACTTAGCAAGCAGTAACATGTTCTGAAATTCTTCCTCATTGTCCAAATCACACTTATTAATCCCAGGTAGTTTACAGAACAATTAAATAGAACCAGCAGACAACTCATCCCATTTCTCACACAAACACTCCACCAAACGAGAATAACACATTGCGCGAGCAACATTTATTACAATTGTACTACAACCATATGTACACACCAACAGCATAAAGGTATCCATCTCCTGTAAAAACACAAAAACACAACAATGAACAGTAATCAAAATCGATATGAAAATACACATTGTGCAAATAATAGATGACTACGTGTACAGTTCAAGTGCTAAATCCATAATTCACAATACGAAGATGTGAACATTCACATTGATATTAATAAGATGTTAACATTAAGCAAACATCAAAGTAAAATGAGAGCATCAACAATCTTCACATAATATAAACAAGATGTCAACATTTACATTGACACATACACTCTGAATTATATCGCACACACAGAGCCTTATTAAGCAAATATCAATTTAAAATGAGAACATCCACATTCTTCACATATTCCACATTAACAAATGTGAACATTCACATTGATATATATACTGATAATCAAATCATCCACAGAGAGCCTCATTATGCATACATCAAAGTAAAATGAAAACTACACATTTAATCAAAATCAACATGAAATTCACATTGTGCAAAAAATAGATGACTACGTGTACAGTTCAAGTGCTAAATCCATAATTCACAATACGAAGATATGAACATTCACATTGATATTAACAAGATGTCCACATTAAGCAAACATCAAAATAAAATGAGAACATCAACAATCTTCACATAATATTAACAATTTTCACAGAGTCTCATTAAGCAAACATTAATTTAAAATGAGAACATCCACATTCTTCACATATTCCACATTAACAAAATGTGAACATTCACATTGATATGTATACTGATAATCAAATCATCCACAAAGAGCCTCATTACGCATACATCAAAGTAAAATGAGAACTACACATTCTTCACATAATATGAATGAACTCCCCTCCACAGGACCACATAAAATGCATGTAATTGAAAAAACAGAGCATCTAATCCATTATACGAATGAAACCATAAACTGAACATGTATTCATAACCAAATTGATACTAACCTTAATCATCCAATCCTACAATCGTCCACAAAGTCGAAAAAAACTGATTTCAACTAGTTATAGTCCGGAAAATGTGACAACCGAACACCTTCCTCTTCGTCGTCTTCACTCGCAAACCACAGAACTAGACCGCAACAGCAAGAATGAAACCCTAGCATAACCAATCCTTGGAACGAGCATGCAAAACATAAACGTATCTCTCGGAATTGGATTGATGATGAAAAGCGTAAAATAGAAACTACCAAACTAAATCAGCGAAGAAACAGGCACGTAATACGTATTAACATATATATATATATATATGGGGGCAAAATAGTCCAAGAAAGTATATTAAATTAGAAAAATGGACCTTATGGAATAAAAAGAAAAGTTTATGGGACTAATCAGGTTATAATATTCCTTAATGGACCTAACGGATTATAACAACTCTAGAATGGATTTATCAATAAAAATCCCCAAAAAAATCGAACCTTGCTTACATTTTTTTCACCATTTAAAACAGCTAAGATATTTTTAAAAAATTATAATATTTTTTTAAAACTCTATTTGTTGTTTCATTGGCATCCTCTTTTATGATGTCAATCTTTCACTTTTACATTATTGCTTTTGTACTTTTCTTCAGTTCATGATCCCAGATGATCATATAAGAACACATGCACCAATGCTGTTTGAAAATAATATATTCCGCTGTTGTACAATTGTTTTTCAGAATATCAGACTTGTCTGGTAACAAACAATGTAAAAATATAATAATTAAAGGCAATAGGCAATAGAAATAGTAAATTTTATTATGAAAAACAGTAACATTTAACTCTGAAAACAGTAACAACATAAAAAAAACACAAACACGAACGTAAAATAAGGATTTCATGAATTAAACCCCACTAACTAAACCAAATAAAACTCCATACAAATTCCTAGAAATACAAACTAAACCCTAGAATATCGAAAGAATATGAAACCAAACTCTCTCAATGCAGCCTAAAATATCAATGTGGCATGATTATAGATTCCATAACGATGAATGTCATCTTAAACCTTAGATTTCATTTAAAAAATAAAAAATAAAAATTGAACAAAGACAATATAAGATGATGAAATCATACAATATGCAAATCAAGAGTTCAATGTCTAAATGTTACCACAAAAGAGATGATTTACTTGGTGTTTTCAAACTTCAACAACTTCTAATGGTTGATTCGAAAGTAACAAATGGTAGAAGATGAAGAAATCATTCGATACGTTCCAAATACACAGCAATGGCGATTCAAACTATCTCCTTGTGCTTCAAATTTTGCTTTGATCTAGGTTTTTTGAAGGAGACTTCTGTCAAAGAAGAGTTTTGAAGTATGTTTATGCATAGAACAACCGTTCGACTTCAGGAAAACCCACGAAGACCCACCACTTCGTCTATTCTAATCGTCTTTATTGACTATATATATGGACGAGCATTTAAATCTTTTTATCATATTTTTTTTTAATTATAGGGAGTTTTGACAACATTAATCAGTGCGTTTGGTTTCAATTTTTTGTAAATTGAGTTTGTTATTTTGCATGTGTTTTTTTAGTAAATATTTTTAAAATTTTAAACATTTTTTTTACTTTGTTAGATGGACCTTAATTAAATGTATCTAAAAAGTAAAATATTTTAAAAAATTAATAAATATACAAGAGTACGAAAAATGTATTGAATTATTGTATTTTTTTTTGGCATTTTTGGTATTTAATAATTTTTAAATTTTTTTTTTTCACAAATATTATACCTTTTAAATGTATTTATGTTAGGTGTATCTAAAAATTTAAACCAAAAAAAAAAATCTTAGAATATTAAAAAAATTAAGTAAAAACAAAAAAATACGAAAAATAAAAAAAAATTAAATTTTCTAAAAAGTGAATTTTGAAAATTCAAACCAAATAAGCTGAATTTTTTCCTTGTCATTTTCATTGAAAAGGCCTCTACAAGGGAGGTTTCACCAAAAATTCCTTTTTATTTTTTCAATAGAATGTGAGTAATTACAAATATAAGAAGTATTACATTAAACTAGCCATTAGCCCAACAATAACTTAAAAGGCAACTATCACCAAATTCAACCACTACGACATGTCCAAGAAGCTTTGGAATAATTAATCAACTAACTACTATATACAACTCCCATAAGAGCATCTCCAATGCATCCTTCATAACTTCAAATATGAAGGATTTGCTCCTCCAACCCATCCTCTAAATCCATATCTATTTGGGAGAAGGATGAGTTGATCCTCCATATTTGGAGGGAGGATGAGAAATAGAGGATGCCCTCCAAAACACTATTCATTCTATATTTTTTATCATATTACAAATAACTTTTAATATGTAAATTTAATTTTTATAAAATTGGCATCATTAAAAAGTATGAAATCATACCTTTAAAATTAAATATTTGTTGATGAACAAAAATTACTTTTTGATGAAGGGAAGATGAAGAGTTGTGAAGGTTTGTGGTTGGAGTTTGAATGAATAGTAACATCTTCTATATTTACTTTTTGAATAAAAAAAATTATTTCATCCTCTTAGTGAGAGGATTGGGTTGGAGATGCTCTAATGCAGAAGAAATAAACACCACAACAAATATCGAACTTCTTGAACTTGGAACCTCACACTATGAAGTGGTGTTACATAATTACAATGCCAAAGGCTCATTTTGGTTAGATAGATAATACAGGAAAGTGAAAGAAATTTTTTTTTTTTTTTGATGTGGTTGTTTAAATAAAGAGTCCTATAATAGAAAGTAATGTAAACTAAAATTTCCTGTACAATTTAAATTAGCTTCTTAGTTAGGCTATTAATTTCTCATAAAATATGCAAGGAAATTTATTTTTTCCCACCAATCTAAGAATTTTGTTTTCCTTTTTGACTGTATTTCTCTCCACAACTCCCTGTTATGCAGTTATTGTATTTTTTTCTATTATTTTCTTACAAAAATTTCCATCTATTCAAATGCATATAAGAAAATTAATTTTCATTTATTTTTCCTTTCTTTCATTTCACTTTCTACTATTTTCATTTATATCATCCGTTTCTTTCTAACCAAACGAAGCCAGAAGCATTGGTTAATTTATTATAAGTCAAAATTTGATAATCATAACGCAAATACAAAAAATAACCCTCTGACCAATTAAAAATTTTCTTCGTATTTAAACAAGTCCAAATAAGATTACATTAAAACAATATGACACAAACCTAACTAACTCAAACTAGACTGATGGATTGACGTTTTTGTGTATTCAAAAGAAAAAAGAAAAGAAAAGAGATGGACTGGGTTTGGCTGCACTGATGTTTGAAAGTCAATAGTCCAATACCTTGCAAAAAGCCCAAAACCGTGCTGTAAAAAGCCCAAAACCGTGCTCCAACCCAACAATCGTGGGCCAGCGATACTGTTTCGGTGAAAGTGGGCTTGGGTTGGTTGTCCAAACGGGCCAATAAAAAATCAGACCCGATCAGAAAACATCAGGTAAATCCGAACAGTAATGAACTCAAACTTCAAACTTAGGCCTTGTTTGGCAAAATTTTTTTTTTTTTGTTTTGCTTTTTGGGTTAAAATTAAAAAAATAAAACAAAATAAGTTTAAATAATTACTAAGATAAAATTTTACCATTTTTTCACAAATATCATATATAACTACAAAATAAATCAATCATTTTTTCAAATATAAATAATGTAGTATATTAAAATAATCAAATTCTCAAATAGACTATCCCAAATTTTAGTCAATAATAATGTGTGTGGTAAAAATTAAAATAGTACATAATTTTTTATGAATTTGTAATATTATAGAGGAAAGGGGCAGGTGAAGTTATCATAGCTCTACAAAGTAGGAAACAGAGATCTAACAGTAGATCTTCATAATGGGTTTTGGGCTGTCCCCTGTTCATATGCGAAATGGTCTATTCTGCCCCTTGAAAAAATTTAAAGTTACTTTGATTTCGTTTGGGAACTGGATTGACTTTTTAGCTTTTTGATTTTTTTAGTTATTTTAATTTGGGCTAAAAAGTTTGATTTGAGAAGGATTTTTTTGACTTTTTCGACTTTTTTTTTTTTTTAAGAAGAGTGTAATGATTATGAGTTAGATGTGATGTTTTGTTTGTTGTGACTAAAATAATTTATTTTGTTTTTTACGACTATTTTAGTCACAAAAAAAAAAAAAAAAAAAAACCCCAAAAAACGTGTTCCCAATGTTATTATCATTTATTATTTTAATTATTACAAAATTTAAAGAATCGGGAATAAAAAAAATTATAAAAATTACATTTTTTTATTATAATAAAAATAAATTTAAATAATTATATTTTTGTCCAAGTGTGATTAGTGCAACTAAAAATTATGTCTTGTATCACATTTTTTATTTGCACCAAATACAGTCTCGTTTTCACATTTATAATTGTTTTGAGTTATTTGTATTTAAATTATAATTTTTTTTTATTCTATCGGATGAAAAAAATAATTAGAAATTTATTAGTTAAAGTTGAATAAATGTACTAATAAAAAAACATTCAGACTTAAAACATGTGGATTGATTTTAGTTTGAATGCTATTCACGACATAAAAATTACAAATTTACATTATACCATATATTTCTAAATATTTTGTAAGATACACAAATACCTTTATAAAGATTTTTCTTATTTATTTTTATTTTTTTTACATTTTGAATTACCTTTATAAAGTTGAATATAATAAAATGTGTAGTTAACTTAATTGACAAAATCTATTAATTGTTGTTAGCCAAAACTTTTAAATTTTTAAATCACGAGATTATAATTATTTCAATTGCTTAGCTCATCTTTTGTTTGCATAAAAAATGAAATATATGTGTATAAATAAATTGATAATGATAATTTAATGATTGGTTATTAACTTATGGAAAATATTATATTCTATAAATATATATAATACATAAAAGATATAAAAAAGATGTTAAATGCATATTTCAATCCATATAATTGCTTTCCTTGTCTTAAAAAAATAAATAATCCCTATAATTATACTTAATTTGCAACATAATAAAATGCATTAAGCCTCCGTTTGGGAAGTGGGTTGGCTTTTTGGCTTTTTGACTTTTTTGGCTATTTTAGCCTGGGCTTAAAAGTTTGGTTTGGGAAGGGCTTTTTGGCTTTTTGGCTTTTTTAACTTTTTTTGTGAGAGAGGAGTGTAATGATTATGGGTTGGATGTGATGTTTTATTTTTTGTGGCTAAAAAAGCCTATTTTGTCTTTTGTGGCTAAAATAGCCAAAAAGCCTGGCTTTTTGGCTTCCCAAACGGAGGCTAAAAGAATTGCCACATTGAGCGTGGTTCCCATAATTATCAGGTGATTATTTTTTGCACGTTTCTTAAAAGAAATGTCTCGTTTGGGAACAGACTTTTTTAGTAATTTTTTAATTTTTTGGCTAAAATATGATGTAAAAAAAACTAATATGTTTGGAATGACTTTTCGGCTTTTTATGAAAAGATGTGCAAAAAGGAGAGAGAAAATGGAATCTTTGACTTTTTAATATAGGTTGTTGACTTTTTAATTTTTTTAATAATTTTTTAACTTTTTGACTAAAAGGGAGTTTTGCCAAACGAGGCCTGATTGTTACAACCGAAAATAGTACAATCGGAATGAATTTTGTACAAAAACATGAGGATGTTAGGTGTGATTAATCAACGTTTTTTATTGCACTGTATTTCAGAATAATGAATTAAAAGATAAAATAATTAAAATTCATAAATATATATATATATATGTAATTATTACAGTAGGAACAAATAACTATATTAGAGGTTTGAGTACTTTCAGCGATTTTGTTATCTTAACAATATGTTGGTCTTTTCTAGCAAAGGGGTTAAAAGTAATTTTTTTTTACTGTTAATCTTTTTTAAATCATATCATTTTTTTATTTTTTTATATTTAAACAAAAAATTCAAAAAGTTAGTTTTGATCCTACTTCTCAAAATAATCCATTAAATTCATACATTACATGTTATAATTAGGGGTGATAAATAAATCTAACGAGCCAAACAATTAATTGTTTAAACTTTGTTTGATAACTTTAAGGAATTTCACAATTTGTTTAAATTTTGTTCGTTAAACTTTCGAGCCGATCTCAAATAAATTTTTATAGAATCAAGTTTAAGTAGTTTGATATTTTATATAATTTTAGGCTTATTGAACATAGCCAAACGAGCAATTGACTGCTCAAATTTTATTTGAAAATCTTAACAAATTCTAAAATGTATTTAAATTTAACTTATTTATTTAATTAATCAAACTCGAACGAACTTTTAACAAGCCGAACACAAGTCAAGCTCGAGTTATTTGGTTTGTTTATCACCTTTAGTTACAATTTTTCAAAATATCATACTTCGGCGGTGTTTGGGAACAAATTTTTTAGGTTTTTTTTTTTTTTTTTTCCACTAAAAGACAAATTGGTTACAAAACCAAAAAAAATAAATCCAAACAAAATATCACATCAAACCGCATAATCATTTCACTTTTTTCTCTTACAAATATCACATCCAACCACAAAAAAACCCAACTATCTTCCCAAATATAAAAAAAAAATTCTCCAATAATATCCGACAACTAAAAAAATCTACTTTCCAAACACCTACTTTGATAATGCATTTCAAACAATACAAATATAAATTATATATTTTCATTGAACAATAAGTAAATAAAAAATCTATTTATACTTTTTTTTTATTTTTTATAAAAAAAAATAAATAAATAATGATATGATAACTTATAATAATTTTTTTACTAAAATATTTAGTCCCAATTATAATTATAAAATAGATTGAGAGAAAAAAATACATATTAAATTTTTTTTTGCTGGGAAGTGTTTTTTTTTTTAAGAAAAAAAACTCAAAAAAATTTAAGTTTCTAGATTTAACTCGACAAAATGAATTGAAACATTACAATTTTTTTAAAAATTTCAAAAAAATTTAAAAAAGATAAAAATAAGCAATCTTTGAAACTTATTTTGATTTTTTTTAATTTTTTTAAAATTTTTCTAAAAATATATTTTTAAAGTTCGTGTCGACAAGACCAAGCAAAAAAAATAAAAAAATTTGGTACAATATTAAAAAAATCACAAAAAATAAAAAGATTCAGAAAAATATGTTATTTTTAATTTATTTTTTTTTTTGTGGCCAAAAGAAGCCTAATCGCTACGCCTTAGGCCTGATTTGATATTTAGGGCTAGTTTGGGATACACTATATAATCCATCTTTTTATCTTTTTTTCATCACATCACCTCTCTACTTTTCTGCACATCTTTTCGTAAAAAAATAAAAAGTACACTTTTTTAGGACACCCCAAACCAACCCTTAGTTAAAAAAATCATAATCCCTCTAGTTTCAGTTTTTAGAATTTATTTTTTTCAAATTTTTACTTTTTCGTTTTTCATACATTTTTTTTGTTTTCACTTAATTATTTTAATATTTTAAGTAATTTTTAAAATTTTTAGACACACTTAATATAAATACACTTAAAAAATATAATATTTGTCAAAAATATAAAAAATTGAGGAAAAAAAGATAAATGTTTGGATTAATTTTTTGACTTTTTACGAAAAATGTGTATTAAAAAATTGTATAAATAAATGTATAGGAGAAGTTAGTGAAGTAGCATGTACAGTTTGGACAATGTAGTGTAGTGGACTGGTTAGGAGATGAGAAATGATTACCTCCTTTTCAGACTTGAATTGGATGGTGTTGTTCGGCCTGTAGGGGCACACCACGGGTCCCATTTCGCTAATCGGAACCGTTTAATGTGTAGAACTCGTCGAGATTTATATGCTGGTAAAAAATCACATTGATTGGATATTGATAGTTATCTGATCATGTTAGTTTTTTTGTCAACTGTTAACTATAACATCATCCATTTTTTATACAAAACTGATTTATCATGTAGTTAGCGATATTTGATCAACGTAATTTTTTACAAGCATATAGTACTGGACAATTTCTACATATTAAATGGTTCGGATTATCAAAATGGGACCCGTTGTGGGCTCCCACGGGCCCAACATTACCATCTAACTTAGTAAATATATATGTAATTTTTTTTCCCTTTTACGTCAGTACCTATAGTGGTGTAAAGTTGGTTTATATTAAAATATTATGTATCTTAATTTTTTTATATTTTTAATTTGTAAATAGTGATTACTTTTTTTTTTTTTGTAACTTTTTGACTTTTTGAATTTTTTTAAACACGCCAAATCAGGCCTTAATTCAAAAACTTTTAACTTATAACCAAACACATAATTCAAAACTCTATTGAAAATTCTATTCAAAACTCATAACTAAATTTTTTTTAAAATTTAATTCAAAAAAATAACTTTTTATGTAAATTTTTTAAAAAATTTCCAAAATATTTTTATTTAAAATATTAAAAATTATATTATTTTTTGTTAAAAAAATATTCAGCTAATACTTTAAAATTACTTTTGATTGTATATTTAGTTGGATTTTTTTTTAATTATTTTGTTTAAAAAAATAATTTCTATATTTAAAAAATATAAATATATATATATATATATTTTCAAATAACAGGTTGCAATTACAAAAAAAAAAAAAAAAAAAAAACTATTTCACTCTACATGTCCTGGGGATGTTTGGACAAACAACCGAATAGTCCCAATTTGCGAATTCAAAATTTAAAAACGGTACTCTGCGAAACATGCATTCCAATATAGCCTTAGAATCAATTTTAAAAAATTTAAACCAAATATAACATTCAAATATAAGGGTGAAAAATTGATTTCAAACTTAAACCAAACCCAACAATTTCTTGTTTTTTTAAAAAAATTGTTTACCGATGATATAAAACAAAATAGGAAAAAAAAAATATTAAAAAACACACTCGCCCTGTTTCTATGGATTTTGAAATTTTAAAAGTAAAAATCAATTTTTATCTTAAAAATTAATTTAAATAAATTGATTAAAGAAAAAAAAAAAGAAGCAGAAGTAATGATTGCAGTGCTAGTTGTGAGTTGTGAGTAGACAACAAGGACGTTGATGGGACAACGCATGACAGTATAGCGAGTGGCCCACTTCAGTGCACGTTAGCATCAATGCCTTTCTTTACATCGGTCATACGCTCCTCCAATTTACCAACGTAAAAAATTTCATTAAAAAAATTAATAAATATAATAGAAAAGTTTGCGTTAATACTTGTCAAGTTTGAGGATATATTATTTTAATAATTTTTAAATTTTTTATAAAAAAAATATGTAAAATTATGAGTGTGTTTGGTTTGTGTTTTTAGAATAATTTTTGAGATAAAAAGTACGAAAACTTATTCGATTTGCCTTTTTTAAAAATAGTTTTGCAAAATTATTTTGGAGAGAGAGTTTTAAAAAAATTGATTGATTTGATATGTATATGAGTGAGAGAGAGCGATTTTGGAAAGTAGGTAACCAAACAAAATTTATAAATTTTTTTTTGACAAATTTGTTTGGTTTGATTACTCTTGAAAATTTGTTTATAGAGAATTTTTCCCAAAATTTTTTCTGAAAAACAAACCAAACAAGACCAGAGAGAATAATATGATAATTTATAATAATTTTTTAATTAAAATATGTTGTTGGCCAAAAAAAAGTTAAATGGGTTCGTTTTGGGTTCACTTTTTGACTTTTAGTATATTTTAGCAGTGGTTTGGAATATTCTAAATAAGTGTATTTTTTGTCTTTTTATAAAAAAAAAAATTGTAAAAAAATAGAGAAAGTGGGTAGAAAAATAGAGAGACGATGTTGATAGATGTTGATTGATGTGATCTAAATAAGTGTGTGTATGCAAAAAAAATACATTTTTTTAATACATGCCAAACAATTACTTAACTTGGGACTAAAAAGTCTCGTTTGAGATAAGTTTTTTGGTTTTTTAAATTTTTGTGAAAAAAAATGAAATAATTAAAGTTTGGATGTAATATTTTAACTTATTAATTTTTTTATCTATTTTATCTTTTTATGACTAAAGTAGCCAAAATATTAAACTTTTTAACATGCCAAACAAAGGCAAAAATTCACTTGCCAAACATGGTTACACTTTGGTACTTAGGTTGGTGTACTTAGGAGCTTGGTGATTTGTGTGGGAAGTTGGGTTAGTTTTTTAGGCTTTGTTTGGTTGTGATTTGTAATCGTGTTTCTACATATGTGTTTGAGTATGATGTTTGGTTGTGGCTTTGGAATCAATTTTCACGCTCTCTGTAGAGAGCTCTATGCATCACAGTCGATTTTGTGTAAAATTTTGGCTTGGGGACAACCGCCCGGACGTCCTCTGCTGTACAGATTTTTTTTTTTTTTTTTTTTTTGGCAATTGATTTATATAATTGGGAAAAATATTTTCTGAAATTTTTTTAATTTTTAATGTGCTTTAAAATAATTTTGAATTGTATATTTAGTTATGAATTGTAAATTTTTGTATCACATATCAAATATCACATCAACAATTCCCCACTCAAATCAAACCTCTTTTCTAAAACTATTTTCAAAACTCTTTACCAAACAAATTTTCTACACTCAAATCACAATTCTACAACACACAAACTCAAAATACAACTCATACTCTCAAATCACATTTACAAAACACAACCAAACGCAGGCTTAGTTTTTTATTTTTTATTTTTTATTTTTTAGCCTCAGTTAAAAAGTTTGTTTAGATATTTTTTTTAACATTTATAAAAACATAAGTAAAATAATTAAAATTTAAATGTAATAATTATATTAATTTTTTTTATATATATTTTATCTTTTTATAACTAATTTAGCTAAAAAAAAACTAATCCAACTTCCGTCCCAAACAACCATTTCACATGCATCAATCTGTTGGTTTTTTGAATTTCGAAGGTTATTATTATAATTTTGAGCGTACCAGTAAGGATCAATCAGTCCTTATAGAATATTAATTGCCAACCAATTATCAGACGATTGTATTTTAGTTCTTTCAATCTCAATGAAGAGGATTTTTACTGGTGACTTTGTTTAGGAGAATTAAGTAAACAACGATTAAATGAAGAACAATTTCATTAAGTAAAATGAAAGACTTACAAAGATCCAAATCAGCCTCGTAGAGGCTTACAGCAACAAATTATTTGAAACTACGCCTATGAACGAAGTGCAGTACAGGAATTTGAAGTATAAAAATGTAAAGAACAAGAAATGTAAAAACTAGAAGGAAAATAAAGTAGATAAAACTGATTTTTTGGATCTGAGTCTGGGGGCTCTTTCTGGGGCCTTCTCTACTATTTATACTTCTCAATGACAACTGTCGAAATGAATTTCCAACTATCGAACCACCCCTCCATAATCGCTGATGTTTCCTTACAGTTAGCTCTATTATGCCATATCTGCAGTTAGGCTTTCCTCCTTATTTTGAATTTGAATATATGTATAACTGTTAAACCACGTTATCTTGCATCTCTTTACTGATCCAGTGCTATGCAGATCTACAATAACCAATACTAACTGCCACGTGTGTGATTACGATTGAAGATTTGAATTGTCTTCCCGTATTGCCCTCATCCTGCCATATGTCGAACTGTGATTGGCTAATACAAAATATGTAGCCAACATTACCCTCCGCACTAATATACCCAATACTTGGTGATATTAGTGGATCAAGGTATTTTACTTATGTCTTAGAACATGTATGGGTTTTGCACTTTTCAGAAATGCAACCGCCATTCATCAATGAAAAATTTGCATTAAATTCTCTTCTAAGCCTTGAACATTCCTACTATCTCAGTATTCGAAAAAACTAGTACATCTTTCATGGCCAAGTAAGTCTTTTCTTACATTGATCAAGCATACGAAGAGTTATTTGATGATGTTGTTCGTCCTCGAAAGAACCTTCATGCATTGATTAGCCACCTTTATCCACCCCCATTTATACACAAGTTATGGAAGCTTTCGCAAATCACCGACCTTCGAACCAAGAACCTACTACTTACGATTCTTTGGAATACAAATTTGCAATCATGGATATCAGAAGCTCTTCTTTCCGCGTGGGATAAAGCTGCTGCTTCTTTTTCTTCTACGACCTCTGGCTGGAGAACTTGGCCTACCCCTACTCAACTTCAGACGAGGGAACACATTCATCATCGATTCCCAAAATTCGATGACCCTCTTGAAATCTCTCATTCTAAACGCAATTCTGTAGTATATCTATATGTCCCTATTGACTGTATACGTAGTCTTGAGGACAATCTGCTTTCAGCATGGTATACTTCTACCTTGCCATCTTGGATGGTTCGAAGTGTCCAACGTCTTGATGAAGCTTTAGGGATCAGTTCTACGCTTTTAGCCAAAAAAGAAAAACTTTATACCTTCGATTGGCTAGAATGTATGGCCAGACCTGAATTCCTAGATTCGATCAGGGAACCTCCGACTGCTCCTCCTCTGCCTTCCAATCCAAATTGGATTGATAAATTGAGGCTTACTCTCTCTGAGGGCCAATACTTCATCCCCTACCAGGCCCTAGTGTCTCCAACTCCTTATCAGTAATTTAGGGCTCAGACCTTGCTTACTGCTTTTTCCCATTTATCCTTTGAAGTCCTTCGAGATAACATTCCCCACAAAAACTTTATATGGGCTTGTGACATTATATCTCAAAGTCATCTTCTCAACCCCGTGGCCCAAATAGAGCTTTATACATTTTTAGACCAACTTCCTCTCCTGCTCAACTGGCACTTTCAAGCTTCCATTACCAGTGAAGTTCTGGATTAAGCCTTCTCTGTTCGAATTTAGGTTCAGTATGAGGCAGAGAACCTCCTTGATGAATATGAAGCCTTCAGGAGTCAGGATTCTGAGCATGTGGAGAATGTTGCAATGAACGAAGTGCATGAAGAAGAGGAGATAGATGCCACAGATAAAGCCCGAAAACAGATAGAATTCGAAGTGAAGGCCCAACAACTCACTTCTCAATTAAGGCTTACCAATTAGATAAACCAAACCTGGACAAGATAGATGATAGAGTAGGAAAAGAGTATTCATTTATTGAATTTTGTTGGACTAAATTCCATGATCTTGTAACTTTGTTCATTCCATATTTCTATGAAATTGAGAATGCAATCAAATGAATCTCGGTGTAAACAGCACTTATCATTAAAACTAGGCTTTCCGAATTTCATTTGTCAAACTTTGATTTACCACTCCAATTGTAAACTTAATTGTATGGTTGATGTGAAATTCTCAAACTCAAGTCCTAACTCAAACTCTTCCAATGTGTGAAATTTTCTTTTTAAGAAAACAATTATCGCCCTTCATACCGATTCTAGAATTAACATAATTCTTCAACTATTAGCTTCGAATTAACCAACTTTATCCTTTGAAACTTGATTTAAACACATCCAACGAAATACTGGAAGCCCAATTTGAACTTTTCCAACATATAGAGTGTAGTTGACAACTTTTGCCGGTTTCTTTTCAGAATCAGAGCTTCGAATTTACCAATTTTGCCCTTCGAAACTAGATTTGATCATATCCAATTCCCCAACATATGGTTAATACAATCAAGTAATTTCAAATCAACTAATTTTGCTTCAAACAAACAGTCTATACCTGGGCGTTCCTGCACCCTTAGGTGGGGAATGTGCTTCGAAGTTGACTTTATGCTTTCGAAGCTGTTTGTCACTTGACTTTGGCAGCAAAATTTGGCTTTGAAGCCAAAAATCTAATTTCGAAACCAACATTAGTATTTGAGATACATTTCCCTCCCAAATTATCACCATTGAAGAGAACTTTTTGTATCCGTACTTTTAACACTTCTTTATTGTCACGACCCAACCCCAGGGCTTAGGATTGGAATCGCAACTTACTAACTTATGTTATTTGTAGCAAATTAAACTGCGCAAGTTGAAATAAAATAATGAAACAGAAAATTTACTTCATTTTACTATTTAAGAAAAAGAAAATACATCTCTAGGGTTTTAGTTATTTTATTAGTCAGTCACCGGCCCCAAGTAGGACAAAAAGGAAGCAAAACTAAAAAGATAAAAAAAGGGTGGTTCAACAGCAATCCATGTGCGGGTTCCATTTTGTGAGGTTATGGGTTTCCCTTACATCTCGTCACCTGAAAGGGTAACAGCTATAAGCACACAACAGAGTGAGAAATATTATGCCAAGAGTGTAGGGAATACAAAATAACCATGGATAATTAGTTATGCTAAAATATTTACATAATTTAATTTGAAATAACAATTTATTTAAAGTGGCAGAATACAGAAATCATGTAAATAAATAACCATAACAACAGTATAAAACAGAACAGAACAGAGGTCACAGAAGTGACAGTCAGAACAAAGGTCAATGGATCCATGACAAACAGAGGACCACAAAGTGGCCAAACAGAGGCCCATGGTTATTTAAGTCCCCCAAGGCGTGGGACTCCCGTGGTGGTACTTACAAAACATAATTGTTTATAAGGTTATAGTCAAATATATACCAAAATTTAAACAAACATATCCATGGGTTTCCTTTTTAAGTAAATAGAGTTTAGAAAGTAACCTACGTAACTGAAATATTTATAAAACATAACTTTTATTAATATAACTTAATAAAATATAACTTGTATAAAATAAGCTATGGTACTTCAAAACATTCGTAAAACACATAATGGTAGATCAAGGTATAATATAACTCACCTTACTATTGACCCTTAACCTTACTCCACTATCATAACCTTATAAGCTCCTTACTTTCAATATTCACGTACCTCTCTCTCTTTTTCTTTCTTTCTTTCTTTTTTTCTTTCATTTTTCCTTCCTTCATTCACAACACTCTTGCTCCTTATATACTACTAACTGAGCTTTGATTGAGTGACACATAACCTCTCTATGGAGGGCCATTATTATGCTAATAGATTGAGTTTTAATTTGTCACGACCCAAACCCGGCCCTATGGGTTTAGCACCGTAACTGGCCAGTAATCCGAGATTACCGAAGGCCTGCTGAACAGTAATACAGTTAAACAGAGTACAGGGCCTGGCGGAAGCCAATACAGTAGGTAACTAGTGTCCTTTGAGCTGTGTAAATCTGTATGCCAAAACATTTTTCATGCATTCATACAGTTCAGAACAGTACAGTCTATACAATCATATACAACATTCAGTACGGGAACCTAATCCCTCGATAACAGTACAGTAAAACAATAGACAGTCTAGACAGTAGCACAAAACAGTAAGGAAACCGATGGGGGACACAAAAACACCCCAAGCCAATAGCATGGCGACTCGGAACCTCGCAGTGAGGCACACAGGCTGGCTTGACAACACTGGGGACCAACCCACGCTCCTAGCTCCGGTCTGGCTGCTGAGAACCTACATATATATATAAACAGTGAGCTAAAGCCCAGTGAATAACATAACGTGTAAAGGGGTTATGAATGAATGTCCTTACAGTAATGAAATCAATTCATTATACAGTATTTCAATCTTTCAGTATTTCAGTCAATCAGTATTTCAATCAATCAGTCATATGTGGTACATCCATTAGCCTATAAACAGTAGGTCCAAAAGGACCGGGCCTTAGCAGACCCAACAATAATGATGGCCATCAATCGATAAACAATATGGTTCCACAAGGAAACCGACAGAGCTCTGTAACAATAACAGTAATCAATAAGTGCTAAGGATGCCACAGTACAGTTCAGAAATAAAGGACATACATTCATTCAATAAACAATATCAGTTCAATAAACAGTTCAGTTCAGTATTCAAAATATAACCATTTTGAACATATCTTTACACAATCTGTTACTCACAGAGATTGGGCTAATAGCAGCTAGAGCGCGTCCCCGAGAGCCAACCCTAAACAGTCAATAAATAGAACACACACTAAGTTTCACAATCGGGAAGGACGATAATTAAATCCCTAAATTTTCTCGGTGTGGTTCTATGTCTAAATCCTCATTAAGATGCCTTAAACTAGGCCTAAGAATGCCTAGGATGGGATGAGGATGCAAAATTACAGTTGGAAGGCATTTTTCAAAAGTTGCTGGAAATAGGCACCTCGCTCGAGCGAGCCTTCCTTCGCTCGAGCGAGCTTCCAAAATCAAAGGCCTCGCTCGAGCGAGAAGTCCTTCGCTCGAGCGGTCTGTGCTCAGAAAAAGTACTGGATGCTCGATTTTTACGCGCGATACCACGCTCGATGCTCGCTCGAGCGAGCTTGCAAAACCAAAGGGCTCGCTCGAGCGAGGAATCCTTCGCTCGAGCGAGGAAGCCAAATCTGGAATTTCCAAATTTGTCTCCCAAGTTCGAACCAAGCATTCAACCATCCAAAACTCAACCTCTTGGCCCCAAATTCTGGAAAATACATTTAAACTCAATGTATAACAAGTTTCAAAAGCTAATTTGCACATGCAAGGGCCAAGGGTTGGTCAATTAAAGCCATTTTCAAACCCATTTTCAAGAACAATGCTCAAATAGAACATGCATGGATTAAAACCATTTAAAACTTCAATTCTTGCTCCAAAGAGCTCAATCTTTTCAAAACAAGATGAAAACATGGATTTAAACATGATTATGAACATGCATGTGGCATTTGACCATGGAATCAACTCAAAACTCATCAATTCAAGCATGCATGCATGATATATGCTAGAATCCCACATATTTGAACTAAATCATGAGTTAGTTCTACAATGAAGCATGAATCATGCAAGAACTTGTTCAATGTCAACAATAAGAAGATGAATTCCTTACCTAGAGTTTCAATTACAAGGTGAGGAAGCTAAATTATGAAATCTACACTCCAAATCTTCAAGCTTCCTAGCCAAAACTCAAGAACAAGCCAAACTCTCACTTTCTCTCTCTGATTCTCTTCTTGGTCGGTTTAGAGACATAAAATGGCTGAGGGAAAGTGTTTGCCTAAGGTATATCAATGCTCAAACATGATATAATACAAGGCCCACTAACAATGGCAAAACGGTAATTACGTCAAACTCTTTAATTAGCTCATTTTAATCTAATTTAATCATACCAAATCGATTTTCAATTAAATATACCATAAAACCACATAAGTTATGGTAATCATGAAACACTAAACCATTTTCGGTTTGGTCGCCGATAAGGCCTTCAATTAACAGTTTAAACATACGAATTCAGACAGATAATCAATCAATCAAACAGATGCAATATGCAATTCAATAGATAAACTTATTCAATTTCAGTTTCGATTTCAATCAGTCTATTCAGTACTTCAGTTAGTTCAATTATCAGTCATTATCAGTCCAATTTAGCAGTAATCAGTATGTAATTCAATGGTTAATCGGTAATCAAAACGAGGGTTGTTACATAATTATATATTCAAATCAGATATTTGAATCTTTTTAGGATAAGTATAGATCTCTCAAATAAATATATACTTGGGCCATTTGTTTGGGCCGATATTACTAAACATTTGCTGGGCCAACAATAGATTACAAATTTTCTTTTCTTTTTATTTATTTATTTATTTGTTTTGGTGTTAAATTTTTCAGTGTTCCTAATGTAAATTAAATTACACCTTATCATTTATCATCGTAAAATTAATTATTTTACTTTTACTTTTACAGATTATTATTATTATTCTTATTATCAATATTATTATTTATTTACTATTTTTAACTTTAATTTGACCAAACTAGATTATAATTCCATAAATGTGTTAATTTGGCCCCAAATAATAATCTCTAATTAATCTCATATTTGATAACCCAATGCCAAATTAGATTTATATATTTATTTATTTAATAATCTATCATCACATGCAACCATAATTATACATAACTATAAATATTTATGTGGTATTTAATTAAACGTTCAGGGTGTCACGTTTATGAATTCAACTCACTTAAAACGATTGGGTATATTTTTCAAACACAAAGGTTTCAAAACCCTTTTTACTTCGTGCTCTGAATCCACTCGTTTGCCTAACACAAACCCTTCATCTCTACTGACCTTCCTTTGCTTGCTGCTTGTTACCAATGGAGTCTTCTTGCTTGAAAGTACCAACTGGCGAACGTATAAGCCCAACAATGGCTTTGAAAAGATGTATTGATGAAGAAATTGCTAAGTTTAAAGATGGTAGATTGAGTGCTATAGACGGACGCCTCTTTGTTCCTCGTCACAGCGAAAAACAATAATATGTCCTAGGTCCTATCTTTCGAGAGGTTCTCGCCCAACTTCCCGCTTTGTACCTTCGTTTGGATGACCACTTTCTTCTCTATGAAAGGGGGCTTGACTGGGGAAATTGGAGGGTAAACCGACCTCATCGTTGCTAGCTAACATTGAGGGTTGAGTGGGAGGACTGGTCTGACAGGGTTGTGCCTACAAGACAATGGGACCTACAAGAGCTCTGTATTCTCGATGCCCTTCGTCTTTCCAGGTTTATCATTCCTGAAGACCTTTTTTTTATTCCTGCCGCTCTTTGTTTCTGGAATATGGCCTTTAACTTTTTTAGTTTCGTTGTGGTATGATGGCTCCCACCGTTCTTGATATCTGACATCTCTTAGGGCTTTCACCACTCGGTACTCCCTTTACATCCAGCTATCCAAACCTTTCGGTTAAATTTTCTCTTCCACTTTTGAATTCTTCCTTCGGTGACTTCGTAAAGGCTGAAAATAAAAAAGTGGGCCCTGTGAGTGATCGAGAACTCTTCTCTTTTATTTTATATTGGTTTTGTAAATTTCTCTTTTGTACATCATCTCAACGAATCATGCTTGAGTTTGCCCCACTTGCAAAGGCCCTTATTTTGAAGAAGCGAATAGCCTTGGCCCCTTATCTTTTAGGCCAGGTTTATAGAACTTGCTCCTAATTCTGTGAGAAACCTCTTGATATCAACCAAGGAGGTCCCCTCTGGATGCTTCAACTTTGGCTCTTTGCTTACTTCACTGATTTGCATCCCAAGTGCTTGAAATTCTTAGTTCAAAACCCTAGCACTTATGGAGAAAAGTATGCTAGAATTGCCCTTCACTACAACAAAAAACACATTTAATAGCATTCGATGAATGCTATCGAAAGTAAACAATAGCATTCGTTGGAATGCTATGTTTGCCCATGTTATTAAAGGTGTATCATTTTTGATAACATTTATCGAATGTTATCATTGAATGCTATCATAAATATATTATAACAATTTTTGAATGCTATGAAATATTTGAAAGTTACTAAAAATACCAAAGGATAACAGTTTGTTAATGCTATGAAATTGCTTTTATAGCAATCTAGTAATGTTACAATTTGCTATATCATAACTAACTAAGAATGTTATAATAAAGCATGCCAACAAACTTTTTGATAACATTTTTTTAATGTTATAAATTCCTCATTATGATAGCAATTTTAAATGCTATCATATAGTATTTATAAATATAATAAAAATCCATTCCAACACCAATATTGAAAACCTAAATCCTGTAAATGCAACAAACACATTTTCATCCATCACATACAAAACACTATCATTATTGAAAAATAACTCATCACCACAAATTTCAAAAAATAATAAAATTGTCATAACATTGTCTTAATAAAGTACCAAAACACAATCTCGCACTATGTTCAGAAAAATAAAAACAAAAACTTAAAGCCATAATGTCGGTATGTACAAGACATAATGACACATTCAAATTCTTTTTTCTGCACCCACAAACTTCCAAGCTGACTTCTATTGGTCCCATCTTCTTTCCAAAGCTAATAACTACAAAACAATAATCAACATGTCACAGTAAGTATAATTAGTTTAAAAATGGAGTCTATATCATTAAAAAGGAAAAATAAAAATAAAATTATATCAATAAACAAAGTATTTCTACCTAATGCTTATATCTCTAATCTATTTCCCTTTTAAAAGCATGTAAGGAAATACATAGTGACAGAGTGAATGCAAAGGAGAATTGCCATTAAGAATTTTTTGGAAAAAAAAAAATGAATGTTTTACCAGTACATGCAAGCTTTATGTTTTGTGTGCGTGTGTATATGTTTTTATATTTAGTTTTCTGCAAAAGGCTCAAACATGTACTCACTTATTGCTATTCTATGATAGAAGCTGGAAAATTTCTTAAATATTCTAAAATGGTGGAGTGTCACAGATTCGTCCAAAAAATTTTAAGAGTTGGCAACATAGTGGCTTGTAATGGATATGATGATGTGATGAAATGTATTTGAAAATCTTTATTTTATGTAGTTTTGTCAATTATTTGGTTCTCAAGGAATTACCCTGTTTTCAATTAGACATAGATGTGACTGTTATGAACTTAAGGAGATGGTAAAAGTTTGAGCAACTTTTTGGTGAAGGCAACACGAGGGATCATTTTTCTACATTGATGATTGCTAGTCTTGAAATGTGAGAGTAGGAGGCACAAAAACTAGAAAGCTATTCAAGTTAGATTGGATCTTATAATGGCAATATTAGTGTTTTCATGATGGGTAATATGTTGTTTAATTAGAAGTTTTTGTGGAGTTTTGTATTTGTTGTTATGTTGTTATCTTGCTAACTAATTCATACTTGTTGATTTGACTTCTTGACACATTTGGGCTTTAGCTTACGCTTCTTTTTGTAATATCCTATCACTTTAAAATGTGTTATTTCTTTCGTAATATATCAAGCATTCCTTACCCCTTTTTGTATTGTCTTATCTCTTAATAAAGTGTACTTCTATTGCATTATAACGATTCCGGTTTCTTGGATATTTTACTTCTATTACACAAGTTGAAATGTTTTGATACAAAAAAAAGTTTTGTTTGGGGTGATCCTATGTATACTACTTGCCAAGTTCCCCTTCCTTTCCATTTTGACCTTATGATTAGGGTTTTAGGATGTCTGATTGAATGCTAAATGACATTCTGTGGAAGAGTTGAAAACATGTTGATCAGGATGGCAAATAAGATGTTAACAATTAAATACAGATATAAAATCATCCATATGTTGAGCCACACAAAATACCTCCAGAGTGAATATAAGCATTTTGAATGTCTTTATCTGTACCTGTTACTAAGGTACAACATAAGGCTTCAGTTAATTAGTAGCAAAAACTCTGAAGCATGCAGCACCATTTCTCATGTGCAGACATAGTAACTGAACTTTCTTCACAGCTCAAAACCAAATATCTGCATGCAGCAAGGAGTTCAATGCAAAGATATATATAGGGCTCCATACATTACGCTGCAATAGCTAAGATATCTCAAAGACTCAACCTGTGGGCACATAAAGTCATTGAGGAAATAGACATAGATAATGTTTTAGTTTAGCATGATGGAATACACTAGTTACAGAACAAAGCTAGAGACGCAATTTGTTTTTACCAACCTTTGCAAACAACAGAGAAGAAGAAAGTTTTTCCAGAAGCAATGGAATGGCAAATGGCTCAAAAAGAGGTGTAGAAGCAAATGCCAACTTGTAGGTGAAAACTAGGTTTTGGTTAAGAACTAAGAAGGAAATATAACTTTCTAGTGTACCGAAGAAGCATGATAAAAAGCAAAGAATTGTAGCCCTTTTGAAAGCCACACTATAGAGGGAAATGTAAAATAACTCAATCTAGAAAAGCAATAATTATTAGCTTTAAAATGATTACCAAATGAAAGTTTTCTTTTCTATCCATATATTTGGATGACAAGATAATTAGACTTCTTTGTTGCTCCCAGTTTATAAAAACATTTAAGCAGCACATAAATCTGATTTTATGAACAAATACAGATTAAACTTTGAAACATGTCGTTTGGATTGTTCGGTTTTCAAAGTGCATATTATCTATTTATTTTATTAATCCAACACCTCTTTTAATCCAAGTTGAACAACAAAGTATTAAACAATAAACAATAACAAGGCAAGGTCAACATTATCATTTTTGACAATAATGTACAAAATCAAATTCACACACCAAGACAACTTAGCAGAGCTTCAAGCTACTTAAACTTTGGCTACATAAACTATACTTTTCAAGTCATTTTCATAATTAATAGTTCAGCATCTGTTGTTTATCTATAGTAGGCAACCACTTTCTAAGGGCGTACAAAGAAAGCCCTGACATTTGACTAAAAGAGAAAATGTAATTAGGAACTAATCAAAATTCACTTTTTGCAACTGCAGTGTTTCTATTAATAAGTTTGTGCATAGAAATTGTGGGAATATAGGTAAAACAAACCACAAGCCTATGCAAGTAGAAAATATGATTAACAAAAAGAGAAGAATATCGCTGAAAACGCTAGGAGCAAATTACATACCATTAGTGCTCTTGACTGCTCATCCTTTTTCTCATCAACTTCTTCACCTTTTGGCTAGTTTGAAAAATAAAGACAAATGAATTAGCAAGAAAAGAAAAATATAGTGTAAGCAAATGAATCAAAATACACACCTTTTACACTCTTCCCGAGAGAGAGAGAGAGAGAGAGAGAGAGAGAGAGAGAGACCTCTTTATGGTGCCCTGCCCATCAACCACAAAATCTATTCTCAAATTTGCTTATTGGTGAGGGGAAAAAAATTAAGTCACCCACATGAAACTGGTAAGTTGAAGCAATGCATTCAACAATAACACATGAAAAATTAATCCAACTTTCATCTACATAAAGTCTTAGAATTTAATGAGGGCAAATGCACACATTCAAACAGAGAAATAGAAACAAATATAATAAATCTACTAGGAAGCTTTTGAACTGGGCAAAGCTTTTTTGGTCTTATTCATTAACTAAAATTTAAAATTGCCCATGTTATACATTCTCCCATGTGTATGACTTCAGTAGATTTTCAACTTAGTCTTACAACTATAGTTTGTTGTCATAGTGCAGATTATTCATGGTAATTTTGTCAAACACTTGGTGATTCAACCCACTTTATATAGGATCATTGAGTTCACAAGTATATGATTAATTAGTTTACAAACAGTGAGTTCAAAGGGAGGTCAGTGGGTAGGGAAAGAGTGAAAGAGAGAGATGAATGACGTACAAATTTGTGGGTGTAGAAAAGGAAGTCCTTGATAGAGGCCTTGAGCCAAAAGGCTAATTTGACCTTGAACACAAATCAGCAACATTCAGCAATCAAACCCTAACCATTAGCAGCAACTAGATTTGCTCACACATGCACTTGCTTGTAGCAATGGATACCAATTTTGAAAATGTTCCCCAAGGATAAAATAAAGTTTTAATAGCTACGCAGTTAGATAATACATAGAATTCATATCATTCAGGTTTTATAATATTGCATAAAATTAATATCATTCAAAGTAGCTTACAATCATCAATACAGATCTGAAGGAGTAAAAGCTAGTATCAAATTAGTTTCAAAAGAGAGACTTAGAGAAAGGGCTTCAGAAGTGAAACTATAAATTGATCACCCAGTACGAAACAAAATCAAACAGATATGAATTCGAGCATATTCGATTTCATACGAACAGATCTGCGTTCAAAGAAAACATATGCATCTATATAGGTGCGAAATGGAAGGAAAACGTACAGATCTGAATTCCAGCTTAGTAACAGAGAGAAAGCGGCGGCAGATTGAAGCGAAAGAGCAAGATGAGAGAGAAGAGCCGATGAAAGCCTTCAAACTATTCCATTCATTGAGCCTTCAAACACCAAAATCAAAACCCAATCCACACACATATATATATATATATACACGCACAAGCAAAATCAATCCAGCCCAAAAATTATACACAAAAAAAAACATGCATGTATCAATCAATATAAAAAAATTAGAGAAAATACTTACAATCTGTTCCCAAATCCTCTCTTTCGGCTGTACTTGAGATTAATTTATAGGATTTCATATAAACAAAAAAAATAGAAACTGTAATCAATACATATATATAATCATTGATTAAAGAAATCGTAAGGGAGAGAGAACAGTACTTTTAAACAACTAAACACTAAAAATCACGAAGCTTCACAGAAACGTAGAGTAAGAAGTAATCCTAGAAGTATTGTAGTTGATCATCACAATGAGAGAAAAAATAGGAAACTGATTTGGGAGTGGGTTTGCTGAAAAATAAGGGCGCCAGATTTTAGCGCAAAAAATCTGGGTCTTTTTATTTTAATATAATTGATAGCGTTATATTTTTATTTATAGCATTTATACATTGTAATTAAAATCTTAAATTTATGAAATATTTCACAACATGTATGAAAAGTTATTAAAATTATATTAAATGTTATAAAAATTGAAATGTTCTCACCAGATGTTATTTTATTATAAAATGTCACAAATGCATCACATTTATAGCATTTTTAAAAGAATGTTATAAAAAAATGCTATAAAATGTGTTTTTTGTTGTAGTGCTTTATCCTGCTTCTTTCATCTACTATCTTATTTTTTCCACCAGTTTCCTGTTTCTCTAGCTGCCACTTTCTTTTCCCCCTTCGATGCCAATAAAGAACCGACTTGGCTAAGGACATTCTTGGCTGATAGACAGTGTTTCATCCCATCGCACAAAGATATGTGGGCTTCTATTTTGTTGCCAAGGGAGCTTTTTATTGGTACTTTAAACCATCGAGCTTATAAATGCATATCTGAGGTATACAGCCCTTCCCAGTTCGCCAGGCAGTTTCCACTATGCAGTCTCTCAAATATCCATCTTACAGCCAGAGACCTGAGAGTGCCCAAATCTAAACTAGAGGAGACAACATTTAAACTGTTGAAAGATTTCAGTGAGTTTAAATTTATCCCATTCTTCCCCTCTGGCTTAGTTTTAAAAAGATTTCAAAATTGGTGGACAGCCAATATGGAAGTGCATCTAGCAATACATCCTCGTGATTTACTAATAGGGCTAAGTGTGCCTTCTAAGGCTAAATCAAAAGAAACCAGGATCGTCCCCTCTCTTTCTATAGCTACCAAGACTATTCCTGCAGTCTCACTCTCTCCTTCCAGAGTCACCAGAGTTGCTTCAAAAAAGGGTATGTATTTTTAGGTTTCCTTTCTTTCAGAATTTTCTGTTTGTTTTCTTCATATTCATACTACTTGGTGTAAGGTCTCCACAAGAAGAATCTCCCAAGAGAGCTGAAGCTCTGGCTATTCT
The DNA here is from genome assembly GCA_036172215.1 of Camellia granthamiana. Taxonomy (NCBI): domain Eukaryota; kingdom Viridiplantae; phylum Streptophyta; class Magnoliopsida; order Ericales; family Theaceae; genus Camellia; species Camellia granthamiana. The sequence continues at coordinate 84,903,115 of CM069906.1, forward strand.
CAAAGACAAACACCAGCAAAAAAAGAAAAGAAAACTAATACTCACTCTTGGGAAATCTAAATCTCAGATTGAAGAGAAAGAGGCAGAGAAAGAGCAGGAAGTACCACTGTAGAGAAAAAAAAGAAAGAATATAACTGTCTCTTCTTTTGACTTGGTCGAAGATCCTACTCATGAGGCAGCTGCTAAAACAGTGGAGAAGGAACAATCTAAAGAAATAATTGTTTTCCAGAGAGATGAAAAAAGGCGGCAGCAACAACTATTAAGGGATGAAGCTGCTGCTGTTGATACAATCCAAAGGAAAACTGCGAGAAGGCAACTGTCTCGATCCGCTCCCCGTACCCAAGGGTTAAGCATCGTGATGGCCAGTAACTAAGGTTACCTCCGGCCAATTCTTGAACAAATAAATAAACGCAAGCGGAAGAAATATTTAAATAAGGGTACCAAAATAATCATCGGAACTTCTATTTTTATTACAAAATTTATTGACCAAAAAGGCCGATATTTACATATAAAAATATCATAAAAATATTGTGTGTGTGTCTATTCCGTAGTCCCGCGTCTAAAACTTTCCAAAAGCTATTTCTGAATTGCATGTTTCCTGAAAATTGGTAAACAACTATAAGCACATGGCAGAGTGAGAAATATTATACCAAGAGTATAAGGGACATGAAATAACCATGGATCGTTAATTAGGCCAAAACATTTACATAAACAAATCATTTAAGTGGCAGAAATTGAAATACATAAATTATGTAAGTAAATGACCATAACCACGGTACTGAACAGAACAGAACTGAGGTCACAGAAGTGGCTGTCAGAACAGAGGTACGGATTCTAGAGGTGGCTCCCACAATAGTGTAGCACTTAGTTCCGCACAGCACTTTGGTCCGCACAGAACAGAGGTACGGATTCAAGAGGTGGCTCGTACGGATTCTAGAGGTGACTCCCACAATAGTATAGCACTTAGTTCCGCACAGCACTTTGGTCCGCACAGAACAGAGGTCAATGGATCAGAGGGCCACAAGGAAACCAAACAGAGACCAATGGTTATTTAAGTTCTCCAAGGCGTGGGACTCCCGTGGTGGTACTTACAAAACATAATTGTATATAAGATCCTAGCCGAATATTCTTTAAAATATAAACAAATACATCCATGGGTTTCACTTTAGCAAATAGGGTTCAGAAATAAAACTACGTAATTGAAACCTTTATAAAACATAACTTTTATTAATACTAATAAAACATACTTGTATAAAATAGATTTTGGTAAGTCAAAACATACGTAAAATACATTTTGGTGATTCAAGGTATAATATAACTCACCTTAACTTTAATACCTCACTCTTTCTTTCCACTATCAAAGACCCTTTTAACTCCCACCATTTTTCCTTTTCTTTTCTTTCTCTCTTTCTTTCTTCTTTCTTTTCTTTTTTCTTCTTCAGGTTGATCAATCGTCCTATTTGTAGGGACGAAACCCAATCCCTAACCAACAGGTGTCCAGCCACGTGTCTCTCTCCAGATTCGCCATTAATATATATATATTCAATCTTATCCTAAATAAATATTTAAGATAATTACATTTTGACCCAATATTTTAGTATAATTATATAAATAATTTAATTCTTAAGTAAATTACATTTTATCGTATACTAACATAAAGTTAATTATTTATTTTAATACCACACTTATTATTATTATTATTATTAATATTATCTATATTATTATTATTTATATTTTGACCCCTAAACTTTTAATAATTATATTATTTTATAAAATTACACATAATAATATATAATAAATTATATATTTTCCAAACTGAGATTAAATAATATTAGTATAATTAAAAATCTGGGTTGTTACAATCTTCCTTCCTTTTAAAATTTCGTCCTCGAAATTTGTTATATGTAAGCTATCCGCTGCGCACTCTGATAAATATATATAATATTAGTATAATTAAAAATCTAGGTTGTTACGGCAACACACTGTTGAACATTATTCCCTTCGTAGTTCTCCCATCATTGCCACCATTTCTGAGACCAATAATTTCCTTTCGTGTTTCCACTTTATTTTCTCAAATTCTTGATATTGAGAATTAATATTACTTTGTATTTCTTCTTTTGTAGCAACAACTCCTCTGTCTTCTCCTCTAATAAAGACTCATTCAGTTTCATCTGAAGTTGAAAGGCCTCAAAATGTGGAGCCAATTCAAATAATACTCCCACTCCCTGGTCCTACATTTTTCATACATTTCCTGAGGCAAAGTATTCCTGCATCCCTATTTTTTGGTTTAACTCCATACTTTCCTCATTTATCTTTCAACTCTACTCAATTTGCTCACCCTTTAAGCCTTACTGTTCCTTCCTCTTCGGAGGAAATTCCTGCTATTACTTCAGCTATTACTTCATCTCCAGTGATAGCTGATTTTCGTAGAGAAGACACTGGTAGCTCACCAATTCTTTGTGGTAGCTCACCAATTCCTTATCCATTGTCTTTACCTAGCTCCAGTCCCTCTTCTCTTGACCTACTGGTAACTACGACTATGGATACTGGTAAGGATACTTCACCTTTTCCTCCTATACATATGCAACCATCTCTTCCTCATATCAGAACCCTTTCTGTACCAACCATGTCAACAGAAGAAGTGGACATTTTTGAAGCTAGACTAGCTAGCCTTTTTTATGTGTCTTCCACCACTTTAACAGCTAGCAATGAGACTGAGCAATTAATCCTAACTGGTTCTCTCTTAGAAATTTTTGAGAGCTCTTCCTCCACTAGTAAGACTTCCCTGCCTACATTGGACTTGGACAGTTGTTTGGAATTGCTGACATCCTTCTCGAGGATCCCCTTCGAAGCTTTGCAAAAGCCTATTATCAAGAATGGCTTCCACCAGTGCTGTAAAGTTGTTGAGCAATCCAGCATGACTATTTCAAGTCATTTATCTCAGGCGGCAGCCACCATTGACTTTTACATCAACATTTGCCATGTCGCCAAGGCTGCAGAAGAGAAATTGCTGAGAGATCAAAGTTTTGTTTCCAAAATACATGCTGAAGTGTCAGAATTGAAAGGGCAACATTCCTCTGTCTCCCAATTTTGAGCTCAACTATTGGAGAAGAAAGCTCAGCTTGAAGAAGAGTTATCAGCAGTCAGCCAAGTTTTAGATCGAACTGCCACCAAGCTGCAAATCACTGACCAAGGACTGGCTGATTGAAAGCAGGAGATGGCTACAGCCATGCAGTTACTCCCATCTCTTAAGAGTATAGAGTCTATTGTAAAGAAACAACAGAAACATTGTACTGACTTTTGGACTAATCTATGGTTGTATGTATTCATTTGAGTGTTTTCATGTTCTTTTCATATAGCACTTATTATATTCTTTATGTTTCCCACACGGTTGGATAATAAGGTTTCAAATATCTGCCATTAATTTTCTTGGGATGTACATATCCATTTAAATTTTTCAAATGATATGCTCCCGAAAGCAAGACTCTATGAACTTGATATGGTCCTTCCCAGTTACTTGACCATTTGCCAAACTTGTGGCTTTTAATCCCTATTGGGAGTATTGTTTTTCATACCAAATCACCTTCATCAAAGCTAATGTGTTTGACTTTCTTATTATAGTTTTTGGCTGCTTTCTTCTTTTGGAAAATAATATTATTTAACGCCAGAATTCTAGCTTCATCCACGTTCTCTAATTCCAAGCACATACTTTGATGGTACTGCTCAGAAACTAACTGATCCTGACCTCTCACTCTTAAGGATTTGATGTTAATTTCTACATGTAACACTGCATCATGCCCATATACTAAGGCATAAGGAGTAACTCCTGTACTTGATATTGGAGAAGTCCTGTAAGCCCATAATACATCCAACAGTAAGTTATGTCAATCCTTGGGATTGTCTTCTACAACTTTCTGTATTCCTTTCTTCAATGATTTATTGGATGATTCTGTCTGACCATTGGCTTGTGCATAATAGGGGGTAGAATTAATAAGCGTAATTCCAAATTCTGCCACAAAAGACTTTACTATCTTCTCATCAAATACAGTTCCATTATCAACAGTTATAGTCTGTGGGATGCCCAAATCTGTGGATCATATCTTTAATGAATCCAATAACTTTGATCTGGTCTACAGCCTTATACGGCTTAGCTTCGACCCACTTAGTGAAATAATCTGTGGCCACTAAGATGAAACAATGATACTTCGAAGAGGGTGGGTGTATTTTCCCTATCATATCCATAGTCCATCCTCTAAATGGCCAAGGCTTCACAACTGTATGCATATCAGTTATAGGTACATGCCTTATTGCGCCATACTTTTGGCATGCCTGGCAACCTCTAACATATTCTATGCAATCCTTAAGGATGGTTGGCCAACAGTAAGAATGACTTCGAAGCAGCCATCTCATCTTCACACCAGGCTAATGAGCACCACAGATGCCTTCATGAACCTTAGCCATGGCTGCCAATACTTCCTTTGGACCTAAACATTCCAATAATAACCCATCTGTCCCCCTTTTGTAGAGAGCATTACCATATATTATGTGTTGCATAGATTGCAATTTGATTTTTTTGTTAGCTTTCGAAGATGGGCCAGCTAGATACTGTATTATTGGATGCCTCCAATCTTGTTCTTGTAAGTCATTATGATTGACTTCTACGACCATATTCTTTCTATTCAAAGATGGTATTACCTTTTGATATGTTGTTTGGCTTATATCCTTTTGAGTGTTATCCCTTCTCTTGAAATTCGAAACTTTCTGAGCCACATCATTAGCTTTATTATTCAAGAATCTTGGGACATAATTACATTTGCTATCTGAAATTGAGAAAGCAAATGTAATGCAACAACATAGTATGGCAACATGTTTATACTTTGACATTTGAAAATTCCTTTCACCTGGTTAATCACCAACTGAGAATCTCCAAATATATCAACTGTATGAGCTTGTAATCGAATAAGTAGTTCCAGTCCCATTTTTAAAACTTCATATTCAGCTTGATTATTGGAAACTCTAATTTCATCCACTCTGAAACCATGTGTGGTTTCTACCCCTTGTGATGACTTAATCACCACACCAATTCCAGTTAGACAATTGGCCTTTGATCCATCGAACCACATTTGCCATGGTTCAACTCTTAGCTTTCTGTTTGACATGGATGATCTGCCAAGAAATTAGCCAAAACTTGTCATTTTACTGCCTTTTGGGGAACATATTCTAGATAAAATTCTGATAAAGCTAATATCTATTTGTCAATTCTTTCTCTCAACATAGGTCTAGATAACATATATTTAATCAAATCTGTGGTTGCAATTACCAAGACAGTTATAAGCAAAAAATAGTATCTTAGTTTTATTGCAGCAAAATACAATGCAAGGCACAACTTTTCTACAGCTGAATATTTACATTCACAAGAATTTAGAAACCTATTAAGGTAATAAACTGCTTGCTCTTTGCCTTCTTCATTGTCTTGGGCTAAGAAAACTCCTAGTGAATCTTTTGCTGCAACTATATACAACTTCAAGGGCTTATCAATTTTTGGTGGCATCAGCACTAGAGGGTTGGCCAAGTAGGTTTTGATTCCTTCGAAAGCAGTTTGATGCTCTGTTGTCTACACAAATTCCTCTTCATCTTTCAACCTTAATAAGGAAGAAAATACTTTAGTTTTCCTTGCAGTATTAGAAATAAATCTTCGAAGAAAAATTAACCTGCCCAAGGAATTTTTGTACTTCTTTCGTACTTGATGGAGGTCTGGCTTCAATGATAGCTTTGGCTTTGTTCTGATCAATCTGTATTTTCTTCTTATATACTACATAGTCCAAGAAGTTTTCAGTTGATACGCCAAAAGCACATTTGAGAGAATTAAGTTTCAACTTAAACTTTCTCATTCTTTCAAAAGCTGCTTCTAAGTGAAACAAATGTTCCCCCATGGATTGGGACTTTACTACGATGTTATCAATGTAACACTCTAAATATCCTCCAATGAGATCATGAAAGATAGTGTTCATAGCCCTTTGATATGTAGCCCCAGCATTCTTTAGGCCAAATGGCATTTTAACCTATTCAAATGTGCCAATGTTCCAGGACATCTGAATACTGTCTTGTGGATACCCTCTTCTGCAATGCAGATTTGGTTATAACCAGAGTGCCCATCCATCATTAATAAAATTTTGTGCCCTGCTGAACTATCCACCAATAGATCTACTATGGGGATAGGGTACTCATCTTTTGGAGTTGTCAGATTCAGGTTTCTGAAATCGATACATACCCTCATTTTACCATTCTTCTTAACTACAGGCACAATATTGGATAGCCATTCAACATACCTGGCTGTTCTGATAAAGCCTGCCTTAAGGAGCTTAAGAATTTCCTCCTTGACCTTCTGAATCACTTCAGGACTTATCCTTCTTAGTTTTTGTTTGTATTGCTTGAAATTAGGCCTTATAGGGAGCCTATGTTCTACTAATGACCTATTCAATCCTGATAATTCATTATAAGACCATGCAAAATAATCTTTATATCTCTTTAAAACCACCAACAACTGGTCCCTGTTAAGAGCATTTAACCAAGCACTTATATAGGTAGGCTGCTGTATAGAACCTTCCCCTAAGTTCACTTCTTCCGAAGGGTCTTGCATCTGAGGACTCACTAATGCTTCTTTTTTGATTTCTTTTGTCTTCGAAACAATCTCCTTGCCTTGTCCTGCTCCCAGTTTCTTTGATTCAACATCTTTGCCCTCCTCCTCATAGACAAAGTCTGTCCATAAGGCTTTTTCTTCCTGTATCTCCTGGACTTTTGTTTCCATGCCCAATGCACAGTATTTATCCAAGGCCAAAACCCTGACCTATTGCTGCTCCTGCTTACAGCCAATTACCATGGTATATTTCTCTTGCTCTTGCACCCTCTAGACTATTAATTTTATGTCCAAAACTGAGAACTTAACTAAAGCCACAGATCTGGCCTCCTGGGTTCCATCTTTTTGCCTACAACCAAGCATCATTGTCATCTTTGGTGACAAACTCTTTATCAGCACTTTCCTGGACTAAGTGCTTCAGGTGTGCTAATTCCTCATTGGCCGTCACTTCAACTGATCCATCAGGTTTTCTTAGTACACTGAGTGGTGCCACTCATTCAGTATACAATTTGGCCTCTGCAAAATCTGCACAAGCTATGAATAGTTGAGGTTCTACGTTGATCTCCTCTGTCTCTCAATTGCACAAGGCCATCATGATCTTCTAATGTAGAGAGGAAGACAGACATTTGTTGGTGTGAATCCAATCCCTACCAAGTAGAGCATTATACTTAGCATTGTTGTCAATAACGAAGAATGCTGTCATGCAGTCCTTAGTTCCCACACTCAGGTTGATGGGCAAAATGCCCTGAGCCATCTGTTTGTCTCCAGCCAAACCAGCAATGGTTGTGCTGGTTGCGATTAGTCTGGGGTTCCTCTTTCTTAGTTTCTTCAAAGAAGATTTCGGAAGTAGATTTACTGCTGCCCCATTATCCATCAATACCTGGTTCATTTGTACCCCATCGAATAAGGCCTTGATAGACAAGGGTTTGACATGCTGTGTCATGGATGTCGTGAGATATTCAAAAGTATATGAGAGGTTAATACTCACATCTTCCTCACTCTCTTCTCCAGTTTCCATTGGTGTAGCCATTTCGGATTCGTCTTGCACCATACTCATTTGTAAATCTTCACCAGAAACTGGAATTGGGTTAATCTCCTGACCTTCTTGGTTTTCATCTTCAGTTTGGAATTCCTGTGGTAGTATATGCAGCATATTCACTGATACTGGAGGAAACAAGCCAAATTGGATGATTGGCTATACCTGCTTCTCTTCCTGGCCACCTTGTTCAATTATTTCAGAAGCATCTTCCATGTTGCATTCTGACACTTCAATACTAGTAACTTTCTTTGAATGGTCTATTTCTACTGGTTCTTCAACCAAAAATGTCTGTTCAGCCATGAAGGCTTTGAACATTTCCTCCTCAACCATCTCCTTCCTTTGGCCAAGGCCAACTTCTCCCTCTATCTCACTATCACTTTCCATCAAAGCCCTTTCCAATCCTGCTAAACTGGATCTTTCTTTGGCTTTCAGTTCGGATTGAACTTTGGCCAACTACTCTCTGCTACAACTCATTTTGTCTTGAGGAGTCGAGTTTGGACTATGATCTGACTTTGGACTTTTCTTTCCCTTTGTCTGGCCCTTTGACTGGACTAATGAAGAGCTTTCTTCACTTTCTTTCAGATCCTTCTGGTACTGAGTGTACCTTCGCTGGATCTTCCTCCTTTGGGATCTAGAAATCACTGGGACCATATTTGGTTCCTTTGTTTTTTGATGCTTTAATAACACCCAATTATTTGGAGCTACCAAAGGAGGTTTAACCATCCTACCCTGGTCTCCAACAACATTTCTTTGGGTATATATTTTCCTAAGTTTGTTCTGCATGATAAACCAATCTGGAACTCCAGGTACCCATGAACCCACTAGCCCAGTTGTCGAAGTGTCTCTTTCTTCCTTCGAAGCAAATTTCGAAGCTGGCTGTGAAGGCCACTGCTTGGCTCTAACCCTCTGTTTTGGGCCTAATTCAAGCCTTCCATGAAGGTGGCCACTTTCCTTTTTGTGTGAGGATGGTTTAGGGGGCCAATCTCTGGCTTTGATCCTATAACTTGAGCCCACTTCAAGTCTCCTCTTAGGATGATTGCCCTCCATTCTGTAATAGTTGGGTGGTCTGAATTCATGTAAAGGTCTCTTGCCCTTTGAGTACACTCTAGTGGTTGTTGGCTCAGCTATGAATGGCTACGACCTAGTATTAGTTAGATATGGCCTCTTGTTATAAGCACTGGTTAGTTTAGGACGCCTCTGCACATCCTTGTAATATTGCTTCCCATTAATCGGAAGCCCTTTCAACCACTTGTAGCTCAACCTGCACCTAGGACACATTCTTTGCATGACAACTGCTTTTAAAGAATCATCATCCAGTGCCTCTTCATCAGAGTCTTCCCCCTGGTCTGCAAAGCCTTGTCCAACAGCTGGTAAACTTCTAGCATCTTCTTTGATAGTAGTTTGGCTAGCAACATGCATTTGCACATTGACCTCTTCCAATTCCTTCAATGATAAGTTCTGGAAGTCTAGCACAATAACATTGGTTGCCATTTTTCCAATTTCTGGGAACGAATTAGTGTCAATCCCCATAGCCTTTTCTGCCTTAGCTGGGAATTTTAAACTTCCCTTTCGAATTTGCTCTTGGATCCTGTCTCGAAAAACAATACAGTTTTTAGTTGAGTGAGACCAAGAATTATGCTATTTACAATACACTTTTCCTTTAAGTTCCTCTGGAGACGGAATTTTGACTCCTTTTGGTAACTTCAGGAAGTTTGCTGCAAGCAAATGATCAAAAATATCATCTGTCTTTGTTAAATCGAAAGAATATTTCCTATGAAGGTCTTTCTTTTTAAACTGCTGGTCTATTGTTGTGTCTTTATGAATTAATACTTCACAGATCACAGGTTCTTTCCCTACAATCTCTGCTGCATCAATCTCATAATTAGGATCTCTATAATACGTCTTGTATGATGCATTACTTCGATCTTGTTCTTCTTCTAGTAATGCTTCATACCTAGACACCTTATAGGTCAGTTTCACTAAGTCTCTAAACTCAGTTGAGTCAAACTTCTTTCGAAGCCTAAACTCTAAACCATTTTGAGCCAATCTCACGAACTCAGGCTCTAGTAGGATGATCCTACATTTGTTTCGTGCTCTTTTGAATCTGGCAATAAATTGAGCAGCATTCTCATCAGGCCTTTCACTCAACCTTGCCAAGTCTGCCATGGAAACTTCTGGCTCCGTTTGAAAGAATTGGGCATGAAATGCCTCATCCATTTGTTGCCAAGTTTGGATGGAGCCAGGTGTAAGGTTAATATACCATACAAAACTGCCCCAGTTAGAGAATTTGGGAACAGTCTTAACTTCATGTAATCATTATTGGTAAATTCACCACATTAAGCAGCGAACCTAGCAATATGCTCTACCGTTGACTGGTTTCCATTCTCATAAAAAAGAGCAAAGTCTGGTATCCTAAACCCTCTTGGGTATTTATGTACCCGATCTACCCATTCTGGATATGGTTTTCTGTACACAGGAGTTTGAACCCCCCGAGCCATCGGTCCACACATCTCTCTAACAATATCAGCAATTTGGTCTCTAGGAACCATATTTTGTGCTTGTTGAACCACTACTGGAGGAACAAACACAGGATTTGGTGGACAATCTTGTGCCTGAGGTCCTCTTGGTCCATAGGGCGGTATATTTGGGACTGGTTATCCTTGTGGTGCTGGCTGCTGTTGAGGGTATGGGTAACCCCTCTGAGCCTGTCCTACGAAAGGACTTGTGAAAAGTGCTGGAACAGGTGTTGTGTCTCTTCCAGTTGCATGAAACCTTTCCAACCCCCCGGGTACAAATTCGAACAAAGGATTAGTGAATCCCCTCGTGCCAGGTATGGCTTCGAACATGGGATTTGGAAACATCCTTATGCCATTTTCTTGTGTTGGGCCAGATTCACCAATTTGCATGGCTTCACTGTTAAGTAATGAGGCATTTTGATTTGTCACAAGCCTCGAAAGAGGCTCATACCAAGACTGAGGTGATGGTCTTTCGTAGTTTTGATTACTAGTTTGACCATCAGAATGTCCATTATTTTGCATAGGCTATTTATCTCTAGCCAATCTTTGCTGAGGGACATTTGAAATTTCCTCCATTTGCCTTACGTTAATTGGTTGATGAGTATTCATTCGATCCATAAAGGATGTTCCCTATCTTTCCATTGTGTTCATTAACTGTTGTCCCATGGCATCTACTAGGCCTCCCCATGGATTCATTGGCTGAGTAGATGGAACAATGGATTGTCAAATTCCTTGGCCTCGTTCAATACTTTGAACATGTGGTACTTGCTCCGAAGTGCTGATCTGTTCGACCATAGGTTCTGATAAAACAGGTACTTCCACAGGATGTGTTATCACATTATCCTCGGGATTAGATATTTCTACCTCTCCTTCCACGCCTTCTTCCAAGCATTCATTTTCTCCTTGTCTCCTACGTTTAGCCATTTCAATTTATCACACCGGGTGTGCCAAAAATATATGTTGGTTTTTTGGCTTTCGAAGGTTATTATTGTAATTTTGAGCATGCAGCAAAGATCAATAAATCCTTACAGAATATTAATTGCCAAGCAACTATCAGACGATTGTGTTTTAGTTCTTTCAACCTCAATGAAGAAGACTTTTACTGGTGGCTTTGTTTAAGAGAATTAAGCAAACAACAATTAAATGAAGAACAATTTCATTAAGTAAAATGAGAGACTTACAAAGATCCAAATCAGCCTTGTAAAGGTTTACATCAACAAATTACTTGAAACTACTCCTATGAACGAAGTGCAGTGCAGGAATTTGAAGTACAAAAATGTGAAGAGCAAGAAATGTAAAAACTGGAAGGAAAATAAAGTAGATAAAACTGATTTTTTAGATCTGAGTCTGGGGGTTCTTTCTAAGGCTTTCTTTGCTATTTATACTTCTCAATGACAACCGTCGAAATGAACTTCTAACTTTTGAACCACCCCTCTATGATCGCTGATGTTTCCTTACAGTTAGCTCCACTATGCCATATCTGCAGTTAGGCTTCCCTCATGATTTTGAATTTAAATATATGTATAACCGTTAAAGCCACGCCATCTTGCATCTCTTTGCTGATCCAGTGCTATGCAGATCTACAATAACCAATAGTAACTGCCACGTGTGTGATTACGATTGAAGATTTGAATTGTCTTCCCGTATTGCCCTCATCCTACCACGTGTCGAACTGTGATTGGCTTATACAAAATATGTAGCCAACACAATCATAAGTTTCGTACTGTTCACCTGGTTTAGGAGGGAAATTTTTTTTACAAGTTTTTTTTGACAAAGAAATTAAAAGTAATTTTTTAATTTTTAATTTTTAATTTTTTTAGGTTATATTATATTTTTATTTTCTTATATATTTTTTCAAAAAAAATTTAAAAATAAAAAAAAATTAATTTTAACTTACTTTTCTAAAACAACCCTGTTTAAAGGTACAACTTTTACTAGGAATATAATTTCGTGTGATGAATATGAATATCATGCATTTGAGAATGCTGTTTGAGTCAACATGTTTGTTACCAAAATTTAATTATTTTCATTACATTTCATGATTTTATCATCCATTTTTACTAGTGAATTTTTTTTTTAAAAAAATCATATAATATAAATGCTCTGTTTATTATTTCTCGTCGACTTTGCTTTTTACATGTTTTCACATAAAAAAAAACTTAAAAGGTATTTTCCAAACCTTTCTTAATGACATTTGTTTGGCTTTACAAGATGGAAAAAATTAAGCGCTTGATTGGTTTGATTTTGGAAGAGTTGTTTTTTTTTAATTTTGTTTGGTTTGTGATTTTTTTCAAAAAAAATTCAAAATCATTTTTTCTCTCTTATACATCAATCAATCACTTTTTCTCTCTCCTCTCTCCTCTCTCCTCTCTCATTCTCAATCACTTTTTCTCTCACACGTATCTACTCAATTACAACAAAATATCAAATCATCCAAAACTCTCAAACTCCAAAACTTGTTTCAAAATATACAACCAAACAAATCAAAGAAATTTCTAAACTCTCTACCCAATTTTTTTTTTGAAAACTACTCTCTCAAAAACAAACCAAACACACCCTAAGAGTACGATAGGATTGAGTAAAGAGATTATTAGTATGGTAGTATTAGGTTACATATATAGGATAAAGAGTTTTTATTTGTGTACCGCCGAATTAGTAGTGCTATAGATATTATTAATATATAATGTACGGGAAAGAAATAAACCTTCTCGTATAATCCTGTTGATCAAGTCTGCGCCCCTCCGTACGATGTCGTTCTACTACCTGAAAATACAAACGTGAGCTAGCCGGCGGGTGTGTGCCGGAAACCTCTCCGATACCTAAGTCAGCAAACTAGACAAATAGACAAAAGCTCTGTATATTCGGGAATCAAAATTGCGTTACCTCTCCATAGGTGATGTTTGTGAGATTTTATAGGTTCGTGTGGCACCATCCTAGTAGGACTTTTATTCCTCCATACAGAATCCTCCTAAGATTCATATTCCTGAAGGATAATGCTTATCCTTCAACTCCCCCCTCACTGCTTAAACCAAGTGAGATGGTTTTACCATAGCCGTACTCCAATATGACCGAAGTAAACATGACTATGCTTAGCGGCAGAATAGGCCGAACTATCCTTAATTCGGCTCTTCCCTCTACTACTCTTACTTCGGCTTCTCATGTATAACCCATGGTGTGGTTAGACCGAACTAACATGTTACGACCGATCTAACTCCAAGACCGGTCTAACTCCAAAGCATTTTTAGACCAGTGACTTCAATCTTCTCTTGGACCGGACTAATTTCCGGGCTTTGGGACCGGACTAACTCCAAAGCATCCACAAGACCGGAGTAACTTATATGGCCATTTTACTCGGCCCTTTATACTGCGGCCCATAACGGCCCATTCACCCAGCTCGACCTAATTTTTATATAAATTACCCTCTCATATAAAATTAATATTTTTAAATTTTTAGTATTTTTTAAATATTTTAATTTTTTCTAAAAAAATCATTTAAAAATTGGGAGATTTGGTCAAAAATCCCTTATAATAAAACTTTAACATATTAACAAAAAAATCCAACACATACTACTATTACCAAAATAAACGTAGTGAGTAATTTAATATTTTAAACTTTAAAACAATATAACTTTTGATCTATATATCGATTTTTAATAAAATTCAGTTTGTTTGGTTCTAATTTTAAGAAAAACAGTTTTCAGAAAATTTTACTTTTTTATTTTTTGTATTTTAATGTTTTCAATGATTTTTTTTAATATTTTAAGCAATTTTTTTTTAAATTTTTAGACACACCTAATATCAATACACTTAAAAATTATAATATTTATGAAAAACTCTTTAAAAAATACACTAAATACCAAAAAATACAAAAAAAATACGGAAATTCAATACATTTTTTTGTATATTTGTGTATTTATTAATTTTTTAAAAATATTTTTTTACAAATATTTTACTATTTACATACATCTAAGTAAGGTGTATATAAGAAAGTGAAAAAATTGCTTAAAATTTTAAAAATATTAACTAAAAACAAAAAAAAAATATGAAAAACAAAAAACCAAATTTTTAAAAAACTAAATTCAAAAAACTAAAACCAAATACACTGATTAGTATTTTTAAAATTCTCTCATTAACATCTATCAAATAAGATCTATGTTGACTATAAAATTCTTAAAATAATAATAATAATAAAATACCATTAAAATTGATGTAAACAATAATATATTACTTTGTTTGCCAGTAACATGCTACTCTAGTTCACAATAACATTTTACTGTTATAAAAAAATAGAGTACATACTAGACAAACCAATAAGAAATGCACATACACAACATTTTTAAACTTGTATAAATTAAAATAAAATTGTTCATTGTCCAAAAAAAAAATTATGACATATATATATATATATATGCATGGCAATATTGTTTATAAAACAGAAAGAAAGAAAATATTTGTCATTACTCAATTATGTGTTTCCTTCTTAAGGGGTTTACGAAACAAAATGAATTAGGCTGTCATTCTTACTAAGTAAGGGTCCAATTGAGGAGTTTTGATTAAATTTTCTCTTAAAAAATTCACAATCCTCTCACTCAATTTTTAATTTCAACCACACCGTGGAATTGGTAGTTCTACCAATGAAGAGAAAAACTAGTCAAATGGGATAGTTAATCCTCTCACTCATATCCCCAACTAAACACTCTATAGATCGGTTTCACGGATTATTAGTCCAATTCCCATTCCCAAAGAGGCAAAGAAACATGGCCTTTAGGGTCCGTTTGTTTTCAGAGGTAGATTGGGTGGGATTGTTAGTGAGGGGATTATTAGTGAGGGGACTATTAGTGGGGAGACTGTTAGTGAGGAGACTAAGAAATTTGTGTTAGTTTGATAACCAGTGGACTAGCAATAGTTCCTGTTTGTTTTGAGAGATAGGAGTGTGATTAACTAGTAAAATTTTATAAATACCCTTGTTACATTATTATGAAATTTGAAAATTATGAGTGAGTGGATTATGAAAAATTTTGTTTGTTTATGATATATTTTAATATTAAAAATTATGTTTTATAAAACATATTTATGCAATAATTAGAGAATCAAAAGAAAACAAATCCAGCCCATGGTTTTCCAAACTAGTTCATGGTTTTAAACAATGTGTGTTGAAAGATTTTATTCATTTATTAGTTCATTCATCATCACTTTCCCTTCTCTGTTAAAAAAACAAAACAAAACAAAACAAAACAAAGCTTCGCTTTGCCTTCATCCATCAACATCGCAACGACGACGGTGGCGCCAATCTTCACCGTCAATAACGCCGATCTTCACCGTCAACGATACCGATCATCACTGTCGTTCACAGTAACGACGTTGATTTTCATCATGTATGTCTTTTGATTTGTATTCTTTTGTCTGATTTAGTTGAAGATCGAAGCATCACTCTTCAATTTTACTAATCTAATTTGCAATTTGTCTACACTTCTGTTTGATTGGTGAGAAAACCTGTCACGACCCGCTCCCCGTATCCAATGGGTTAAGCATCGTAATGGCCAGTAACTGAGGTTACCTCCGGCAAATTCTTAAACAAATCAATAAACGCGAGCGGAAGAAATATTTAAATAAGGGTACCAAAATAATCATCGGAACTTCTATTTTTATTACAAAATTTATTGACCAAAAAGGCCGATATTTACATATAAAAATATCATAAAAATACTGTGTGTGTGTCTATTCCGCAGCCCCGCATCTAAGACTTTCCAAAGGTTATTTCTGAATTGCATTATTTCCTGAAAATTGGTAAACAACTATAAGCACATGGCAGCGTGAGAAATATTATACCAAGAGTATAAGGGATACGAAATAACCATGGATCGTTAGTTAGGCCAAAACATTTACATAAACAAATATTTTAAGTAGTAGAAACTCAAATACAGATATTATATAAATATATATCCATAACCACGGTACAGAATAGAACAGAACAAAGGTCACAAAAGTGACAGTCAAAACAGAGGTACGGATTCAAGAGGTGGCTCGTACGGATTCTAGAGGTGGCTCCCACGATAGTGTAGCACTTAGTTCCGCACAGCACTTTGGTCCGCACAGAACAGAGGTCAATGGATCCATGACAAACAGAGGACCACAAAGTGGTCAAACAGAGGCCAATGGTTATTTAAGTCCTCCAAGGCGTGGGACTCCTGTCACGACCCAAACCCGC
This sequence comes from Camellia granthamiana, assembly GCA_036172215.1. Taxonomy (NCBI): domain Eukaryota; kingdom Viridiplantae; phylum Streptophyta; class Magnoliopsida; order Ericales; family Theaceae; genus Camellia; species Camellia granthamiana. The sequence continues at coordinate 84,919,515 of CM069906.1, forward strand.
CCCTATGGGTTTAGCACCGTAACCGGCCAGTAATCCGAGATTACCGAAGGCCTGCTTAACAGTAGAACAGTCATACAGAGTACAGGGGCATGGCGGAAGCCAATACAGTAAATAAACAATGTCCAATGAGCTGTGACAGTCTGTATGCAAAAAGATTTTTTCATACATTTATACTTTCAGTACAGAACAGTATGCATAACATTTACAAACATTCAGTACAGGGACCTAATCGCTATTAACATTACAGTAAACGGTGCAGTACAATGTTATCAGTCCATACAGTACGGTAACAGTCTATACAGTACGATGACAGTTGGGTGAAGCTAAGACACCCCAAAGACGGTCTAAGCTAGATTATACTCGGAACCTCGCAGTGAGGCACAGTGGTTGGCTTGACAAAACTGGAGATACCTCGACGCCTCTAGCAACGGTCTGGTGCCTGGACACCTACATATATATATGAGCAGTGAGCTAAAGCCCAGTGAATAACATAAAGCGTAAAGAGGTTATGAATGAATGTCCTTACGGTAATGAAACAGTTCATTAAACAGTATTTCAGTCTTTCAGTCATTTCAGTCAATCAGTCATTCAGTTATGTGGCTCATATTTCAGGCCATAACAGTTATTCAGTCAAAACAGTGATATGTGGTACATCCATTAGCCTATAGACAGTAGGTCCAAAAGGACCGGGTCTTAACAGACCCAACAGTAATGATGGCCAGTCATTCAGTAAACAGTATGGTTCCACAAGGGAACCGACAGAGCTCTGTAACAGTCAATAACAGTAGGTGCTAAGGATGCCACAATACAGTTCAGAAATAAAGGACATACATTCATTCAGTAAACAATTCTAGTTCAGTAAACAGTTCAGTAATCAGTTCAGTAAACAGTTCGGTTCAGTATTCGAAAGATAACCATTTTGAACATATCTTTACACAATTGTTACTCACAGAGTTCTGGGCTACAGTAAGCTAGAGCGTCTCCTCGGTAAGCCAACCCTACACAGTTAACAGATTGAACACACACTAAGCTACACAGTTGGGAGATATCATAGTTTAATCCCTAATTTGCCTCGGTGTGTTCTACATCAATATCCTCATTACGATGCCTTAAACTAGGCCTAAGAATGCCTAGAATGGGATGAGGATGCAAAGATGCACTTAGAAAGCACTTTACAAAATTTGCTGAAAATAAGGGCCTCGCTCGAGCGAGCTTTCCTTCGCTCGAGCGAGCTTCCAAAATCAAAGTCTTCGCTCGAGCGAGAAATCCTTCGCTCGAGCGGTCTGATGAAACAGTAAAAGTACTGGATGCTGAAATTTTACGCTCGAGCCACCATTTATTCGCTCGAGCGGAGCTCTGAACAAACGATGGTCGCTCGAGCGAGGAATCCTTCGCTCGAGCGAGGAGGCCAAATTCTGGAATTTCCAGATTTGTCTTCCAAGTCCGAACCAAGCATTCAACCACTCAATACTCGACCTCTTGGGCCCAAATTCTGGGAAACACGTCTCAAATCAATATACAACAAGTTTAAAAGCTCAATTTGAGAATTCAAAGCCCAAGGGTGAGTCAATTAAAACCATTTTCAAACCCATTTTCAAGAACAATCTTCAAACATGACATGCATGGGTTAAAACCAATTCAAAGCTTCAACTCTTGCTCCAAAGAGCTCAATCTTTTCAAAACAAGATGACAACATGGATTTAAACATGATTATGAACATGCATGTGGCATTTGACCATGGAATCAACTCAAAACTCATCAATTCAAGCATGCATGCATGATATATGCTAGAATCCCACATATTTGAACTAAATCATGACTTAGTTCTATAATGAAGCATGAATCATGCAAGAACTTGTTCAATGTCAACAATAAGAAGATGAATTCCTTACCTAAGTCTCGAATTAGAGGTATGGAGGCTCAATTTGCAATCATCTCTACAATTCCCTCAATTTCCAAGCAATTTAACAAGTTGAATTCACTACTCTCACTTCCCCTCTCTCTTGGTCGGTTATGAGCTCAAGAATGGGCTGATGAAAAAGTTTTATCAAGTGTATAAACCAAGACTCAAATATGTCTAGGATAGTGGCCACTATGGGTGGCAAAAGTGTAATTAAGTCAAACTCTTTAATTGGCTTAAATTAATCTAGTTTAATCATACTAAATCGATTTTCAGATAATTACACTAAAAAAAATCACATTAAATCACACTAATTATGATGAACACAGGACATCAATCAATTTTCGATTTGGCCGCCGATAAGGCGTTCAATTAGCAGTTTAAACGTAAACACACGAACAGATAATTAAACAGTCGAACAGATGGAAATGCAATGCAATAGGCACACTCAGTCACTTCAGTTCCAGTTTTCAATCAGTCTGTTCCATATTTCAGTTGCTTCAATTATCAGTCACAAGCAGTCTCAATTTCACAGTAATCGGTAATAAATCAGTGGTCAGTGATTAATCAGTAATCGGTAACGAGGGTTGTTACAACTCCCGTGGTGGTAGTTACAAAACATAATTGTTTATAAGGTCATAGTCAAATATTCTTTAAAATATAAACAGACATATCCATGGGTTTCTTTTTAAGAAATAGGGTTCAGAAATAAAACCACGTAATTGAAATCTTTATAAAACATAACTTTTATTAATATACTAATAAAACATACTTGTATAAAATAGATTTTGGTAAGTCAAAACATACGTAAAATACATTTTGGTAACTCAAGGTATAATATAACTCACCTTAACTTTAATACCTCACCATTTCTTTCCACTATTAAGGACCCTTTCAACTTCCACTATTCTTTCTTTCCTTTCCTCTTTTTCTTTACATTCTTTCTCTTTTCTTTTCTTCTTTCCTTTCCTTTTCTTCTTTCTTTCTCTCCTCCTTCGGCCCAGATCAGTGCCTCTATTTATAGGGAAAAGGCGCATACGTGGCTCAAATCAAGATTCGATTAATAATTATATAGATTCGTTCTTATCCTTAATAGATATTTAAGATAATTACCCTTTGACCCAATATTTTAATATAATTATATAAATAAAATAATTCTTAATTAAATTACACTTTATCATATACCAACAGAAAATAAATTATTTATTTTAGTATCACACCAATTATTATTCTTATTTATATTATCTATATTATTATTATTTATATTTTGACCCCTAAACTTTTAATAATTATATTATTTTACAAAATTACGCATAATAGTATATAATAAATTATATATTTTTCGAACTGAGATTAAATAATATTAGTATAAATTCTACAGAATAATTAAAAATCTGAGTTGTTACAAAACCGAATGAAATATGCATATATATATATATGATAAGAGAACAGAGAGAGAGAGAGAGAGAGAGAGAGAAGAAGAAAAGAGGGTAAACAAGTAAATCACTCCCCTAATACCAACGGACTAATTTTCAATACCAAGTGTTGAGGCAGATTAACAATCCCAATATGCAAGGCCCATCTGAAGCCCTTCGGTTTATGAATCCATCCCTCAAATCTGCAAACAAATATGAGGTATGTTCACTGTTCATCATTCACAGTCCACTCTGGATTGTGAAAGAGGAAAACAAACAGGGCCCAAGGGTTTTACTACTAGTTGGTAAAGGTATAAAGTCGGCCCAGCCCAAGTAGTCCTGGCTCCCGCCAAAATTTGGGTTGGGCCAGAAAATTAAGTCCCAGGCCAGGGAGTATTCGAGCCTTGGGCGGATCGGCGGGCTTAGGTCTATGCTCAGGCTTGGACTTGGGCCAGGCGTGAACATTTTTTTCAATTTTTAAATTTTTTTTTTCCTACCAAAATTTCATTTTTTCCCACTAAAAATGACAGTGGGCCATGGATGGGATAGGCCTCCAGAGGGGCTTTGAGTGGGCCGTGAGTGGACCGATGAATAAGGCCATTGTTTAAGCTAGGCGGGTCAGAATTGAAAAATACAGTTCAATACTAGGATGTCGGGCCTGGCTCGGACCTGGGCTCACCTCAGGTCACAAGCGGGATTCGAGCCATACACAGACTGCGGGTCATTTTTACACCCCTACTAGTTGGGTGTTTTTACCTTTTCAAATGATTTTCTTAGTTTCTTGCAACATGAAGTCAATTTATACAAGTAATTTAATAGATAATTTTTGGATTATTTACATAAAGGCACCCTAAATTATTAAAAATTATCATTTTGACCTTTTAATTAAAAAAGAGTATGAATAGACCCCTAAACTATTGAAAAATAGCCCTGTCCCTTAAATTATAAAAAACATACAAATAGAACCTCTAAACAAGAATTATGTAAAATACCACCCAATCTGCTAAAATTACACCGCTCTATACACTAACCACGGTTTAAACTTTAAAATTTATAATCTATCTTCAAAATCACTCCGTTATAGTTAATATATATACATATTTTAATCTATAATGAAATATTAAAGTAAAAATGAGCATGAGAGAGATTTAGGGGTTGTTTGGAGTGTCTTAAATAAGTGTACTTTTTGTCTTTTTAAACTAAAAAGTTGAGGAAAAAAATATAGTTGTTTGGGTTAACTTTTTGACTTTTTATGGAAAAATGTGTATTAAAAAATTATATAAATTAGTGTGTAGGGAAAAATTAGGATTGAGAGTTGTACAGCCGTAATTTTTGACTTTTGATGAATAGTGACAACTTTTTAACTTTTTGAGTAACTTTTTGACTTTTTGCTAACTTCTCAAACTTGGCCTTAATATGTGGATTATATTACAAATTAGTAGTTATATATAGGAATGGCAACGGGCCGGGACGGGGCCAGGGACCACACTATCCGTCCCCGATCCCCGATGATAAAAACTTTCCCATCCCCGGCCCCGATCCCCGACGGGGAACCTATCAGAGTCCCCGTCCCCGCCCCCAACAGGGATTGGGTTTCCCTGACTCCAAAAGTTCCCCGGACAAAAAAAAAAAAAAAAAAAAAAATCCAAACAGCAACAAGTTAGCATCAAACAACATTATCATCGAACAACATCAACACCAACATCATCATCAAACAACACCAACACCAACATCATCAACATTACAACGGAAGAGAGAGAGATCTGAGAGACATATCTAAGTATAGAGAGAGAGAGAGAGATCGCCGAATGAGAGGATCTAGCGTTGACGGTCGAGATCTAAGTTTGCAGATCTGTGTTCAACGGTGATGGGAGGAGGGAGACGAGGACAGCGGAGAGGGAGATCGGTGCCGGCGGTGAAAGAGAGAACAGCGTGTCAGCGGCGGAGAATGGAGGCTTTTAGAGAGAGAGAGAGAGAGATGAGAGGCCGTGTGAGTGAATGGGTCTGTTTTTTGAGAGGCCGTGTGACTAAGGCTTTTAACACACGGTGTGAGTGAGGCCATGTATATATATATATAAGGGTATTATAGTAATTTCATTTCGGGGAGAAAACCGGGGACGGGGACGGGCCGGGTCCGGGGCTGTGAAAGCTATCCCCGTCCTCGGCCCGAAACTAATCGGGGATTTAATTTCAAATACCATCCCTGTTCCTACGGGGATATTTTTCGGGAAAAAATCATTTTGATCGGGGTTGGGGGTCGGGTCTCCGTAGGGCCGGTTTCAAACTGCCATCCCTAGTTATATAAGTGAAAAATATTATGTAAAATTAGTTTGTGTTATATATATGAAAATAATATGCAAATTAGTGTTAGATATTATACAAAGAGTTGATAATTGGTTAGAATATTATTTAATCCACCTACAACTGCTCAAATGGTAATTTACTAATCTGCCAATCTGCTAATCAATCATTTGGTTTATAATTTGACTCTAAAACCTCCCAAACCGCACAACGCACACCCCTACCCTAAATTATAAAAATGTACTAATTGGACCGTGCATAAAATGGGTTAAAATGAAACATGACAATAGTTTAGGGGGTTAATTTGTGCACTATTATAATTGAAGGACAAAATAATACTTTTCAATAGTTTTGAAGATTTTTTTGTACGTTTTTATAATTTAAGAGGTAAATGTGATATTTTTTAATAATTTATCCGTCTCTATGCAAATAACCCCTAATTTTTCAATATTCCTGAAAAATAAAACTTTGAATTTATTTCTGAATTAGTAATTGTGAAGAAGAATTATGAATGATAGCAACATAAAGTTGCGTTTTTACATTTATAGCACTTTATAATGCTTTGTCCTAGTTTGAGATGAACTAATTTTATAAGATTTTTTGGTTTTTAATTATTTTGAGATAAATTTTGGCTTCATAATACGCTGGCCTTGTCGGGGATAAACTAATTTAATCTGATTTTATTTATTTATTTATTTATTTATTTTGACTATTTTAGTCTGACTGAAAAAATTATGTTTTAGATAAATTTTGACTTTTTTTGTACTTTATTTAGTGATTGTAAGAGGAAAAATATAATGATTATGATTTGAATATGATGTTTTTTTATTAGTTAAATTAGCATGTTTTGTCTTTATTGACTAATTTAGTCAAAAAAAAAAAAAAAAGAAAAAAAAGTCTTATAATCATTCTTTAAACTATTCATTTGTGATGTGAGTTGACTTTTTAATTTTTGAACTTTTTTTTTTTTTGACTATTTTTTGGCAACTCAATTTTTTAGCCTAAAAATTAAAATAAAAAAAAATTTATCAATCTATACTAAAAAAGTCAAATATTATTTTTCTCTTTACTTTCTACACATATTTTTATAAAAAATAAAAAATCATCTCGAACAACTAAATTTTTTTACCTTATATTTTAATCAAAAAATTAAAAAAAAATTACTAAATAACATATTTCCAAACGAGGCCACCTGGGGCTAAAAAATTTCGTTTAATATGATTTTTTCTGACTTTTATGAGAAAAAAATAAGGGTAAGTTACACTTTACATCCTTACACTTTACACCAAATCTCACTTTAGTCTCTACACATGAAATCATGACAGTCAACCCCATACACTTCTGGTCAAATTCCACTTTGGTCCCTACACATGAAATCGTGACAGTCTACCCCCTACACTTTTACTCAAATCTCACTTTGGTCCCTATGTAAGTGTCAATATCCCTTTTATGTAACTTCATTTTTAAATTTTTAACAAAATCTAGTAATGTGACAAAAATGTGACTACAAAATGAGGGTAAAAGAGAAAAATCATCTATATTTTCCATCAATACATTTTATCTTATGTAATAAGCACATTATAGTTATATAATACAATATATATACGTTCATATGGTAAAATTAGGACGAAAATATAAGAAAGTAGAACTTTTGAAATATATAAAAAAAAATGAAACAAAGAAATCAAAGAGAAAGAAAAATGAATAGACAAAAGACTATGTTACCGTGAAAAATAAAGTTTCGTGATTTCAATTTATGCAAAACCCTGATTCATTTTTTTAATTGTTCACAATCTGCGTTTTATTTTAGCCTAATATAGTCATATTTTGATATAAATTTTAGGATAAAGTGTGTATTGATAAAAAAATGTAGATGATTTTCCTTTCTTACCTTCATGTAGTAGTTACATTCTTATCAGATGACTAGATTTTGTTAAAGATTTAAAGAATTAGGTAAAATAAAAGGGACATTGACACTTGTATAGGGATCAAAGTGAGATTTGATCAAAAGTACGGGGGTTTGACTATCACAATTTCATATATAGGGACCAAAGTGGGATTTGATCAGAAGTGTAGGGAGTAGACTGTCATGATTTCATGTGTAGGGATCAAAGTGAGATTTGGTACAAAGTGTAGGGGTGCAAAGTGTAATTTACTTAAAAAATAAAATGATTATAATTTAGATGTGACATTTTATGTTATTGACTTTTTACTCCATTTTGTCTTTTGTAACTGAAATAGCTAAAAAAAATCTCCTAATTTTTTTATGCCAAAATGAGTGCTATGTTTAGGAAGATCTTTTTTGGTTGGGCTGCTTTTTTGGCTAAATTTTAGTCAACGTAGCACTCGTTTGGCATAAAAAGTTGGGAGGTTTTTTAGTTATTTTAGGGTTAGTTTGGCATGTACTAAATAAGCCAAAAAGTCAAAAAGTCACTATCTTATTTAAGTCACATCATCTTATTTAAATCACATCACTTCTCTAACACATCACATCAAACCCAACTCAAACCCAACCCAAACCCACAAATAAGTCAAAAAGTGCACTTTTTTAGGACATCCCAAACCAACCCTTAGTCACAAAAAATAAATTAGACTAAAAAGTGAAGTCAAAATGTCATATTCAAATTATAATTATTTCATTTTTTCTCTCATAAAAGAAAAAAAAAAACCAACTCAAACAAATTTTTTAGCCTAAGTTGAAATAGTTCAAAAGTGAAAAAAATCAACCCAACTTCCTAATTAGCTACATTTGGAAAGAACTTCTAGTTCTTTTTAAAAAAAAATTGTTAAAAAAAAATATAAAATAATTATAATTTGAATATAACATTTTATCTTATTAACCTATTTAACATATTTTTTAGTAAATTAAATTATCCTTCACTTGCTACTTCTATCCCCCCCCCCCATATGATTGAGGGGAGAACACTACAAATTCACTATCTTCTGATTTTATTCAGTATATTTGATTTCTGGTTTTTAAATTTAGTTTTCTAAAAATTGAATTGTTTGTTTTTCATATTTTTTTTATTCATAGTGAATAATTTTAAATTTTAAATTTTTTTTAGATGCTCCTTACTTAGATGTATCTAAATAGTAAAATATTTGTGAAAAAATATTTTACAAAATTTATAAATATACAAAAATATGAAAAATGTACTAATTTTTTTTATATTTTTGGTATTTAGTGACTTTTTTTAAAAAAAATCACAAATATTATACTTTTTAAGTGTATTTATGTTAGGTGTGTTTAAAAATTAACAAATTGCTTAAAATATTAAAAAAAAATTAGTGAAAACAAAAAATAAGAAAAATAAAAAGTATAATTTTTTTAAAAAGTGAATTCTGAAAACTAAATCAAACAGAGTATATCCCTACTTGAAAGTAGTGTTTAAATTTTAAAATTTAAAAATATATATATAATAAAAAAGTGAAAAACAAATGTATTAAAATATAAAATATGACAAATACATTAGTCATGTTTGCTGTAATAATTTAATTATATCATTTTTTTCATTTGGAAGTTGGTATCAAATTATTTAGTGATTTTTTTTAAAATTTTTTTACAGTTTATTAGGAGAGTGTTTAGAATGATTTAAATAAGTATATATTTTGACTTTTTATGAAAATATATACAAAAAAAATTAGAAAGGTAATGTGACTCAATAAATATAAAAGATAAAAAATATACTTTTATGAGAAATGCCAAATAATGCATAGGTAAAATTAACTCAAATAAATAAATTATCTATAAATTTAAAAATTAATATTTTTGACTTATACAATTTGATTATTAATTTTTAATTTACAATATACTCTACCACCAAACAAAGACCAAGACCTATTTTGAAAAGTGAGTTAAAAGTCACTTTTTAATTTTTAATCTATCTTCTCTCTCAAAAAAAATAATTAAAAAATAAAATAAAAAATAATTTTTAACGATCTTTCTAAACACCCTTAAACATTGAGATAAGGAAACAGAGTTGGAAAGGTTTTGAAAGCCTTTCCTCATTCCATTTTGTTGGAGTGAGTTTTAAGAGTAAACTTTATTTTCAGTGAACAGTCAAAGTCACTACTTGAAACTTGGAAAAATAAAGTAAATAAAAAAACTGTAGATATATAGCATTGTCAAATGAAACTTTTTATATTTACATACGCTTTGTTTGGTTGTATTCTCTAAACATATTTTTATTTTATGGTTTGAGTGTGTTATTTATTTAGAATTTTTAAAAATTAATTTTATTTATTTTTGAAAACTCTGTTCAAGATGGAAAAATTTAAGCTTACCAGTCGTCCTCCCGAAAATTCGGCCAGTTGACCAGAATAGTGCATTTTTGTTTTACAATTGGCACATGTTATTTTTTACATTTTAAATAAAAAAAATTTGAAAATTTTTAAATTTTTTTATGAGATTTTGAGTTGTGTATTTGGTTATGAGTTGTAAGTTTTTGTATCAAATATCATAGGCCACATCAAAAATTTTCCGTTCAATTTAAAATTCTTTTCAAAACTTAATTACCAATCAAATTTTTCACACTTAAATTATAATTTCAAAACTTACAAATTTAAAATATAATTCTATTCTCAAATTACATTTAGTGAACTCTACCAAATGCAATCATAATTTTTCTTTTTAAAAATCTTTCCATAAGACAAAATCTAAGTCTACAGAATTTTAAAAGAATATTAAAGCATGAGTCAACCTACGTCATTAAGAAAGTTTGAGGGAGAGATATTACCCAGATAAATAATTTTTATAAGAGATGTCAAATAGTGCATAGGTAAAATTAACTCAAATAAATAAATTATTTACAAATTTAAAAATAAATATTTTTAACTTACACAACTCGATTATTAATTTTTAATTTATAATAATCTCAACCACCAAACAATTTGAGATAAGGAAACCGAGTTGGAAAGGTTTTGAAAGCCTTTTCCTCATTGTTGGAGTGACTTTTAAGGGTGCACAGTCAAAGTTATTAAGTGCTGGTTTGGTGAAGATTTTGAGATTAAAAAAATATAAAAAGACAAAGTAAATTATACAAGGTAATAAGATAAAATATCACTTATTATTTATAATCATTATATTTTTTCTCTCATAAAAATTAAAAAAATTCCAAACTAAAATCCAAACGAGGCTAAAAAAATCTCAAACTACAAACGTTGGCTATATTAGCTGCCAAACGACCCCTACTTGAAACTTGGAAAAAATAAAATAAACAAAAAACTGTAGATATATATTGTCAAAGGAATTTTTAAAATGAGTGGGGGGTTATATTTACTTTTTTTTGTAAAAAAAATCATTCGAATGAGGTAGTAAGATAAATTTTGCCTTCTTTTGGGAAGTGGGTTATAATTCACTTCTCCGATTATAACTCACTTTCATTTCTTATAAAAAGTTGATTATAATTAGCTTTTAAACAAAAAATTGATTATAACCATTTTATCAAAATAGTCATTTATGTCAGAAAAATTTTAAAACATTATTAAAACGTGAGCTAATTTTTAAAATTTTCCATACTATCTCATTAAAGAAAAGTTCGGCGGTATTATATGTATCAAGTAGTGTATTAATTAATATACCAACTAATGTTATGTTATTATCATTAACTCTACCTATTATACAAATTATAAAAAGTTATGCTAGGACCCTAAATAAATTACTAAATGTTTTACCAAACTATGGGACCCACACAAATTATTTCCTATTTTGGAAAGTTGGTAAAAAATTGACTTTTGACTTTTTACCAAGCTTTTTGGCTTTTTTTAAAGGTGATTTGGAAAGTTGGTAAAAAGGTTATTTTTTGCTTTTTGGTTTAATATTTTTTTAAAGTGTCAAATCACTTTAAAATGACCAAAATACCCCACCCAACTTAAGAAATTTACTTTTTGATCCATGTGACTCATTTATCTACTTGGTGGAATAGGAAGGGTAATTATGTAAATTCACACTTCACGTTTTGCAAACTTCCCAAATGTGTTCCAGTTTTTTTTTTAGCTTATCTGGGTGCGTTTTTGGCTATAAAACGCAACTTTTTTGGCTGTTGCCAAAAGATCACTATGTGTATGGGTCTTACACCTATGTGAGAGATTTGATAAAAATTTAAAACTTTTAAAATTATGTCATATTATTTATTAATATATTAATTAATATATATGAAAAATGACTTGGACCCCCAGTGGGGGTCACTGGGGGTCTCTCCTGATTGGATAAAAAACAGTTTTTTTTTTTTTTTTTTTTTTCTTGAGTTTCCAGCCAACCCCAGTGAGACACGTCACTGGGGGTCCTCACTGGGGGTCACCCCACTGGGGGTTTCTAGCACAACCGAATATATATATAGCATTATTTAAAAAAAAAAGTTTGAGGGAGAGAAATTACCTACATGAATAATTTTTCTTTTAATATAGGGTGTCAATAAATATCTCTGTGATTTTCACGGGGGAATCTTTTTAATAAGTTAAACAAATAAAATACGCATCCCGATACTTTTCAATGACTTTGAAAAATTGCAGGCAACGGCTATTATTGCCCCCACTAAAATACACTAGTACAATTTACTGACTTTTACCATTTTCTTTCATTTATTTATGATATTTATTAAAGTCACTCCAATTTCAAATTTCAAGATCTCAGGCCCGTTTGTTTTGGGGGTATAGGGAGGATGTTGGGACTAATAATACCAAGGTATTACTAATGCTCTTGTTTGTTTGCAGAGAAAGCCTTGGGATCCCTTAGTATTGCTAATATCCTTGGAAGGGGGATTGGTAAGGAGGAGGTAGAGATGGTATTAGAAAATAGTGCGGGGATTATAAATTTTTTTATTTTTTATATATTGGAAATTTTTTTTTAAATATAACGTTTAATTTTTTATATTTTTTTATTTGTTTTATTATTTTATATAAAAATTATTTAACAATTCCTCACTATTAATCCCCTCACTATTAATCTCCTCACTATCAATCCCCTCTATTCTATCTCCCAAAACACACGGGGCCTTACTTGATTCTCCATAAACTCTCTTTATTGTGGAGTTTTCAAATATTAATTTTGAATTTTTATTTAAATAACTACTTATTAATGATGTGATATAATTTAATTTTTTAAATATTTATAATTTATAGGTTTTTTTTAAAGATTCATGATACTAAGATTTTATAATATAAAAAATATTCAATACTTTCATACTGTCTAAGGCCTCTTAATATCAATCTAAATAAAATTGAACGTCTAAATAAAATTTCAATCCAGAGAAAATTGAATACCCAAAGAAAATTTCAATCCATAAAAAATTAAACAACCAGAGAAAATTTCAATCCAGATAAAATTGAACATTTCAATCTAGAGAAAATTAAACAACTAGAGAAAAGTTCAATCCAGAGAAAATTGAAGAACCAGATAAAATTTTAATCTAGAGAAAATTAAACAACCAAAGAAAATTTCAATTCAGAAAAAATGAAACAACCAAAGAAAATTTCAATTCTAAGGACATCAATTCTCCTCTAGATTTGCCAACAAAAATACCATTCAAGAACTCTGTTGAAGAAGATAATTTTCAAAGTAGGGCTCAAAATGGCGATCATGATGAAGAGAAGCCAATAAATGATTTGAACAATGATGAAATCACAATCTCAAAGAGCATTCTTGATTACTACTCTAAGAATAGGATATACTCATTTCACAATTCCCTTGCCTTTCGTAATTTCCTCAAAAACTCACTTTAGATTTATGTCCATCGATGGGATTTGAATGATGAAATCTCCAAATTGAGGGAAAAATATATAAACATTCAGGAGAAAGAGAGTGACATGAATGCTGATGATGATGATCTGATTGAGTTAAATGAAGACAAGAAAAAAAAGGGATTTGAGAGTTGAAGAAGAGCAAAACTTGTCTGAGTTTCCTTTCCTTAAAGAATCATTACATTTTGGTGAGAATTTGAATGCTCTGAGATTGGTTGGAAACTCAAAGCTGAAAGAGTTTGATGAGAAATGAAGGAAGTTGCAAGCGGAAGAACTCGAGTTCTTGTTGAAGCGATTGGATTTGATTTGCAAACAAACAAATCTTATACTCGATGCAATTTAGTCTAGTGTCATAGTAAGCCTAAGACAACAAATCGCAAAAAACTTTATGTTCTTGTTTGGATTTCCCTCTATCGGTGTTAGTCTTCCACAATCTTATTTCAGCTCAGATCGCGGTGGTTCGACTCAGATTGTGGTGGTTCACGGCTCAAATCGCGGCATTTCGACGACAGCATGGTAGAGACAGAGGTGAATGTGAAGTCGTCGGTGGCATCGGAGACGAAGACCGAGAGAGAAGAAATGAGTAGAGAGAGAGAGGAATGTGCACAAAGGGAGAGGGTTTGGTTTGGATAGAATAAAGATCGAAAAAAGAGATAGAGAATCAAATTTCTCTGATCTGATAGATGGGTGTGGGTTTAGAGACCTTAGACATCAAAAAATAATATTGTGGATCTCTTTCATTACTAAAAATGAGAGAGGGACCATAGACTAATTTTTCCTAATTTATATAATGAGTGAGATTAATAATAGTGACATTTTTTGTGGAGCTTTTTTCAAGTTAAAAGTTGATAATAAGAAAACAGAAGCTAAAAACACTCATGCCCCAGCTTTCAAATAATCAGTTTTTTTTTTTTAAATTTTATTTAAGCTATTTATGCCTAATAAGCTATATGTAGAAGTTGCACCAAACAGTTTGGTACAGACTCGCAAAATTAAAATAAGTTATAATTACCCCCTAAAAGCTATAACAAACAGTCCCAATATCATAACATATGTTGGTACATTAATTAATACACTATTTGGTGCATATAGCACAATCGTTTTTATTTTTAAAATTTTTTAAAAATTTATGATTTAAAGAATTTATTAAATACAAAAACTCTGTTTATTTTGACGTAAAATATTTTATATTAAAATTATATTTATTTTTATTTTTTGATGTTTGATTTACACTTGAAATAAAAATGTTTTATTGTTTAAAAGATAAATTTTAATTAAATAAGGGGTTGTTTGGGAAGTTCCTTTTTTTTTTTTGACTTTTTGATTTTTTGATTTTTTTTTTGAAAAAATGTTTTAAAAAAATAGAGTTGATGTGATATAAAAGAAATTAAAAGTCAAAAAACTGCTTTTAACATTTTTGCCAAAAGAGGCCAATGTGTCATTTAAGTCAGAATAATGCTATATGTATCAATTGATAAATGTGACATAATTTAAGAGGTTTTAGAATTTGTAATGTGATTAATGAGTGAGGTCAATAATAATGTCATAACTAGTGTTGGTATACTAGTTAGTATACTAATTAGTGCATGTAGCGCCACCATTTAAGTCAGAATATGTATCAATTGATATATGTGACATAATTTAAGAGGTTTTTAGAATTTGTAATGTGATTAATGAGTGAGGTCAATAATAATGTCATAACTAGTGTTGGTATACTAGTTAGTATACTAATTAGTGCATGTAGCGCCACCGTTTAAGTCACATTTGTTTGGCTCTATAGGATGGAAGGAATTAAGAGTACGGAAAAATTGAATAAAGAGATTGAAATTGTAATAGTATTATTAGTGTAATAAAGAGTGTTTATTTGTATATCACCAAATTAGTAATACTATAAATAGTATTAATATATAAAATTAATTTTTTAATATTTAATTTTTTTTAATATTATAATTATTTTTTTGTTCTAAAAATTATAAACTTTACTTAAAAAACATTTAAAAATTCACTAATGCTCCATTCAATTTATAATCCCAACCTGTTAGTCCTACCACTGGAGGATTACTAAACCAAAGGCGATAACTAATCCTCTCACTCTTGTTCATAGGGGTGTGTGCGGTGCGGGTCGGTGCGGTTTGAGAGAAAAATAGAAACCGTATGGCGGGTGACGGATTGATAAAAGTGTCACTAGAATTTGTCATTTTTCTTATCAAAAACCGGCGGTTCGGTTGGCAAATAATGACGGATTTGCCTTGGCGGTTCGGGCGGATTGGCGGTTTATAAAAAATATAAGTCAAATTACAAAACTTAAATCAAAGAGTAAAAAAAAGAAGAGAGATACCGTAATGTTAAGCATCTTGCGAAGCTTTCTTCTGATGCAGCAAGTGTAGCAACAACATGATAATATCAGCGACTATGCCATCAGTTCATTACAAGCATCTGTAGAAGCTACAATGATCAAATACAATACATAAAATTAATATCATTCAGGATTTACAATATATTGAAAATGTTTACTGTTGAAAAGTATTTAGATTGAAAAGTGAGCTGATGCAAGTTTGCAACATGGCCAGAAAAAAAAAAAAAAAGATTGAAAAGTAAATTGGAATCCAATTTTATTTTGGATTACTGACATCTCGAATTCCCCTCGAGCAATAATGTAATACTATGTTCTAAGGTATACAATAACAAGCAAACTCAAGTAAAAAAGAATTTTTAGAATCTTATAAAACATGATTTAATAGCGGTGCGGGTCGGTGCGGTTTGGAAGAAAAATAGAAACCGGCGGATTGATAAAAGTGTCACTAGAATTTGTCATTTTTCTTACCAAAAATGACGGTTCGATTGGTAAATAATAATGAATTTGCCTTGACGGTATGGCTCGGTGCGATTTTGACAATTTTAACGATTTCGACGGTATTATGCACACCCTACTTGCCCACAACCAAATGTCTTTTAAATGGATTCCACATATTATTAATCCAAGCACAATCCCCAAAGAGCGAAACAAATATGCCCTTAGGACTTTTTAGAGAAATGTTTGAGGGCCCGAATCTGGGGCTCGAATTCCGGCTCGAAGCCCAAAACGACGTCGTTTTGGGCTTCGAATTTTTTTTTTTTTTTTTTCTTTTCTTCCTTTTCTTCCTTCTCTTTCTTTCCGTTCGTCTTCTTCGTTTAACAGCTCGCCGGCGTGCGTCGCAGAGGCGAGAGAGAGAAGAGCAGCTCGCCGGCGTGCGTCGCAGCTCGTCGGCCGGCGTCGCAGCTCGTCGCAGCTCGTCCGATCTCGCAGCTCGTCGGCCGCTCGTCCGCCTCCACCCGCTGCCGCCTCCGCCTCCGCCTCCACCTCCGCCTCCAACCCCATTTTTAAGGCCCCCTCCTGTCCTTCCTCTCCTCCTCTCCTTCCTCCTCTCCTCTCCTTCCTCCTCTCCTCCTTTCGTCTGAAATTCGAGCCGTTTGGCTCGAATTTTTTTCGGGCCCTGTAGCACAACTCGACTTTTTAATGATCTAATATACCCAATTGAAAATGTTAACTGTATTGAAAATTTAGTGAGTAAGGGCCAACTTTATAAAAGTTGACGTATGAAAATTTTAAAATTAAGTAATTTTTGTTAAAAAGGATGTAAATAAAAATATTTTACTTATTTTTTATTCAACTAAATAATGAAAAATAAGCAAAAATATTTCGTCAAAACAAACAAAGCCAAAAAGTAATACAATTTTATGTATATTATATGTATATTTTTAAAAAACTTATTCACGGTGTTTGTTTTTAATTTTTAGATTTCATTTTTTGAAAATTAAGTATTTTATTTTTCTTATATTTTTTTATTTTTAGTAAATTTTGTAAACAATTTTTTTTTTTACTTTTTTAAATGTACCTTATTTAGATATATTTAAAAAGTTAAATATTTATAAAAAAAATATTTTAAAAATTAATAAATATACAAGAATAATAAAAATATACTAAATTATCGTATTTTTTTTTATAGTTTCGGTATTAAGTAAATTTTTTAAAGATTTTTTTACGAATATTATACTTTTTAAATATATTTATATTATGTGTACCTAAAAATTTTAAATATTAAAAAATTTTATAAAAAATAAAAAATTTTAATTAAAAAAAATAAATTCAAAAAATTCAAATCAAACAAGTTTATTAGCTTTAAAGGTACACGTTTAACAAAATTAGGCTCTTTTGGGAAAATTGTAAAAAGCAGATTATTGGCGTTTGGATAAAAATGCCACCTGCTTTTTTTTGGTCATTTGGGAAGCCTCAAAAGTTGGTTGAAAATTTACGAAAATACCCTCAAAGTTGGTTTGAGTAAAATGCAACTTTTTTAGTTGGGTGAGGGTATTTTAGTCATTTTGGTGTGATGTGACACCATAAACAAATATTAATCCAAACAAAAAAAGCAGCTTTTTACCAACTTTCTAAATCACTCTGAAAAATCTTAGTTAAAAGCAAAAAAACTGATTTTTACCAACTTTCCAAAATAGGCGCTTTGGCTAAAAACCCCTTTTTTTTCTTTATTTTAACACTTCTTCAATATTTTTTCCACAAATTTCAAAAACTTTATATACAAAATTCATTAGTGTCTCACTTTTTCCAATGTATTTATTATTTTTCATTCTTCAAGAGCATTGAGAATTGATTATTTTGATTAATTTTTTTTATAAAAAAAAAAAAAATGAATTGATAATTTATAACGATTTGTTTTTTTTCACTAAAAACCTTACTCCTGAAACGGGGTCATAGGACATTCACGGGTGTCTGCGAATTTATTATTTTTATTTTTTTATTAAAAAATATGTAAAATTATAAAATAATAATTTATAATAATTTTTAATCCATTTAACTTTTTTGAAATTTCATCATTTGTTGCGTTCAAAAAAAAAAAAAACTTTACCATTTGCTATAAAATTTTGGTTAGTGTCAAATTATGAAAGTAATTTTAGCCGAACCTCCATTCCCACCTACACCCACCATTTCTCATCTTCTGGGTCTTATAAATAGTCTCTCCTACTCCTATCAAACCTCATCTTTAACCTAGGGGTTTTCTGTTAGTGGTTTTGGGGCATAGCAGGTTGTTGGTTCTTGTTTTGTTCTTGATAAGGGTAGTTGTAAAAGTGAGCTTTGTAGTCCTTTTAATCTCCCTCATGAGACCCTGGATGTGAAGGCATTCATGGGTTGCAGGGAGGAGGGCTCAAGGGTCAACTGCTTGTTGTCAATGGATCTGTTGGATTCATTGCTTGTATCTGTCATTAATCCGATAGGTTTGATCTGTTGTTTGTATGGGAGCTTGGTGGTGGTATAGATCATCAGTGGATTTTATTATTTATTATTTTATTTATTTATTAATTTTTTCTGGAATGTTGGTGGTGGTAGATCAGTGGGTTTCATTTATTTATTTTTTCCCTCTAGATATTTCAGTCTTTGCAATATCTTGTGCAGATTTACTGTTTTCTTCTTTTTTATTATTTTTTTGTTAGGTTTTGTTCTTGGTTTTAGGGTTTGAGAAGGAAGCAGATGGTTATGTCTGTGTGGGTTTAGGGTTTGTGGTATTCTGAAATTAGGGTTTTGGAGTGGAGCTCCTTGAAGTCCAATAAAAGGAACTTACTGGGAAGATTGAGCTGCTGATCTATGGATCCCTCAGTTCTATCCATCCATTTCTTTGAAAGTGGATAGGCTTGTGGCTTCCATATGTCAGGAGCTGCATTACCTAAGTTAGATCCTTGTTTGGATTGAAGGGAGCTCTACACCACACCTCTCTCTCAGTATTTCATGTTAAGTAACTCTTGATCTATTCTTTCTGGTACTGTAAATCTTGGATCTTCATATTTTTTTATGGTTATACTGCCTACAGTAGCTGATCCTAGACCTGATCGTTGGCACTTGTTATTGTTGTTACTTTTTTTATTTTGTTATTTGGTTTTGTAGTGATTTTTCAATATTTTGCTATTTCTGGGTACTGACTCAAGTCATTTCTTTTTTTGACTTCATTGTTTGTTTTTATTTCCAACTGTTAACTGTATGCAGGAGCTCTTCAGAATCTGCAGATCTATTCTTCAACAGGTGGATCTAAGGAACTTATCTGGTCTGATCACATGTCCACAGAGAGAGATTTATTAAATGGTTCTTTTTATTATTATTAAAGATTTTTTTGTTATGTTCTCTTCATAGATTTTGAAAGGAGATTTTGAAGGCGAGTGATTTGAGTTGTAAATCTCTCTGAATATTGTTTTTATTTTTTATTTTTATATTTATATTAAGAGATTTGGTTTTTTGTGTTGTAGCTTTGTTGTATCCAGATTTGTGTTCTAGGGTTTTTCTTATATCTTTCCAATATTGCTTACTGGTGTTTTTACTTCACCGTTGTCCTACCTTTTATCCAGAAATTTCTTGTGTATATCACCAAGTTTGAATGTGCAGTGAAATGAAGTCATCCAGTGGTTTTGTTGGAACGAGTATTTGTTGGGCTATTTTGCTTTAAAACAGGGGAATTAGGGAAAAAGTGTCTTTGAACCAAAAAAGAAAAAAGAAAAAAGAAAAAAGAAAAAAAAGCAACTTTGATTATGGAAAAAGGGATATAAGTGGATGATGGCTATTTTGCTTTAAAACAGGGGAATTAGGGAGAAAGTGGCAATTGGGTCTTTGAACCAAAAAAGAAAAAAAGAAAAGAAAAAAGGAAAAAAAGCGACTTTGATTATGGAAAAAGGGATATAAGTGGATGAAAAATTTGTGCCATGTTTGGTTTTGAGAGAGTGATTTTTAAAAAAAGGTTTTGGGCAGGGTTTAGAAATTTTTTAAGTTTGTTTGGTTGCATATTTTAGAAGTAATTTGAGAGTTTGGGTTGATTTAGTATTTTGTTGTAAATGGATAAATGTGTAAGAAAAAAAGTAATTGAGAAAGAGAAGAAAAAGAAAAAAGAACCAGTGATTGATTAAATTGTAAGCGAAAGACAAATGATTTCGAAATTTGTTTTTGAGAAAAATCTGAGGCTAAGCGATTTTTTGAATTTTTTTTTTCGAAACTTTTCTCTCAAACTAAACCAAACGACAAACACAGTTGCATTTGGTTTGAATTTTTTAGATTAAGTTTTTTGTAAAATAGATTTTTTTGGTTTTTATATTTTTTTATTTTTAGTGAATATTTTTTAAATTTTAAATATTTTTTTTTTATTTTTAAAATGTATTTTATTTAGATGTATCTAAAAAATAAAAGAATTACGAAAAAATATTTTAAAAAATTAATAAATATATAAAAATATAAAAAATGTATTGAATTTTTATATTTTTTTTATATTTTTAATAATTTTAAAAAAAAATTATAATTTTTTTATTTTTTAGGTGTATTTTATGTTAGGTGTGATTAAAAAATTAAAAATTGTTTAAAATATTAAAAAAATTTAATAGAAATAAAAAATATGAAAAAAATAAGAAAGTAGAATTTTTTGAAAAATAAAAACCAAGGTTTTACAAGTCTTTGTTCAGTGTCGGTTTGGCCAAAAAGCATTGTATTATTCTCTTTTTCTTTTGATAGTAAAAAGTAATTGAACAAATTTTATTAGTTGGCCTGTATAAAGCATAATCCTTCTATCATTTGAAATTATTCACGATTCTTATAAATCATAAAGTGCACTTGAGCGGAACAAATATATATACACAGGAGTATATATTTTTGTAGGTTAGACCATCTCTAGTAAGGTTTTGTTTTGGAAAAAAGACTAAATAAGTTCATATTTTTTATTTTTTTTATCTTTTTTAGGTTACATAAATCAATATCTTCTCTCTATTTTTTTACACATCTTTTTATAAAAACTTAAAAAGTGTACTTATTTATAACATCCCAAACAAATCCTAAATTTAGGGTAAATAACAGTGACATCTCTGAAGTTTATGTTTATTGCAGTTCTTCTCTTCACTTTTTAAAAATTACATCTCCCTCTCTTAGGTTTAAAGTTTCATTACAGATTTTTCCTCAACAATTTAATTTTTTTAAATACCAATTTTGCCCTCACTAGGTAAATTACATTGACACCCCTCATATTTTAGAAATTACAATTCACTCCCTAAGGTTTAAAGTAGCATTACCAATTACCTCATCGATTAGTATTAGTTGAAAAAAAAAAATCATTGAAAAAAAAAATTTAATTGGACAAAAAATTATTTGAAAAACAAATTAATTGAAAAAAAAATTTGTTAGTAAAATTTTTAAATTTCTGTTTAAAACCAATGTAAACTCATTTTTTGAATTTACGTTTTTTTCTTAAATTTATAAACTAAGACAACTATTTATAAACCAAAAAAATTATCAAACAAGTTTTTATGACAATTTTTAAAATTTTTGTAAATATAAATTGAAAACTGAAAATGAAATGGTTACCAAACAGGCTTTAGATGGTAAAAATGTCGTAAAATTAACAAATAATTAAATAAGTTACCAACGTAAGAAATGACTTATCAAAAGATTCTTAAGCTATGTATGACTTGATTTTTAGAAATTTTTTAAAAAAATTAAAAATTAATTTAGTTAAGAAATAAAAAAAAAATCATTTTTATATAATTTTTATTTTTCGAGTGGTTAGAAATAATTTTTTACAAATTAAATTGAAACAGTTATACGTATGTATATAACCTGCGCAAAAGTTAAAATAATAATTATTTTTTACCCTTAAATGATAATTATTTTTTATTCTTTATTTCTTAACCAAATTATTTTTTAATTTTTAAAAAAAAATTCTAAAAATCAAACCATACATAGCCTAAGAATATTTTGATAAGTCATTTCTTATGTTGGTAGTTTATTTAATTATTTGTTAATTTTATGATATTTTTACCATCTGAGACCTTTTTGGTAATTATTTCGTTTTCAGTTTTCAATTTATATTTACAAAAATTTTAAAAAATGTCATAAAAACTTGTTTGATAATTTTTTTGGTTTATAAATTGTTATTTCAATTTGTAAATTTGAAGAAAAAACGTAAATTAAAAAATGAGTTTATGTTGGTTTTTAAACAGAAATTTAAAAATTTTATTAACAAAATTTTTTTCAATTAATTTTTTTCCAATTAATTTTTTTTCAATGAATTTTTTTTTCCAACTAATACTAACGAGGGGGCAATTGGTAATACTACTTTAAACCTTAGGGAGAGGGATTGTAATTTCTAAAATGTGATGGGTGTCAATGTAATTTACCCAGTGAGGGCAAAATTGGTATTTAAAAAAATTAAATTGCTGATGGGGGAATCTGTAATGAAACTTTAAACCTCAGGGAGGGAGATGTAATTTCCAAAAGATGAGCAGAGAACTGTAATAAATATAAACCTCAGAGGATGTCAGTGTAATTTACACTTAAATTTAAATTTGATAAAAAATTATTTTATGTTCTTTTAACGGTAATCAATGTATCTTTCATCAAATTATTATTTATTGCTGTTGGATTTTCACCACTTGATATCTTTCTCGATGTTATAAGACAAAAATTTGTCGAAAAATTACATTAGCCAATCGTTTGTCTATACAGTTGTCTGCTTAGTCGACCGATAGTTTGATGAAGTTACAAAATCTTCGATTGAAACATTTGATATCAGAAGAAATTTTTATTCAAATTTTTATTTAAATTTAATAAAAAAATTAATATACGGTTAGAGGTACTCATAATAACTTAATTGTGTAAAATGACATACGTTTTTTATGATAAAATTTTACTTTAATTTCATTTACAATTATATTTCTTAATGTCTTAAATGAACATATAATCTTGGGTTAATTACACTAATAGTCCCTATAGTTTGGGACTTGTGTCACTTTGGTCCCTGACTTTTCAATTGTGACACATTTGACCCTGAAGTTTGAATCTTGTTCCAAATAAGGACAATTGAAAATATTACTAAATTTTTCAAGGGTAAAATCGTCAATTTGATGAAATATAAACTAATTTGACAAAAATAAATGTCAAAAAAAATATTTTTAATATTTTTAATATTATTTTTATCCACCAATGATAAAATTATTTAAAATTAATAAAAATTACATGGTTGATTTTTTAAAATTAATTTTACATGATCATCATCCAAACACATAATAAAAATTAATTTGGTAAAAAAAAAAAAATAAATGTCTAAAAGATTTATCAATTTTACATAATTTTATTTTTAGTAGGTAGAAATAATTTTTAAAAATTCAAAAATATTTCCTTGACATTTATTTTTATCAAATTAGTTTATATTTTATCAAATTGACATTTTTACCCTTGAAAAATCTAATTATATATTCAATTGTCCTTATTTGAAACAAGATTTAAAATTTAGGGTCAAATGTGTTACAATTGAAAAGTCAGGGACCAAAGTGACACAAGCCCCAAATTACAGGGACTATTTGTGTAATTTGTCCTATAATCTTCTTATCTCTAGACACCTCTTTTACTTTTACTATTAGTTTGGATTTGATTAAGGGTTAGTTTGGGATGTGAGTTGATTTTTTTGATTTTTTTAATTTGAGGCTAAAAAGTTTTATTTGAGATAAATTTTTTGACTTTTTAAATTTTTGTGAGAGGAAAAATGAAATGATTATAATTTGAATATGACATTTAATATTATTGGGCTAAAAATTTATTTTGTCTTTTGTATTATTTTAACCAAAAAAATCTCTGTATAACTAATTATATAATATGTAATGATAGAAAGTTATGTGCTTACTATTATTATTTATTAATAAAAAAAGGAAAATGTAAAGCTTTTAAACCTTTGCCAAGTGTGGCCGCCATTGTGATAAAAAAAAAAAAAAAAGTGTGGCCGCCATGATGGGGGAAAGCTCACAAGTCAACACATCTCTGCATAGTAAAACGCAGCTTTCAAAGAAGAGTTCTTGTTTGTGATGGTGATTTTCTTGAAATTTTAGTAATGTGAATGTAGTATTCTTCGCTGACCAAATTTATGTAACAAATTTCAAGAGCACTAGTTTGTAAATTTATTTATTAAATTTTGAATAACATTTGATGCGCATTGCAATTTATAAGTGCTTTGATATAAGATAAGAAAAGTGAAATTAAGAGGTGTTTTGCAAAGATAGTTAAAAATTAATTTTTTAAATATTTTTTTTTAAATTTTTAAAAAAAAAATATGTAAAAAATATGAGAGATCAAGTAATTCAAAATAAGTTAAAAATTGAGAATTAACTTTTAACCCATTTCCAAAAAGAGACCTAAACCAATAGTAAATGCTTATTATTAATGTGTTTGTATAAGACAAAAAACGATCTGGCCATTAAATTAAAAGAAATGCTATTGAGCCCAAGTATTGCCTTGTCAAAAAAATAAAAAAATTCAAGTCCTAACGCTTCATTTGCTAGAGTTTGATGAGATTAGACTATTTCATGCATCTTTGATTTTTTATTTTTATTTTTTCAAAGTTGAAAACATGCCCAACAACTCACACATACACATTGTCAAATTCCTACTACTCCTAAGGTTTTAAGAGAGAGGGGTGTGCTAAGTTAAAGTTGGTCAAATGAAATTTCAAATCAAACCAACCCAAACACTATTGGTCTCTTTTGGTAAAACCTAACTTCAAAAAACAGTAAATTGGACCGATATTAATACAACAAACTTGATTACATTAATTTTTTTCATAATGACAAAAACAACAATGTTAAAGACCAAGAAAAATAATTATGATTCAAATTCAATTATTGTATAGTAAAATTCATACATACTAACATTAATAATAACTAATTTACTTTTTTAGGCTCACATATTATATTTTTCATTTGTGACCCAATGGTTTAGGAGTCGCACCTTAATGCATGGTGTGTTGAAAGTCAAGAGTTCGAGCTAAGTTATGATTTGTCGAAAATTAAACCACGTAAAATTCAACTTACTAGCCATGTTATTGTGAATGAATTGTTAGACTTAAATGTTGGTCTCCAGCATTTCTTGCCAAGGGGGGCATGCTCAGGGATGAATGCATGTCCTCCAAAATTGACACTTGATCTAAATAAAATAAACAATGGCCATTTCATGTTATTTGTCAATGTGGTTGTATTTCAGTTATGCATACCCATCACAAACTTTATTTTCTCAAATCAGTTTTACTTCAGCTAAGCTAAGGATTCTTTCAACATAAAAAAAGAAGAGCAAAGTACAAGCTTTTCCTTATAGTTTTTACAATTAAAAAAAATTCATAAAACTACGAGCAAACTCAAAATTCACCTTTTGTGAATTAGGGAAGAATCCCAATATACTTGAGAGTCAAAAAAATAAAATGCATGAGACACTCCCCCTACAAGATCATCCCCTTCATAATTCGTTCCATCAATCTTCTGAAAACCTGTAGCACATGAGCTATTACAATGAGCAATCTTAACACGATAGAAATTCAAAAAACACAGAAAAGTGGGGGAAGTAGAAATAAATAATTAAATAAAGAATGCATTATAATAAACAAACTCAGTCAATCATAAATAAGGGAAAATTTAGCTGCCATGGGGAGCTGAAAGAGGCACAGCTGAGGTGTGAGCAAGGCTCTTGCCTCGTACACCTTGTTCAATCATCTGATTTGTTTGTCTGGATTGATATCAGCCATTGATTTTTGAAAAACAATTTCATCAGACATTGATTTTATTTATTTTCATTTATTATTTTTATGTGCAGCCACAATGGAAGAATGCATTTAGCTATACAGACAAATTGGAAGGAAATGTATTCATTCTAATGCAACAAATTCAATGCATCAAGGATCAATTACTGTTTTTGGGGACCTAAACCACCATACAACAACCAGCTGAGGCATCATCTAGAATTATTTAAGGTGTTTTGACAACTGAGAGCTATTGATAATTGCTTTAGAATCAAGTAAAGATAATTATGGGCATTAAAATGACCAAACTTATAGTATTCATTCTTGTGTAAAAATGCCAAAAAAGTCCCTGCTGATAGGTTGGTGTAATTAGACTTGATACAATTATCAGTTTCCCTCTCTTGGGTAAACACCTTTAAGTTATTCACATGCATCGACTCCAAATTCCTGGATGTTAATTGTAATTCT
Organism: Camellia granthamiana; assembly: GCA_036172215.1. NCBI lineage: Eukaryota > Viridiplantae > Streptophyta > Magnoliopsida > Ericales > Theaceae > Camellia > Camellia granthamiana. The sequence goes on from CM069906.1 coordinate 84,945,908, forward strand.
TTTTTTTTCTTTTTTTTTTTTTATAATTATGAGTATGCATTCTACATGTGTGACATTTCTGAAATAGATTACTGAGTTTTTACATGACAGTAAATGCAACAAAGAATTGATAGACAAAAATATAGCACATATTTATGATTGCAACGATCATATTAACATGTGAAGAATTGAAACCGATTTTACCCATGCACACTGTCCTTTGTTTTATTTTCTATTTTCCCCAGCTCAAAAACTCTATAAACAGGAAGCATTTCAGTAAAACATAAAACCATGTGACATTGTTAAATAGGAACCCTGTCAGCATTACTTTCTTAAAAACAAATGTGATTACAGTAAGTTATTGTTGCTTTGATGATCTAAATGCCCCTATCACTTTTCTTCTTCTTCTCCCATGTGTTGGAATTTTTTGCAAGCTTTAACATCAGTTTGTTGGAAGTTAGAGGTGTCAAAACACACACAAACAGTTGGGTAGAGAAGCAGGAAGAAGATAACAGACTACACTAGTTCATTCCACTTCATCACAATGGCCAAAGTACATTGATATTTATAGGCTCTAACAACAAGCACCTAGGCATGTCATTTTAACAAAGTATTCAATCTACTCACAACCCATACCAACAGATATAAACTTCTAGGATGACTCTTCAGTTAATACATGAAACACTCCATATATGTATGATGTGTACAGAAATTTCTAGAATTAAAACATAACGATTTAGAGTACCAAAATCATGTTTAATTTCAAACGGCATGGAACCCAATGCCTCTTGAGTGAAAAAACACACATACCTTACTGTTCTGGATGCAGCAAGGATCCATTCTCTATATTAGCATCTAAATTCCAGCCTCTGAAAACATAAAATAAAAATTTTAATAATTTCATACCCAAACTAGCAATGCCCAAAAACAAAAACCAATCTAAAAGTTAACTTACCTCTCTGTAGCTTCTCTCTTCATTTCTTCAATATGATTTTCAATTTTAGCACATGCTGTTTGGATTTCTATGTTTTTCTCACACAGTTCCTTCCACTGTGCCGATAATGCATTAAGCTCGTATGCTGTGTTTTGCTGATATCGCATGGAGAAAGCATATTAATCAGAAAGTGCATGAACAGAATGGAAACCTAAACAGATGTCTCAGAAATTTTAATGACCTGATGATACTTCCTTTCACGATTCACGACTTCTATCTTTTCATTCAGTTCCACAGCTTGTGATTGCATTCTGTAGAAAAATAGTGTATTAAAACTACAAAGAGAATGAACAGAAGCAACTATAATCATTGCACTAAGAGCCCAAAGCAACATCTACGTGAACACTTAAAACTTTGATTTGTCAACTTAATGCAAGGCAGAAAGGTCGGAAGTATATGCAAATGGGAAATGGAAGAATGGAAAATGAGTAAACCTTTAATTGGAGTCCACCTGTTAGATGCAACACTTTCTTCTTTCTCAAAAGCTTTAGTGTTAACACATATTTGGCCCCACAGCATGCTGAGATGTACTAGTTTAACCTTTTCTCATTATTTCTGTCATTAACATATAAATCACATACATGGTGCTATGCTTTTTTATGTACCCTTTGAAAACTGCTATATTCTCTAGCTTCAATAAAGCTTATTGTGATCAATGGAATTGTTTCATCTACCTGTGTCAATTCGTTGTATGCCAACCATGCCTGGCTACTAAACAAGAGAAAAGAGACAATAAAAATAAAAATAAAACCTCATATACATCTCAGATAAAAAATGCTTCTGGGGATTGATCACTCTAGAAGTCCAATTATAAAAGAGAAGCGAAGTCTACTCTTCAACTCGAAGAGTGTTTCATGCCTTAAAAAAAGACCTATGGTTCTACTCTCCCCAAGTAATCCACATCAAGCATACGGAAGCTAGCAGCCAAGCTTTTTCCTTTCTCTTCCCAACTCTACCCTCTCTCCAACTACACAAAAGATCCCCTAACACACCCAGGTAACACACAATGCATTCCAAACATCTCTATAATCAAACCCCAAAGCTCTCTAGCGACATGACAGTGAATAAGAAGATGGCCGACAAATTCCCCATCTTGTTTACACAAACAATAATTAATAAAAATAGAATGTCTACCTACCAAATTATCAATGGTAAAGATTTTCCCACAAGTTGTCATCCATACAAAACCACAAGTTAGTTGAGGCACTTGGCAACAAAACTCCTCTCCAAGCTTCTCCAAGGAAAAGAAATTCCACCATACCGAAAAGCTGCGTAAAATTATTACAGTTAAAAAATTCCTAACTTGGATCTCAACCATCTCATAACACCCTCCCCCTTTGTAATTTTCATGATATTATAAATCTACCTGAAAGGTCAATTAACTCTTCCTCCTCCCAATCATGAAGGTTGCCTCTAAAAGAAATATGCCAAACACAATAATTGCCCTCCTTACGAAGGTAGTCTAACAATGAAGCCTCCTTATCGCTGGAAGAACTCTTAAAACAACCAGAAAGGTTGTTATCTCAGGCATCTAGCCTCATCTAAATGTCAACATGATTACATAAAACACATTTGATTATACCAAGTAAACGCTGCAAGCTATAAAACATCTTACGATATGCAATATATGATTTTGAGCTCTGGAATGGACAGGTTTAAACAAACTTACGTAAATTGGTGACTAAAGCAAATGGTTAAGTCTGCCTTCAAATCAAGAAATGAAAGAGTCTCTTCATAAGAAATAAAATAAAATACCTGGACAAGAATGCCTCCAGTCGTTGGTTGTGTTGTTTCCAGACATCAACACCATGTTTTGACATTAGATCCAAATTTTCTAGCCTGCAACATTAACCATGCAAGTTTCAGCACCTGATTTGAGGAGGGAAAGAAGCAAGAGAGGTGAAAGAACAAAAGACACAACCAAGAGACAACCAGAGAAGATATGAAGTAAGAGGAGCAATGATTTATCTTTGAATATCAGACTTGAGTAATTCAGGTGACAGCTATGAAGCATGGGTACTCCAAAAATGTTGCTGTACAAGTACCGGGTATTTACCGGGTGCGGATACGCGTACTGGGTACGCCAAAAACGCACCGGGTATGTTTTATACGATCAGTATAGTAATGGGTACGCCATGGGTATGTTTTTGGATACTCCGGGGTAAAAAACGAGATTTTTTATAAATTAAAGGGTACTGGAGCAATTTTGTGCCTATTTTAAAAAATTATAAAAATCTGGGGTTCTTTTGTAATAAATAAAACATGAAATCAAATAAAATTAGGGTTCTATTATTCTATATCATTCGATCATCTCATCTCCTTCCGGTATCTCCTTCCGAAATACTCCAAGATTGAAGAACTTTGAAGGTGCTAGGGTTCCATGTCTATTCGATCATCTCTTTCCAGAAATACTCCCAAGAGAGTTTGAAGAACACTTCGAAGGTGCGATTGAAAGGTTTAATCGAAGGTGTTGCTGATTGATTCTCTCCTCCGAAGGTGCGATTGAAGAGGTAAGTTCATCTTCGACTCTTCCCCCTCTTCTTCTTCGATTCTTCATCCTCTTTCTTTCATTTTTTTGTCCAAATTTTTGTACTGTTTCTTCCCAGCAAACTATCGATTTTTCTCCTCTCTTTGATTTTCTCTTTCTTTGATCCTTCTTCTTCTTCATTTTTCTTGAACTCCCTTTTTTTTCTTTTTCTTTTTTTTCTGATACATGTCCAGATTTTTGAACTACTGATTTTTTTTTTCCTGATATATGTCATATATATATGCAATATGATACTTGTCACTGGAATATATATTTTATTCAATATATGCAATATATTAGATCTGTCCAAATTGTTATTTAAATATTTGATGAGCAAAAGAACGATTTTAAAAATAAATTATGATTACAGATTCACAGTGCATAATATGTCAAAGTGAGAGATTTTACTAATATTATTTTTAATGCTTAATGGTTTTATATTATAGGAAAATGAGTTCATCAAGCAGTTTAGGTTCATCTGCAAGTGCTTCTTCTGCTACTTCCATTGATCAATCTGGAGATGAAAATGCTCCTCTTTGGGGCTATGTTACAAAATTAGTCAAAAGGGGGAAAGGAGGAAGTGGTAATACAAAATTGAAATGTAATTTTTGTAACATTGAGTACCAAGGGTCATATTCTAGAGTTAGAGCCCATTTGTTGCTACTTACTAGCCATGGAATTAGAGTGTGTGCAATTGTAAAGGACAAGAGTGATCTTCTTTCTGAAATTCGAAAGGTAGATCAGGAAGCTGAGAACCGGAAAAAGATGGCAAAGCCAAAAAATGTTCCTTTACCACCTCCATCTTCTCAAATTAGTACTAGCCACGGCGGCATAGGAGATGTTGGAACATTTAGATTGGAAGGTTATACACCAAGAAAGAGAAAGGCAATTGGGAGTAGTCCTTTAGATAAGGCATTCAAGTGCCAGAGAACATTTACATTCTTTAATTGCTCGTATGTTCTATTCAGCTGGTTTGCCTTTCCATTTGGCTAGGAATCCATACTTTGTGGGTTCTTTTCAATATGCCGCTGAGAATCAAATTATTGGGTATGTCCCTTCTAGATATAATTTGTTGAGGACTACCTTACTTCAAAAAGAGAGGGCAAATATTGAAAGGTTATTTGAACCAACTAAAAAGTCATGGGATGAGAAGAGGTAGTATAGTATCTGATGGATGGACTGATGCACAAAGGAGGCCTCTTATTAATTTTATGGCAGCATCTAATGGTGGAGCTATGTTTATAAAAGTTGTTAATTGTGAGGGTGAGACCAAGGACAAATATCATATTGCCAAATTAATTAGTGAAGTGATTGATGAAGTGAGCCCGCATAATGTGATTCAAGTAATTACTGACAATGCTCCTGTTTGTAGTGCAACTGGATCAATAATTCAAGGTAATTATCCGAAGATCCTTTGAACACCTTGTGCAGCGCACACTCTTAATCTTGCTCTTAAAAACATTTGTGCTGCAAAGAAAATTGGAGTTGCTGCATATGCTTATGATGAATGCCATTGGATCACTACTGTGATTGATAATGTACAGTTTGTGAAAAATTTCATTATGAATCATTCTATGAGATTAGCTATTTTTAATGAGTTTGTACTTTTGAAGCTACTTTCTGTTGCAGATACACGCTTTGCATCTGCAATTGTTATGCTAAAAAGGTTTAAACTTATATATCGTGGTCCCCAAACAATGGTGATAAGTGAGAAATGAGCTTCGTACAAGGAAGATGATGTTGGGAAAGCAGCTGTTGCAAAGAAAAAGTTGTTGAATGATTTTTGGTGGGACAAGATTGAATATATACTCTCATTCACATTGCCTATTTATGAGATGCTCAGATTTTGTGACACCGATAAGCCATGTCTACATTTGGTTTATGAGATGTGGATTCAATGATTGAACGGATGAAGGCATCCATCTATAGGCATGAAGGGAAGTCAGAAAATGAACAGTCGTCCTTTTACTCTGTAGTGCATCAAATATTAGTGGAAAGGTGGACAAAAAGTAGCACACCTCTTCGTTATCTTGCTCATTCTTTGAATCCAAGGTATAATTCACTTTCATTGCATAATTTACTTATTATTTTTTTCTAATTATGAAATCAAGGTATTATAGTGGGATGTAGCTCCATGAAAATTCCATTCGTGTTCCTCCTCACAAAGATGTTGAATTTCCTGAGACGAGAATCAAGTGTCTTAAGAGATACTTTCTTGATTCAGATGAGAGAAGGGTTGTTAATACAGAGTATGCTAAGTTTTCAGGTTGCTTAGAAAGTTTTGGAGACTCTGACTCAATATGTGATAGAGGAGTAATGGAACTAGTGGTTTGGTGGTTGGCACATGGCTCTTTTGCACCTATGCTCCAATCCTTGACAGTGAAATTACTTGACCAATCATGTTCCTCATGATGTTGTGAAAGGAATTGGAGCACCTACTCTTTCATTCACTCTATGAGGAGGAATAAAATGACACCATAACGGTGCGAGGATTTGGTTTTTGTGCACTCCAATATTCGCCTCTTATCAAGAAGGAGTCAATTATACACAGAAGGAGAGACCAAGTTATAAGACATTGGGGGAGATGCATTTGATTCATTGGAGGGTTCTGGTTTCCTTGAAATTGCAAATCTTTCACTTGATGAGCCAGAGATGGAAGCTATTTTATTCAATGATGAAGTTGATGGAAGTGAACTTTGAAGTGTCAAGTTTAGACACATAGGGCTTTCTTTTGTTTTTTCCTTTGCTTGCATTATGGACTGAATTAGCATTGTTGAATTGAAATATATTAATATTTGTCTTTTAGTTTTGTAGTTTTCTTTTTAGTTTTGATATTTAATTTTAATTTGTAGGTTGGATCCTTTAACCATAATTATAAATAAAAATAAAAAATAAAAAAATATCAGCATACCGCAGCCGTACCGGTATCATAGTTTTTTTGAGTTTTGCCGTATCGGCGTACCCACACTAGTACCCACACCCATGCTTCCTAGGATGATAGTAATCCAAAGCATGCCCCTTCATGCACATTACTGCACCTTCCGTAAAACTTTTTCACATTACCCTCCCTAACATTGTTCATCCCTACAGTGTGGCTATTAAATTTACAACATAATATGACAAAATAGGTATTGTCTAGACAACTTCTGCAACTAATTCTAGAAATCCTGCAACCTATATCTTTTGAGAATCAAATCAAAACAAAACCTTTTCCATCTAAAAACCCTACAAGCCTTTTCCATCTTATAAAACCCTACAAAAGCAAGTTTCCATAATAGACAAAACCCACCACAAAATCCTCTCGTAGGCAGCTCAGGACTTAGTTTCATAATATGTCCTACATCACCTTCATCATGCCAGAAGCAACTAGGCAGTAAATTAGCCTTCTATAATCATACAAAAATGTTACCTGATTACTTGATGTTGTAGTAAGCGTTGAGCTTTCTGCAGTGCCTGCTTCCAAGCAGATTCATCATTCCGTTTGTTCATAGATGGCGGTTCAAGTCCATATCGCGACATATCAAGTGGCACTGGAGGTTTCCCAGCTCTAACCCGCTCATACTCTCTGGCAAGCATTGGATGGTTCTGAAATATAAGTTCCAAAATAAGAGATGCTCCAACATGTTCTTCACCTCACATATTGTGTACTAACTAACCATTAGCATTGATTAAAAGACCCAATTTCATACACCATTAAAATAAGTCAGCAAATCAAATCAGTAACTAAAAATCTAGTAGTCTTTGAAAATATTTCCTTTTCCAAATATGAGGCTTCCCAGCTTTGTAAGAAGACAATGCAGAGAAAATCATTATTTTCGAGTTTGGTTACTGTAGAAAACAATGTACAAAGAAAATAACGAATAAAATAAAAGCTGTGTTTGGATCATGGATTTGGAAAGGGAATGCGAAATGTATCTATCTATAATTCATTCACAATTCACCCACGTTTTTCCTTTTTTCCTTTCCAAACCCCTACCCAAATCAGTGATCCAAAGTAAATGTTTCATCCATCCTAGCACAGAAGAACTCTATGCAAACACAAATAAGGGCATCTACAATCCTTGACTCAAACCCCTGTATCAAACTCAAAAAATTTGTATAAAAATCTCTATTTTGTGGCTCTCGTATATACGAAATTGAATTTTTAGCCAAATCAAGACATGCAAATTTTACTCAAAAAATTCCACATATTTTGTGGCTCTCAAATTTACACTTAAATCAAAGTTTGTCCATTGGAGGGATTCATATCAAATGTAAAATTTTAGTAGTAAAATTTAATTTTTTTGAGCATCGAATCGAAAAGGAGTATCTCATCAGCAAAACCTTAGAAAAGCGGAAACGCAGTGAGAATCTAAAAAAAAAAAACCCTAGCAACGCAGTGTTTAGAGAGAACCTGGAAGTTGAAGCTGGGAAGAGGAGGGAGGTCGTTGAGGAAATCGGAGGGTTTCTTGGAGCTGCGACGCATCTCATCTTCGACCAATCGATCCACCTCTTCTTTGACTTTGGGGTAGCCGTAGTCGTCGTCGATGTAGGGCAAGGCGTCGATGATTTCAGCGCCGGTGGACCACCAAGGTCGACAAGCTTGTTCAGAAGAAGCTGGACGAGGTGGAGCTTCTAGCATTAGAATATCCCCATTGTTGTTCGTCATCGCAATTGTTGCTCGCTTCAGCTTCAGGGCTCAACTCAGCCAACGACCGCAGCTTCTTCTTGTATTGTGTTTGTGAGTCAGGGTAGCGGAGGATGAAGAAAGGGCAGTAGCTAGCTCATATGGAAAATATCTAGTTGCTTAGGTAGCGGAGGATGAAGAAAGGGCAGTAGCTAGCTCATATGGAAAATATCTAGTTGCTTAATAGCTAGTTCATATGTATTGTCTTTGTGATCAGCTTGTTGTTTTCATTTTTCAAAAAATTTTATTTTTTTATTTTTTTATGTTATTTTATTTTTATTGAATTTTTTTAATATTTTAAGTGATTTTTTTACTTTTTAACACACTTAATATAAATATACTTAAAAAGTAAAAAAATTATAAAAAAAAATCTTTTAAAAATTCACTAAATACCAAAAATATAAAAAAATATATAAGAATTCAGTACATTTTTTATATTTTTATGTATTTATTAATTTTTTAAAATATTTTTTCACAAATTTTTTACTTTTTAGATACATCTAAGTAAGGTGAATCTAAAAAAGTAAAAAAAATATTTAAAATTTTAAAAATATTCACTAAAAACAAAAAAACACGAAAACCAAAAAACTCAGTTTTTAAAAAACTTAATCCAGAAAACCCAAACCAAACACACTGATTGGTTCTCTATAACTTGAAAAATTATAAATATTTTTTTATCAAAATTTTTTATTTAACAGAATTAATTAAAAAAGTAAAATTTTTAACTGTTTATTTATACAATAATAAAATTATTTGAATTATTAATTGAAATAAAATTTTAACATTATTAAAAACTGTTAATTAACTTGATAATTTATTAATAAAAAGACTTATTTGTTATGAAATTATAAACTTTATGGGGTATAATATAATTTCTAGAACTACAGAAGGTAATTTGTAATTTAAATAAATCTCAGGAGTGTATTTATAATTTATCCTATATACTACTAATAAAATAATAATGTTTGGCAGCTCTAATTCGAGAGCTCTAATATAACTCTAATGGTGGGTCTCACATGCTGATGTAGTATTTTGGTTTATTTTTGGTTTATTTATTTATTTATTTATTTTTGTTTGACGCTTCATTAAAGTTTATGTTAGAGCTCTCTATCACTACTCATACATTCCTTAATTTTGGAACTCTAATGACTTGGTAATAAAAAAAAGGGAAATTTTTTTTAAGGTTCCTAATAATAGTAATTTAAAGGATGAAGGACACCAAAAAAAAGGGTGATGCTTCAGGTCCATGAACAACATGGCCCCATTTTTAATTATTTCGTGGACCAAAATACACTTCACACAATGAACACACAGATGAAACTGATTCCGACGACTGAGTTCCATTCCAAACATCCAACCATCTTCACGAACAAGAGAACAGCAGAACTAGGGTTTCAATATCATCTTCACCATCGAAATTAGAGCTTCGTTTTTTCTGCAAAAATCATTCTCATTCCTTCCTCACAAATTTCTCTGACCCCGTTTTCACTGTTCATCGTCATCTCAGTTCATCTTCGTCACGTCGCATTTTCATCTCGGGACATATCAGCTCGTCATTAAAGTTTCATCCTAACTCTGGTAAGTTTTTCTACAATACAACTAGATTTTCTCTGAAACATAGTTAATTGCATTTTATATTAACCTTTCATAAATTAGGGTTTCAATTTCGTAATAAAAAACTACATGAATTTGAAAAAAGTTATTTCTGTGTGTTTTGAACTTATTCTTGAACATATTTATGTCATTTTATTTTTAAATTTCTCTGGCATTTAAATTTCTCTAGTTTTTGCTTGATGTATGTTTTTTCTTTCAATTTTCTCTGGCATGTTTATTTTGAAAAAAACTATTTCTCTGTGTTTTCATCTTATTCTTGAACATGTTTCTGTGATTTTGTCTATAAATTTCTCTGTAATATGTATTTTTAATTGGAATGTCTATCTTTCTGTGGAATGTCTATTACTCTCTTGTCTGTCTAACTTTCTCTGGTATTTATAATTTTTTCTGACCACATCACTTTCCTCCCTTGTGTGTTTCTATCATGTTTAATTTTATCTGGTTGTGTATGTAAATTTCTCTGAGATTTTAATATTATGGACTGGAATGTATGTTTCTTCTTTGAATTTTCTCTAGCATGTTTATTTTGAAAAAAAGTTATTTCTCTGTATTTTTATCTTATTCTTGAACATGTTTCTATGATGTTGTCTATAAATTTATCTGGAATATGTATTTTTCTCTGGAATGTCTATTACTCTTGTTTGTGTCTAAGTTATAATTTTCTCGGGCCATATCACTTTTCTCCCTTGTGTGTCTCTATCATGTTTAATTTTCTCTGGTTGTGTATGTAAATTTCTCTGGCATTTTAATATTATGGACTTAAAATTTTCTCTGGAATGGAAATTTTCTCACAAATTTGTAATTTTCTCCGGAATGTATAATTTTCTCCGGTATGTTTATTTTGTTCAATTCTTGGTTTCAATGTGAACTAATTTTCAGTGGCATGTTTACATTACTTTGTTTATTTTATCTTGCTAATTGTGGAATGGAAATTTTCTTTGGCTTGCCATGTTTACTTTTCTCTGTTTTTCATTTTCTGTGCTTGCTAGATATATGTTTCTTTTTTCAATTTTCTCTGGCTATATTTTACTTCTATATGTAATTTTAACAATTATTGAAAATTTCTCTACCATGTTTATGGTGCTTTGTTGATTTTCTCTGGTAATGAAAATTTTCTGTGGCTAGATGTATTCCACAGGAGAACAATTAGTACTCTGAAATTTAATTTTTAGTGTCTGATTTTGTTTGACATTTATAATTTTCCCTAGCCACCTTAGTTTTCTCCCTTATATGTAATTTTCTCTGACATGTTCAATTTTTTCTGGGATTTAATGTTGACATCTTTATGTTTTCATCATTGTCTAGAAATGGCAAAACGTAAAAGCAGCAAAACACCGGAAACACTAAGCAAGGAACAGAAACTCTCTCAGTCTTCTTATGATCTAAGATAAAAAAACCAGCAACAAAAAACCAGAAACACCAAGCAAGAAACAGAAACTCTCTCGATCCTCTTATGATCTAAGATAAAAAACCAGCAGCAAAACACTACAAACTCCTTGCCAAAACACACAAATCCAAGGTGATGAAGCAATTAGCATCAAGATAAGTACCCCAACTTCAACAGACTCAAGCTCAAGGGGGAAAAAACCTGTTAAACTCCAAAGAAAGAGAGCTCACTACAGCATTCAATACCGATCCAATCTCTCATCTGTTGTCTCTTTTTTTCAAACACTTAAATTCAATTCAAACCAACTTGTAGAGCTTCAAAAGTCCCCATTCTGGTATTTGATTCAAGCTCTAACCACTGGAAGGATGGATCAAAGGAAATCTAAGAAATATGATGATGATGTAGTTGCAATAATCCAATGTTACAATTGTCACGACCCAAACTTGCCCCTATGGGTTTAGCACCGTAACCGGCCAGTAATCCGAGATTACCGAAGGCCTGCTTAACAGTAAGACAGTAAAACAAAGTACAGGGGCCTGGCGGAAGCCAAAACAGTAAATAAATAATGTCCAATGAGCTGTGAGCCGGTATGCAAAAAGACTTTTCATACATGTACATAAACAGTGCAAACCAGTATGTACAACGTTTACAGTCGATCAGAAAAGGGACCTAATCCCTATTAAACAGTACAGTACGAAAATATTCAGTCTATACAATTATACAAAACAGATACGGAGACAGACAGGGGAAATTGAAACACCCCTAAGCCATAGCTCGGCGTGCTCGGAACCTCGCAGTGAGGCACAGTGGTTGGTTTGACAAAAAGAGGAGCCTAACCCACGCTCCTAACTCCGGTCTAGTGCCTGAACACCTACATATATATATAAACAGTGAGCTAAAGCCCAGTGAATAACATAATGCGTAAAGAGGTTTAGAATGGATGTCCTTACAGTAATGAAAACAATTCATTGATTTAGTATATCAGTCATTCAGTCATATGTGGTACATCCATTAGCATAGCAGTACAGTAAACAGTAGGTCTTAAAAGACCGAACAGTCAGTGATGGCCATCAATAAGTAAACAGTAGTGGTTCCAACAAGGGAACCGACAGAGATCTCTGTAACAGTAACAATCAGTAACAGTAGTTACTAAGGATGCCACAATACAGTTCAGAATATAGGACATACATTCATTCAGTTAACAGTGTCATTTCAGAAAGCAGTACAATTCAGTATTCAGAAAATATTCATATTTGAACATATCTTTACACAGTTGCTACTCACAGAGTTCTGGGCTATAAGCAGCTAGAGCGCGTCTCCGAAAGCCAACCCTAAACAGTGACAGAACGAACACACACTAAGTTCATATTCGGGAGACAAGGACTTAGTCCCTACTTAGACTCGGTGTGGTTCTACATCTATATCCTCATTAAGATGCCTTAAACTAGGCCTAAGGATGCCTAGGATGAGATGAAAATGCAAAGATGCACTTTAAAGCATTTTTCAGAATTTTCAGAAAACAGGGGTCCCGCTCGAGCTTAGGTTACTCCGCTCGAGCGGAAATGCAGACAAAGGTTCCCGCTCGAGCGTCACTTCCCACACTCGAGCGATCTGTAAAACAGTCAAAAGTACTGGATGCTCGAAAATCACGCTCGATGGGCGCTCGATAGCCGCTCGATCTTAAGACACAAGGTCTCGCTCGAGCGTCCGATACCCCGCTCGAGCGGATCGTAAAACAGTGCAAAGTACTGGGAGCACAGATTTCCCGCTCGAGCGCCACTTTCCCCGCTCGAGTAGGAGTTCAAAATCTGGAATTTCCAGATTCGAACTTCAAGCTCAAAACAAGTTTCAATGTACCAAATTCGATTCCTTTGGGCCCATTTTCTGGAAAACATTTATAAATACATGGAATAACATGATTCAAAGCTCAATTCGTAAAATCAAAGCCCAAGGGTAGTTCAATCAAGCTCAATTTCAAAACTAAATTTCAAGAACATGATGAATGTATAACATGCATGAATTCAACAACTTCAAAGCTCCAAATGCTAGCTCAATTGAGCCAATTCTTTCCAAGACATGATGAAATCATGGACTATACCAATAATATGAACATGCATGTACCAAATTCCATGAAATCAACTTCCAAATGTAAGGATGTAAACATGCATGCATGAATTAAGCTATAATTCAACACTATTGAACCAATTCAAGCCTTAGATCACTAAAGACCCATTAATCATGCAAGAATAAACTCAAATACACAATGAAGAAGGTCAATGATCTACCTTAGGTCTTCAATGTAAGATACACAAGCTCAATTTGCAATCTACACTTCAATTTCTTTAATTCACCAAGCAAATCACAAGGGGGAACTCAATTTCTCTCCCTCTCTCTCTCTTGGTCGGCAGAAACAAGGGACTTGGCTGATGAAATGTTTTGTATAGAGTGTAATAAGGCTCAACAATGGTCCATGTAGTGGGCCACTAAGTAGCACCAATGTAAATAAAGCCAATTTGTGCAATTTGACACCATTTAATCTAATTTAATCCTACCAAATCAAATTCCAAATAAATACAACATTAAATCACATAAATTCTAATGAACGCAGAACATTAATCAATTTCAGATTTGGCCGCCGATAAGGCCTTCAATTTGCAGTTTAAACACAAAACATGAACAGATAATTTGGCAGGCAAACAGATAGAGTTGCGATTTAACTAATATACTCAATCAATCAGTTTCAGATTTCGATTAGTCAGTTCAGTATTTTAATCGGTTCAATTACTTATCATAATCAGTCTCAGTTTAGCAGTAATCAGTAGTTTATCAGTGATCAGTGACGAGGGGTGTTACAACAATAAAAAAACAAAAGCATTCACAGTTGGTAAAGGAGCCATGTCATTAAAATACTCTAAAAAGTCAAAATCTGCATTCCTAGTGAGAAGATTCCAAAAGGACACAAGGCTTACAGGTCCTGTTCTTAAAAATGCCTTGGTCAAAGCAATGAAAGGCAAGCAACCAACTGACTTCAAAGATGTAGCAATCATTGTACATTGTACTTGTGTCTCACCCTATTTTTTGCAACAAGTAGGAATTCAATAGGGTGGGTTTTTATAAAGTATGTGGAACCTCTTGAATCAATGAAACAGTATGATTGGCCAGAATCAATTACATCAACATTGATTGATTCTATCATAGCATTGCACAAAACTTCAGAAAAAGTTACGGGGTATGTCATTGCATTGCTGGTAAGTATAATATCCATTCAAATTTGCAGTTATCATACTTACAAATTTATGTGTTTAGCAAAATTTAATTACTTTAATTTTCATCACAGTATTGGCTATGTAAACATGCAAATATCATTGATTCGGAAGACAGTAACACAACTGACTTCCCAAGATGTGCCAAGTGGAACCTGCAAAGCTTGACGAAACAGCTGCAGAAGACACCAGTCTACTTTCTTGCACCTCGACAAGTTAGATTTCTATCGCCACTGAAATCTCAGTGAAATTCCAAAATTTCTCTGACCACTGGTTTGTTTCCCTCCTTGTGCCTTGATTGATTGAGATCAATTTTCTCTGAACTATCAATTTATGTTTCTTCTTTGGTTACCACTGGTTTATTTCTACCATTGTAATCAATTTTCTCTGCAATCTAAATTTCTCTGACCACAATTGTAACACATTAACTTATATGCCCTGATTGATTTTCTCTAATATCTGAATTATGTTGGTTGTTTCATAATTTTCTCCGGCCCATAAAATTGTTTCTCCTTGTGTGTAATTTTCTCTGGCCCATACTTTATGTGCCTTCCATCTTTGATTAACACTGTTTATTTCTACCCTTCTAATAAATTTTCTCTGGAATCCAAATTTCTCTGACACAATTATAGTAAAACATTAACTTATATGCCTTGATTGATTTTCTCTGATATCTAAATTATGTTCCTTGTTTGTAATTTTATCTGCCTCATAAAATTAACTCCTTGTCTGTAATTTTCTCTAGCCCATACAATTTTCTCTGAAGTTTGTTTCCCATTAGTATCATTTAGATGAATTTTATTTTCCTTATTTGAATTTTTTCTCTTAGTGAATTTTGTAACATTTCTCTAATAAAAAAGCATCCTGTTACAGATAGATAACAAGGAGCTAGTCAAAAATCCATCAAAGGAGTTCTGTCTTGGTAAAAAGACGAAGAAAGAATCAAAAAAGGCAATTGTCAAATTCAATGAGATATTACAAGATTCATCTAAAGAGTGAGAGAATGAAGAAGCAGAAGGCAACATAAAAGAACACGAAGCCAGCAATGGACAAGAAGATCAAGCAAGCCGTGGAGAAGTAGAAGCCAGAGAAGAAAGTGAAGAAATAGAAGCAGAAGACAAAGAAGAAAATGAACAGAAAGAAGAAGACAGTGAAGAAGAAGATGAAGGCACTCAATCTAAACAGAAAGAAGAAAATAATGAGGAAAGTGGTGAAGAAGAACATAATGAGCCGATGGACCAACATTGTGATAGCATTTGTGGCTTAACAATGCATCAGCCTCAAGAATCTGAGGAATCAAAGGATGCCCAAATTGCTGATCTACGTCAAAGACTAAAGGCACTTTCCAAATCTAAAATAGAAGAAGAGAGAAATTTGAATGAATTACTTGCAGAAAAAGGATATTGCAATAAGAACCTTGACATCACTTAACTTAGAACTTCAATAAAGAGACAGCATAATCCAAATGAAACTAAGGATGCTGGAGGTTCAAAAAGAAAATGGTACAAAAACAATTCAAGAGTTGAGGTATTCAATTTCGGAGCTTGAAAATGAAAATGCTAAATTGCATGAACAAGTTTAAGAACTATCCGTCCAACTAGCAACACAACCATACCGAATACCAACACAAGTTCAACCACAAGGTCAGTGAAAATCTTGAGCCACAAAAAGTTATGTCCTTGTGTCAATATAACTCAGAGAAATTTCTATTTATTATAATTTTCTCTGTCAATGGTAATTTTTTCTGGAAGTTAAATTTCTTTAAACACATTAGTTTCTGCTGCTTATTTCTATTGATTTCTATTGCTTATTTGATTTTCTCTGTCTATTTTCTTATTCGATTTTTGGGGCTTGTTTGATTTTCACTATGTATAGTTGGAATGCAAATGGAACAACAATCAACAACCCCACAAGCACAAATGGCACACAAAGAACAACCAAAACAAAAGACAAAAGTCTATGGTAACTGGAAAATATTGAATCAAATAAATTTACATATTGAAATATCATCTGTTACTTCAAAGAAATTTCACTTTTACTGATATTTTCACTACCTATAGTCAAAAAAGATCCTACATCAATGATAAAAAATTTAAAGGCAAAAGAAAGGAAAGAAAAGTAGCACAATCCAGAATTTCAATATCCCAAAGCTGCGAAAGTGACTAGAGGTTCGAAGCAAGCTGCAAAGCAAACCCAGCAAACCACGAAAGACAAAGAAGTACTTGATGCTGATGTGTACGTCTTGCCTCAACCAACAAATATCATAAAACCTTGGATTTTTCCACAAACTCTACCGATTTCAAGATTGATAAAAGATCATGTAAAAGACATCTTGTAGCACATATCAAATGTGTCTGGGCTTGAGTAAATACAACAAATAAAATAGAAGATAACAAACAACAATTTACTAACTTATATTGCATTAACAACTATTAAATCCCTTCTTTGTCATCTTGTAGGGCTTTAATCTGGACAAGTGAGTTGAATCTCATTACCTTCGAAGACATTGGAAACCTAATAAAGCAAAAAGAAATTGCCAACAATGTAAGTTTTTCATCAAAATTTCTCTACAATGTTCCATCAGCCTTTATAAACCAATATTATAATTATAAATGATATTTTTCACGTCATTGATGGCTATAGAGAGATCCTTTTTCCTAACCAAATCAGAGAAAGACAACAACCAACTTCATTTTTTTTCACATCCATGAGCTTAGTATGTTACTACTCTTTTATTTGATTTTCTCTGGAATTTACTTATTACTTTCTCTTGTTAAGATATTTCTTGAAGTCAGTTGTGTCACTAGTCTAATTTTCTCTAGCTAGTTGTGTGCATTTAAAATTTCTCTATCTGTATATTTTTTAAATTCCTATCATTTCAATTTTCTCATAACATAACCATTTTTTGATTTTCTCTGACCACAGAATTTCATCAAGATGACGGAAAATCAAACTTTCTGAGTCTTATTAGTTGATAAGCATATTGAAACAGCATGGAGGAACTACAGGTTCCTCTATTTCCCAATAAATACTGGGGGTAATGAGAAGTCAACACATGGAAATCACTGGACCTTGCTTGTCCTCGACAAACAAGACAATTTATGGAGGTTCTACAACTTACTAAGGCCAAGGAGGGACGATGCAGAAGACAGATATGTCAAAGATGCAAAACAATTGGTAACGAGTGCAAATTTCTCTGATCCATCATAATGTTTATGTGATGATATTTTTCATAGAATCCCATTGATTTGTCTATGAATTTCTCTGTTACTTAAAAATTATTTTTTTGCAGCAAGATTATGTGGAGAATTTTTTGAAAGCTTGCCTTGAAAGAAAGGCACAATCACAACCCTTTTTCAAATTGATAAACTCACAAAACACAAATTACAACTTTGAGTATGTCAACAATGCTCCACAACAAGACAGTGATTCGTAAGTTTCATACAACATCTATAAATAAGATAATCTGATTTGAATGTTTCTTAAAACTAACTATGCCTATAATTTGTATGCAGTCTGGATTGTGGCCTCTTTATATGCTATTTAATGAAACAATATAGCAAGCATGAACCTATCAGCTCGAAATTGTCCACACAAGACATAAGGTTGATGAGGGCAGAAATCATAGAGAGATTTGTGACCGAAGTTGGTCGGTCATGGACAGAACCAATTCAAATATCTCCAAAAAAAGAACCAAAAGTGTAATAATGAAACTAGTGCAAGGAAGACAATGTACACAATATAATTAGGATTAACCATTCAATTTGTTTTTTCATACATTGAAGGAATTATGATGCTTGACATATATGTATATATCATTTTTTGACTAATGTAAATTTCATACCTATCAATAGTTAAATATATTTTGTTTTATTGTGATTGTCAACACAATCCACACAGAGAAAATTGTCTGTAGAAATTTCTCTGGTATGATGTTACGAAAAATTCACAGAGAAATTTAACTCGTATCGTCCCAAGGGGATGCCTATATGATCATATAATCTGTAATGCTTTGTGTTAGTACAAAACAATCATCAAATTCCAAAAACACAAAGCACACAATAATTGTCTCCTATTGGCAAATTTCACTGGATGAATTTGAAGCTTCAAAACACAATGCCCAGATAATTTTCTCTGCTAGTGAAAAATTTCTCTGGATGAAATTGACTGTATTATAAACAGATTGCCCATAATATGTTTCAACAAACACAATGCACACTGTAATTTTTAATGCTATTGGCAAATTTCTCTAGATGAATTTGACTGGTATGAAGTTACCAGAAATTCGCAGAGAAATTTAACTCGTATCGTGCCAAAGAGGGTGTCTATATGATCATGCAATCTGTAATGCACTATGTTAGTACAAAACAATTATCAAATTCAAAAAACACCATGCACACAGTACTTTTCTCTACTATTGGCAAATTTCTCTAGATGATTTTGAAGTTTCAAAACACAATGCACAGAGAATTTTCTCTGCCATAGGCAAATTTCTCTGGAAGAATTTGACTGGTATTACAAACCCACTACCTATAGTATGTATCAACAAACACAATGCACACTTTCATTGCTATTGAAAAATTTCTCTGGATGAATTTGATTGGTATTATTATATACAGTATCTAAAAAATACATTTCACAAAACAAAATACACAAAACTAATCATCAAATGTATTATTCAATCAATAAAATGTATTATCCTCAACTATTTAACAAAGGTTCCTTGCATGTCCTCTTATTATGGTAACCAATACTCTCACAACGACTACACTTTATCACCCTTTTAAACTCTCCAGTAGAAGCAATTCTGTTCTTCTTTGGCCTCCCAGCTGGTCTCTTACTCAATGGAGGTAAAATCATAACATCATCAATGCTACACACAGGTTTTTCAACAGTTGGAACTGGGCGAATCGAAAATGAGTATGCTTGACGATACATATCAACATGAAAAAATAGTTCAACAAAAGAATTCAAATTCTTTCCACTCATAAAAATTGCAGCAACAACATGTTGACATGGATACCCATTTATTTCCCATTTTCGACATGAACAAGTTCTCAACCCAAGATCAACCATAACTGAAGGAAAACAATGCACTTCAAAGACATTATCAGATGATAAACTCACATTCCATGTCCTCCCATCCAAGAAAGACTTCTCTAATACACTATCCATACAAGGACAAAGAACTTTATTCCATTTACTAGAGAGCAGCCTCCTATCAGACCTCATATTCATGACTTGCAACCATATCATGTCCACCAAATTTGTTATTGGCAAGTGTCGAGTTTCTCGTATCCATGAATTGAATGACTCAGCAACATTTGAATACATCTCACCATAACGTTTTCCCTCAAAATATGCATCACTCCAATCTTCATATGGTAAACTTCTCAAGAAAACACTCACAATGTCTCCTCCCTCACTTTTTAATTCATTTAACTTGAAATGAAATGATGCCTTTGTTGGCGCATATGCATATTCTGAAAACTTGGATACAATCGTCTCCCTAACCAAATTTGTGTTTCCACATGACACCTTATCCCTAAAATTTCTCTTTAGATGTTCAAGACAAAATTCATGAAAGCAGTTAGGGAAAAACCTAGCAATTCCTTCCACAATACCGCAATGTCGATCTGATATGAAACTTATCACCCTCTCTGATCCCAATACTTCACATAAATGTTCAAGGAACCAACACCAATTGTCTTTATTCTCAGCATCAACAACAGCAAAAGCTTAGGAAAAAAACCTACAAAACAAATAGGAACAAGCATATTAGATATACACATGCAGAGAAAACTAGAACAATAAACAACCAGAGAAATTTGACATTGCCGACATCAAGAGAAAATTCACACAATGGCAACCTCTAGACAAAATTCACTTAGTGCCCAACTCCAGAGAAAATTCACACATTGGCAATATCTAGAGAAAATTGACTTGGTAACCAACTATAGAGAAAATTCACACAATCAGAATATTCAGACAAAATTCACTTAGTGACAATATCCAGAGAAAATTCACTTAGTGACCAACTATAGATAAATTCACACAATGACAATATCCAGAGAAAATTCACACACTGACCAAAATCCAGAGAAAATTCTCACAGTGGCCACAACAAGAGAAAATCCACACAGTGGCCAAAACCAGAGAAAATTCAAAGTGTCAAAGAAAAATCACATTCACTTAATTCCTACATGTATAGAAAATTCACATACTTAGATAAAATTAGACATATTTACAATTACCTTCATTCCCATCTTTCCCCGTCGCAGCAAGCATAACTCCTTTGTATCGTCATTTCAAAAATGTTCCATAAAAAAAAAACAATGACCGACAATATTTGAAACCAGCAATGCATGCATGAAAAGCCACAAACACTCTTTTGAAACGCTTGTTATCTTCAAAATCTAACTCAAAACGACTACCTGGATTGTTCTTCAATGCCTCATCAAAATACCACCGTAATTGATCGAATGACAAACAAGAATCTCCATATGTACTACATTTTGCTTTTACAACCCACAACCAACCACAGTTATAACTGATTGAGACCCCATACTTGTCTTTCATTTCTTTGACAACATCCACTGGACGAGTTAAAGGTTTTGCACTTACATCTTCAAGCATCAGCCCAGAAACTAAGCTGGAAGTCATCCTAGCATGCTTACTAGTACGAACCGCCACACCACACGTATGTTCATTGTTCAAAGTTCTTAGGTAAAAGAACCCATTTGTTTTTTCAACTGAAACATGTACACGCCACATACATCCCCTTGATTCCTTATATGCACATTCTGCCGTAACCCTCAGCTTGTCATTTTTAACATACGTAAACTGAAAGCCAACCTCAATAGCATACTTGCATAAAACAGTACGGAACTCAAACACACCACCCTCAAACTTTTGTCCAACACTTGTAATATTATTTCGCCAACCAGCTGACAATAACACCTTTTCTTGGTGAGAACAAAACTTAGAGAGTGAATTCCTTTCAATATCCACCAACCTATCACATTCACCATCCACAACATCTACCCAATTAGACCCCACTTCATTCTCTTGATCAAAAGTACTACATCTAGTAACTGAAATATCAACTATATCAACACCACGTGCATACACAACCCTCAACATATTCAGAAAATCAATAATATATTCATAAAATCAATATCATTTCGAACCATACAATTCGGATGGCCCACAATAGAATATGAAATACACATCGTCTCAGGTTGCAAATTCTCCCATGTTTTACACAAAATGCCAACCAATTCCTCAAAATTCAATTCGCATGAAACATTAATGACAATAGTATCATTCCCATATTTGCACAGCAACAACACTGCACTGTCCATCAAAACTGAAAGAAAAAAACAAGAAAAATAATTTGTTCAACATAAAAACACTTCACAAGAACAATATAAAAGTCCAGAGAAATTTCTAATAATTATAATTTTTTCTGGATTATAATAACAAGCTTATAATTTTCTCTGGACTCAAATAAAAGTCCAGAGACATTTACAAACTTATATTCACCTTCAAGATAACAAAAACAAAATCACAGAAAAATTAATGAATCCAGAGAGAATCACAAAGAAATTTATTGCTAACTATTGAACACAATCATTGACAAAAAACACACAGAAGATCTGTTATAAAATTATAAGTTTCTCTGTGATTTTCATTGAAGTACAAGCTTACAATTTTCTTTGCGTCATTCTGCAATATTACACTCATATCAAAATCCAGAGAAATTTACAAACTCATATACACCTTCAAGATAACAAAAAAACAATGCACTGCCCATCTAAACTGAAAGAAAAAATACAAAAAATAACTTTTGCTCAGAGAAACAAAAACTTATATTCATTTTCTACAAATTTATAATTTTCTCTGAACTACAAACTGAAAGTGAATAACAAACTTATAATTTTCTTTTAACTACAAATAAAAGTCTAGAGAAATTTAAGAACTTACATTCACTTTCTCAGATTCTATCTGCATTAGAAACTAATAATATGTCCATATGAACTTATAATTTTCTCTGTCATTTTTGTTGGATTACAATAAAAAACTTATAATTTTCTCTGGATTACACCAACAAAAGTGCAGAGAATAAAATTTCTCTGGTTTGAACAAATTTCTCTGGTTTGAAAAAATAGAGAACAAAATTTATTATTGATCAGCATGTTGATGAAAAACAGAGCACGAAAAATGAACTCTGATCAGCATGTTGATGAAAAACAGAGCATAAAAAATGAACTCTAAACATCAAAATCAACCACACTGTCAATACTCTTTGAAATTGATAAAAAAAACAGAGAATGAAAAATTAATTCCAAAAATAAAAATCAACTCTATCAAGCTGGCCTCTATCTAAAATTGATTAATAACAGCAAATGAAAAATCAACTCCAAAAATCATAAACAACTTCACTGAGCTAGCCTCTCTTTTAAATTGATCAAAACTGAAAACAAAAACCTAATGCAAAAATACACTTGAAAAACTAATACGAAATCGAAATCCTTACATAAAATTCAAAACAAAAATCAAAAATTCATGTGGAATCTCTATCGAAACCATACCTGATTCAACTCTACTGAAAAACCTACGCGATCAACAGACTATAACACCTACATGATCGTCGTAATCTCAATCGTGAAGTCCATTGCAACGCTTGCGAAATCCCTACAAAATCTCCAACAAAATCTTTACCGTGAAATCAGTTTCCAAAATCTCACCGTGAAGTCAGCAATTTGCCAAAATCCAAACGATCTTATGTTATAACGAGGGTAAATTAGGTATTTTATAACATAAAATAAAGTTGAGCGACCTTAGCCATCATAACATATTATTGCGTACCTCTCCTCCTATTAAAAGTTAGGAAGGGACCTTAGGCCAATTTTCCCTATAAAAAAACAAAAACAAAAGAATAAAGATTGAGAGTTTTAAAAAGAGCTATAGTGATGTGGTAAGGAGTGGGGTCTACATATAATATGATGTGTGTGTCTATGTTTTTGTTTTTTATTTTATTTTCTTGTCACATCATTAGAGCTCTCTATCATTATTGAAAACAAAAACAAGACACAAATATCACATTATTATGGGGTCCACACACTATTAGAGCTCTCCCACTAGAGCTCCTATTTTTTTTTTCCTAGTAAAAAATGCTAAAGTAGAAAAGAAAAAAAATAAAAATGAATATAAGTAGGTAGATAATAAAAATAAAATGTAGAAAAATAGAAAATTAATCAGTTTATTTGGTTTGAATTGAGTTTTTTGTTAATATTTTTAAAATTTTAAACAATTTTTTTTTTTTTTTACTTTTTTAGATATACCTTACTTACATGTATCTAAAAAGTAAAATATTTGTAAAAAAAAATGAAAAAGTTAATAAATACACAAGAATACGAAAAATGTACTGAATTCTCATATATATATATATATTTGTATTTTTGGTATTTAGTGAATTTTTTGAAGATTTTTCATAAATATTATACTTTTTAAGTATATTTATGTTAGACATATCTAAAAATTTACAAAATTACTCAGAATATTAAAAAAAAATTAGTAAAAATAAAAAAAACACGAAAAATAAAAAAATTTAATTTTCTGAAAAATAAATCCTAAAAATTCAAACCAAACAAGTTGAATATATATTTTTTTACTTGTATGGCCTTGTTTTTCTTTTTTTTTTAAACCCTTTTCTTCCTAGTTGTCGACTACCTCCTTCTTTCCCCTAACCTCATTACCATCACCTCTACTTTCACCTTCATCCATCCTTTCCATGCCACCCCCACCATAGCAGTGGCATAGGAGGGAGACTAGTTAGTGGGCGAAAAAAGTTAGGAAAAGATAAATAAATTTTTGGTGTAATGGTGATGATTGTATAATGGGAGGAAAGAGATTGGATTGACAAAGGTAAAATTAGATTGTGATAAGTGATGGATTGAAAAATAAAAATAAAGAGTGATATAGAAAAATAAAGAGAATTAGTGGGATATTTTTGTAATTGCATGATAAATTTCACTTGTTTTGTAAAATTTTAAATTCTCCATTTTTTTTTTTAAATTTATAATTATTCTCCAAACTTCACTTTTTAGTAGTTTTCCCCAACTTATATTGGATTTCAAATTGAGGATGTAACTTCTAATTAACTTTAAAAAAATAAAATAGATTATAAGTGGTTAAACAGCTGTAACTCTCTCCTTGTTTCACGAAAATGACATTTACACAGTTAAGAGTAAGATTACCAAAGTTAACATTAGCATGTCAACATTATAGTTTGAAATTAACCACGGAAGATGCTCTTAATTTTCCTCAAATTAATTGGGTTGATATTGTGCCCAAACAATGTGAGAGAGTAAAATAAACTAAAACAACAGGCTTCATAACCCAACCCTAAAAAATCAAAAAATTATGTTTTGCCAAGTATTTTTTAAAAAAATAAAAAAAATTACGGGCTTGTTTGGTTTGTTTTTGGAAGAGTTGTTTTTGAAAAAAAATTTGAGAAGAGAGTTTAGAAATTTTTTTGATTTGTTTGGTTATATATTTTGAAAGTAGTTTTGGAGTTTAAGAGTTTGGGATGATTTAATATTTTTTTATAATTGAATAAATGTGTGTGAGAAAAAAAATAATTGAGAAGCAGAAAGGAGAGAGAAAAAATGATTGATTGATGTGTAAAAGAGAGAATGATTTTAAATTTTTTTTGAGAAAAAACACAAACCAAACAAAATTTTAAATTTTTTTTTCAAAAACAACTCTCCCAAAAACAAACCAAACAAGCCCTACATGTTTTCCAAGTCATGACTCATGATCAAGTAATTGAAGAAGATCCTATTTCTGTAACCATTATCCATTCCTCAAAACACTGCCAAATTTGGCTAACAGGCAAACCATCCAAGTGCAAACTTGAATTAGATATTCTACATACCTCCAAATTTATAACATAGCAACAATCACTAAATTTCATTCATTCTAAATGGACCCATTATTGGAGACACTGCAAAATTGAATGTAAATGTTCTTGATTTAGGAACCAAGACCAGCATAGCGTGCTCCATTTGCATCCCAAAAATAAACAAACCTCCGCAACTTCAAATGTGCACACATTTTGCCCAAAGCCAATTAAACCTATTACCAGCTCGGAAGCACACTTGCTTAATGACCAAGCCAAGCGGCACCAACCTAAAAATACAAAAGTGAAACCCTATTTGGCAAGTGAATTTTGATCCTTTTTTTTTAGCTAAAATTTACAAAAAGACAAAATAAGCTAAAATAGTCAATAAGACAAAATGTCACATCAAACCCATAATTATTTCACTTTTCCTCTTACAAACATCATATACAACTACAAAAAAATCCAATCATCTTCCAAAACACAAAAAATTTAGCCTACTAAAATAATCAAAAACTAAAATAACCCATTAAAATAGCCAACTTCCCAAACGAGGCCATAGAAGAAATGTTACTTTCCGGCATGATACTACTATATTCAAGAGGAGAACCTCCTACAAAGCAAGAATAGCTCACCATGGCCAAACAAATTAATGTTGACAAGACTCAAAATACATAATACAGTAAACAGTACCACCAACAAATTACAATCTCACCGAACCATCTTCATCTTTTCGTTTATTCCTGCTAAGCTGTTGAAACTTTGAAAGCCCAAACCTAAATCCTTTAAGATCAATGCCTCCATGGAAAGTGAAATTACAATCTAGCTCACTAATCTATGAGGTTGGCATGTTTGCATAAAGAAGAGTGAAAAATAGTTCAACTTCAGCTATGTTTCGGATTATCTGAATAAACCTATTCTTGCTAGGTTCTTCAAGCAGTAGAGGGCTGAATTGTGCAATTCGAGGCAGAAGTTTGGCCAGTGGCATCCCTGACGACAAATTGCCTTCCCCCAATTGAACCTTAATATCTTCCATTAGTGCATCTACCACTGTTTTTAATGATATGTCAACAACATGCCCAAATTCGGCACTGCAAGGAACAAAAAACAACTAAGAAATCAATAGAAAGAAGAAGATACAAATTAGTTTTGGTTGTCTGATGTTTAGGGTTCCCACCTTTCAGAACAGGGTACGATAATATGATTAGGATGTATTTTGAAATAACTCCCCACAAATCACATAATCAAACAAAAATACAAAATTATAGCTAGCTTCACTATGAAATTTGTATATTACTTAAAAAGGACAATCCAATGCATGAGGCTTCTGCTAAAGTGGGCTTTAAGAAGGGCAAGATGTATGCAACATGTAGAGGTGGTTTACGTGACTTGAACTCACACCACCAAGGATGCTAACGGCACAAGCCTTACAATTGGACCAAACCGTCCTTTCTTGTATATCACTTATCAAATATATACATATATGAAACTCGTATATCGCCTTCTTGTGACGCCTACTATTTCAGCCTAATAACCTCAAACAGATTTAGCAAGAAAAGTTTTAGGGGAAATTTTGGTATTTATTTACTAGCAATAATTCACCTTCATGTTTGCTTCAGAAAATAATATAATGTCAAAGGTTAGGTTTGTACTCAGTCCATCCGTCCTGGTGCTCTCACTTAATGGAAACCAGTACTGGGAATGACCTTTTATCATTTTCCTACTAAAAATGAAATCTAATATAGGGCAGAAAGGTAATTACATCTCCCCTGAGTTGTTTCCAAGCACATAATTGAAAGAGGGTAACATGGTTGTACATAAACTTGAAACAAATCAAGTTGTCTCACGTGGTTCATTGTGCTGGGTTTCAAACAAAGATATTTCTTAAACAGTCTACACCCAAGCTTGAAATTTGCACTCATAATGGAGTTATACATTTACCCTTTCAACTAAACCTAATATTTCTCAATTGTTGGAACTTGGAACAGAAAGAAAATGATAGTACCTGGATAACACTGCATGTGTCTCCACCATGAGTTGGTCAAATGTGGTGCCATCAGAAAGATCTGGGTTGCCATTGTTGGAGAATGCAACAAGTTTGTAGGATCTAGCATCCTCTGGCATTAAATAGTCCACCCAGTGATGAGGGCTTCCCATGCTCATGAACACATCTAATATCTGTGTAATGGTTTCATGAAGAACAGTGGTGTTGAACAAATCCTTCAACTGCTTTCTGCATATGGAAAGTTTATGAACATTTTTAAAAGATCTGAGATGGTTGATTGATAATTTCCCATAAAAATGGAAAAGAAAAATGAAAAAAAGGCTTGAGATAGTTGATTGAGGGCAGCAACTTTGTACAAATAATGCCAAAGACGTCTGTACCCAATTTGCTCCTCCCATCCCCCCATCCAATGAGGAATAAATTGGGTGCACTTTTTTCTTTTTTAATTGATAATCCCATGCAGTTTTAAAAATTATAGTATAGGGAGAAAAAAAACTCCAGGCGTTATTACCAACAGAGCTAGTATCTACAAGAATAAGAGTCGAATTTGCCATCTCACCCCTAAATGTTTTGCCAAGAGTTCTCGAAACTCATTTTTCAAAAGCTTATTCAGTCGTGCGGGTTGCAATGCAGGGAGCTTGGGTATAGGGTGTTCTAATTGGATGGTTCCAACAATGCTTTGTTAGAGCACCAGGAAGAAAGTAATATTTTGCATTTTTCATTATGCAGTTTCTTCAAAGCTGAGATTTTTAGGAGGGACATCTACATCATAGAACTCATTGGCATTGATCGCATTAAAAGATTTCCATTAATGGAAATCCAATAGTATTGAAATCTGCAGAGACATTTTACTCATAGCTGGCAGGTAAGGTGTGGAAACTCATTTATGGAACTAACTTGGTTAGCTTTGTTGATCAAAACTTAAGGAGCTTGTCTCAAGAGGGTTTTAAAGTTCCATTAACCTCTCTCTCTACACACACACACACACACATACATACACGTGTCTTTTCACCAGAGTCCGAAAGAATAGTAAAATCACATTTTGTTGTATAGATTCTTGACTATCACAAAGACAAAAATAATACTGATAAGGTCACCATTGATGGTAAATTATGAAGATATTCATATGCCATATTTTACAACAGAAACAAATGCCTTACCCCTTGAGTACTTCAGACGCTGCTGCCTGCATATTAGAAATCAAAGTCGGCAAGCCGTAATTTGAAAGAAAATCAGCACTTGCCAGAAACTGCTGCTGATCATTTCTATCAATTAGATCAGCTTCCTCCTATAAGAACAAGAATTTTTTTTGTGTGATAAATTCCTATAAGAACAAGAATTAAAGGGGACTAATTTCAGAGAAGAAATAAAATATCAGGGCCCACAGAAAATTGTTAAAAAGGTGAGATGGGAGAATTGTAGGGACATTAGTGATGCTTTTCCCTTATTGTTTCTTATTCTAGCTAATCACATCATATTTAAGTAGGAATGCATATCAACTGCACTGAAATTTTCACTCTCATTTCTTAGTCACTATAATGTAAGGAGATCACAAAAAGAAATTCAAATTCAACTCAAAAAAATGTTTGAGAGCCCTAAAAAAGTCCTCCAATTTGACACAATGATGTGACATGTTAGGTGTCAACTTTTGATTTGTTCCACACCCAATCATATAGGCCCCAACTCCCTTGTCACATCATTGTGGGTGCGTTTCGGGGTCTAAATTGTGAGTCTCTAGCATTTCTCTTCAACTCACTTCTCAGTTCCGGTGTGAGACACATACCACTACGATTGTGCCATAAAAGAATTTGAGGCTTGCAATGAAAGCCATTCAAAATTTCTATGGTACACTTTGGGATGCTTCCATAGAACTCAGCCAAGCAAACCACAAGCAGAGAGGTTGACATTTGATCTTGGTTTCAGGAAAAGAAATATATATATATATATATATAGAGAGAGAGAGAGAGAGAGAGAGAGAGAGATGAAAAAAAGACAAAAGCAATGTACACATAACCAAACTCTTCAACAATACTATAGAGTGACAATTTAATTTGAATTTTGGGTCGATTACATTTTACCCACTTGTGGTTTAACCCAAAAACACACCACATTTCTGAGATTTAAAGATGTGTACATAGCCCTGGTAAAGTGAAAAATTAATTGAATCCATCAAAGATAACAGTGCGTGTTAAACACGCACTTGTATCTGAATGGAGATTAATCAAAATAGCCTATGAAAATGATGACTATGTCCCTATGAAGCACAGGTATTCCAAAAATGGTGCCATATGAGTACCGGGTACTTACCAGTGCCGGTACACATACCGGATACGGCGAATATATGCCGGGTACGACAAATATGTTTGGGTACACCGTGGGTACGGGCGAGGGTTTTTTTTTTGTTTTTTGTTTTTGTTTGCAGCTGCTAGAATTTGTTGCACTCTATTATTCTTCTTTCAAGTTCGAAAATCATCAAGTAATATATTTCCAACACCCTTTATCCATGAGTTATGGTTTTGCTCTTTTTTGCATTGCAGCTGCTAGAATTTGTTGCAGCCTTTATTATT
Organism: Camellia granthamiana; assembly: GCA_036172215.1. Taxonomy (NCBI): domain Eukaryota; kingdom Viridiplantae; phylum Streptophyta; class Magnoliopsida; order Ericales; family Theaceae; genus Camellia; species Camellia granthamiana. The sequence continues at coordinate 84,975,816 of CM069906.1, forward strand.
TTTCTTTCAAGTTCGAAAATCATCAAGTAATATATTTCCAACACCCTTTATTCGTGAGTCATGGTTTTGCTCTCTTTTGCATCATGTTTTAGACAATTAAAAAAAAAAGAAAAAAAAAGAAGAAGAAAGAATTATATAATTTTTTAGACAAACTGTTATTTTTTTAGTTTTGATATTGAAACTTTGATTTATATGTTGGATGTTTAGCTATAAAAAAATAAAATAAATAAAATTACACGTACCCATATCCATACCCTACTTTTTTAAGAATTTGCCGTATCGGCATACCCGTATCATATCCGTACTCATATCTGTATCCATACCCGCACCCGTGCTTCATAGCTATGCCCTTATTGTCAACCTAAGAGCCCAACCACCCAGGGTCCAAGATCTCTTTTGGCCGCCTCTATGGCAGCCATCATTACCACAACACCTCCTTCATGGTAGCACCTGTTGGGAAAAAATGATTTTTTTGGTTTGAGAATTGAATGAAAATTGTCTCGTAATGTCGGCATCATGAATGAGAGATTGAGAATGATGATTGAGCATTTTACACATGGCCTGACCATGAGGGACACATGACCTTAATAGTGTCTTAGATCATGAGGGACACATGGCTTTAATAGTGTCTTAGACCATGAGACACACATGGCCTAACCATGAGGGGCACTTGGTTTTGGAAGCCGTGAGGTACACATGGTCTTGCCATTTGGCATGCCAAAGATGCCTACATAAAGGCATGCTCAACATTGTGAATATCATCACAAAAATAAGCTAAGTTCTCTCCTCCTCTTTTTCTCATTGTGTATAAAAAGAGACCATTCTCATTGGTTAGAGTACAAAAATTTTTGCTCTCATATTATAGTCAGTCTGCTCCTGTAATATATTCTTCCTGTGTGACAGAGTGCTACCATTGTCAGTTCGCCGGAGCTAAGCAAAAGATCCTTCTATGTTAGCGGGTTCTAAACCGTCCTATCATGGAAGATAGACGGCGACATACCTCCAACACCCACGGTGAGGCGGCGAATCTGTTTTAAGGAGACTGTGGTATCACACAGGCTTCGATTTGCTTTCTTTTCTCATTTCGATATTTTAATTTGTTATATGTATTTTTGTTCATCAAGATGCAATTTCCCATAAATTCTTGTTATGTGGTTTTTTCAATTTAATTTATCATGAATCTATTTCTTTTATTTAATTCACACAATTTGTACAATAATCTTAAAACAGATTCTATGTTTCTCATGAAATTAACAAATAGATTCATATGTAATTAGGATTATACACTGTTTTTTTTTTCCCTCTCCTAGTATTTAGGATAGAAAATAGTTTGATGCTAGTCTGATAGATTGCTTTCCCTAGGAGTTTTGCTCACTGTATGGTCTATGTATATGCATAATAGTTGTTTGTTATTATAAAATATTAAATCAGACCTGCACTACTATGTTTATTTTCTGGAAAACCGAACTTGTGTTTTGTTATTCCTAAAAATAGAAACCATTCCGTAGTCCACTGTTTCCCACCTGGAATTCATATTTATGTTATTCTGCTAATGTCTATAGATTTGAATTTCATATTTATGCTAGTAAATGTTGTTTCCATCCAGTCAACTATTCCAATTTATTTAAGTGAATAAATATATTTTTCATGGTGTCTAGTTCTAGAATAAGTATATCTCATGGGTATGATTCTTAGTTTTCTATCATGTTTTGCATGCTTTTATAACATAATTTGCATGCTCATGAGTGTTTCAATTTGTTTTTAGTTAAAGATAACATGCTAATTATTTTCTAGTTTTCTAGTATAATCAACATGTTTCGTATCTATTACATTATAGTTTAATTCACATGTTTATTATTTCCCAAATTTTAAAGATAATTTGCATGTTCTTTATTTTTTATATTTTAATTTATGTTACATGCTTATTATTTGTATAGTTATTTGCATGATTTTGTTTCTAGAATTATTTACATATTTATTGTGTAACTTGTAAAGCTTTTTAATTCTTTACTTTATTTTGCTATTAAGTAGATTGCTAGGAGGTTTAAAATAATTTATTACTTTTATAGTTTCATTCAATTATTTGTTTTGTATTTTATTGTGTTTTTCTGCTAACTTTCTTTACAGGAATACTTATAGGGATGGCAATTTGAAACAGACCCGACGGGACCCCCCGATTGGAACGGTTTTTTCCCGAAAAATACCCCCGACGGGCCGGGGATAGTATTTAAAAATAAATCCCCGACCATTTTCGAGCCAGGAATGGTGACATGTTTTACAGCCCCGTACCCGGTTCCCCAATATGAAATTACCATTGTACCCCTGCCTATATATATATATATGTTTTCTCTCTTTCTTTTCTCATTTCAGGGTTAGAGACACTGAGTCTGAGTCTGAGTCTGAGACACACACATCGCACTCTCTCGCCTCCTCCTTTACGTCGCTTGGTTGCCTCCTCTACTCCGTCGCTTGGTCGCTCCCTACCCCATCGCCTCCTCCTCCATCGCCTCCTCTTCCGACAGATCTGAGTAGATCCCCACTGTTTGAGGTTGATGATGTTGATATATACATATATATACAGTTGATTTTGATTCTTATCAATAATCTCTGTTTGTTGTTTATATATACAATATATATATATATATATTGTTGATAATCTTTGCTGTTGATTTTGATTCTTGTTGATATATAGTTGTTGATATAATCTCTATCTGTTTGTTGTTGTTGATGTTGATGATGATGATGATGAGATGAAACAGATCGATCTTAATCTCTGTTTTTTTTTTTTTTTGGCCAGGAATTTTGGGGTTCGGGGAAACCCGATCCCCGTTAGGGGACAGTGATAGGTTCCCCATCGGGGATCGGGGCTCGGGACGGGAAAATTTTCACCATCGGGAATCGGGGACGAGGAGTATGATCCCCGGCCCCGCCCGTTGCCATTCCTAAATACTTATGCGAAAGAGAATGAAAAACAAAAAATTACAAAACCAAATGAATAGAATTTTGGACTGTAAAATCAAAAGTTTTGGACTACTAACATTTTTGTTGAACAGAAATACCTAAGCGTGGAAAGGAATTTTGGACCAAATAGAATCCTTATGGATTGCTTATTTTTCTTTATAATTGAAGCAATTTTTTGCTTGAGCTTTAGTTGTGATTAATTTACCAATATGTTAAAGCAAGTTTGTTTGTTTGTAATGTTTTGGAACTATTTTATTTGCTTGAAATTGTTATAGCAATTTTTAATTGCTTGTAATTTGATTAGCAATTTTTAATTGTTTGTAAGTTTTGGAACTTGATTTGTTTTAACCTAGTTTATCCCCTGAAAAACTTAATTCTAAATTTGTTCCCCATGGACTAGGAGTTAACATGCTCTTGAAAGTTTTGTTAAAGGTTAATTAGGTCTTAAGTAGGACCGGTGTGACCCCTCCAGTATTCCTGAAAACTTTCCTTACCATGTTTGATTCTAGGGTAAGTAGTGAGACTAGTTTTGAATTAAATTTTTGATTTTGGGATTTTCTAGTGTTACGTTTAGTTTTTGGAAACACAGAATAGTGAAATTCTGTTGTATTTTTCAAAAATGGAAATTGTAACTGCTACTGCTATGCTACTGCTAATGTTGGTGGGGATATGAACCTTGGGCCAACTGGCTTGCCAACCCCTGTTGTGACCTCTATGGTCAATCTTGCTGTGACCTCTGTGGTCAATCTTTTTGCTACTCTTTCTGTTCCAAGGGGACTGCTCAACCATCATGAGCACCCAGAGAAGTTCGCTGGAGTGAATTTCAAGAGGTGGCAGCAAAAGATGTTCTGCCTGACTAATCTCAGCCTTGCAAAGTTTTTGAATGAGGATTCACCAGCCATGGGAGAGAATGAGCAAGACAAGCAGAAACTCATGGCTTTAGATGCTTGGAAGCAGTCAAACTTCCTTTGCTGGAACTATGTTCTGAATGGCTTGGTAGATACATTGTTCAACGTGTTTTATGCCAAGAAGTCGGCAAAGGAGCTGTAGGATGCTTTGAACAAGAAGTACAAGACCAAGGATGTTGGGATAAAGAAATTTGTCGTTAGTCGGTTTCTGGACTTCAAAATGGTAGACTCAAAAATCGTCATTAGTCAAGTCCAAGATTTCCAATTGATTCTGCACGAGATTCATGCAGAGGGAATGTCGCTAAATGAATCATTCCAGGCGGCTGCTTTGATTGAGAAGTTGCCCAATGACTGGAAAGACTTCAAGAATTATTTGAAGCATAAGCAAAAATAGATGATTGTCGAAGAGCTCGTCGTCAAGCTCCGAATAGAGGAAGACAGTAGGAGGAAAGGGGGAAGTACCTGGCCAGTCCTCCAGAGTAAAGAAGAAGCCACCAACCAGTAAAAGCTCAAAGTTGGGGGTTAGAGGTGGTGTCTCTAAATGGGAAGAACCTACTTACAGGTTTAATGGGAAGTGCTTTAACTGTGAAAGCGATGGACATAGGGCGGTTGACTGCCACAAGAAGAAGAAACCCTATAAGAGAAACCCTCCATAAAACAAAAGTCGGGCTCGCATGGTTGAGATGGAGAATCTACCTCAAGATATGGACGACATGCATCTGTCAGTTGTCGTCTCAGAGGTGAACATAGTAGGGTCCAACCTGAAAGAATGGTGGGTGGACACTGGGGCCACTTGCCACATCTGTGCTGAGAAGAAGATGTTCACAACTTTCAAACCGATTTCAAATGGTGACCAGTTGGTCATGGGGAATTCTACGACCTCAACTGTTGAAGGAAAAGGTAAAGTGGTCTTGAAAATGACTTTCGGAAAAGAGCCGACTCTGAACGATGTCCTATTTGTGTCGGACATTCGTAAGAACCTTGTCTTGAGGTCTCTTTTAAGCAAGCGTGGCTTCCGCATGGTGTTCGAGTCTGATAAGGTCATGTTGACCAAGAGCGGAGTTCATGTGGAGAAGGGGTATATATTGGGTGGTATGTTTAAGCTCAACGTAATGACAATTATCCCAAAGATTAATGAGAAAGCTTCTTCTTCTGCTTATATGATTGAGTCCCTGAATTGTGGCATGATAGACTTGGTCATATGAATTTTGACTCTTTGCATAGATTAATCCAAATCATAAGTGAAACTTGTGTAGAAGCAAAATTGACTAGGATTTCATTTCATTCTATTGAAAGAAGTACCGAGCCTTCAGATTTAGTGCATAGTGATGTGTGTGACTTGAAAGTCGTATAATCACATGGTGGCAACAAGTACTTGATCACTTTTGTTGATGATTGCACTAAATATTGTTGTGTATTTGCTTAAAAACAAAGATGATGCGATTGGTAAATTTATTCTTTTTAAAAATGAAGTTGATAATCAACTAAGCTGAAAGATAAAGGCTTTAAGAAGTGATCATGGTGGAGAATATGAATCGTCGTTTATTGAGATTTGTGCTCAATTTGGAATTATCCACCAAACTACAACACTATATTCTCCTCAGTCAAATGGTGGTGTTGAGCGAAAAAATAAGACGTTGAAGGAAATGATGAATGCAATGTTGATAAATTTTGGGTTGCCACAAAACTTATAGGGGGAAGCAATTCTCTCAGCGAATTACATTGTTAATAGAATACCTCAAAAGAAAGTAGACAAGAACTCCGTATGAATTGTGGAAAGGCCGCAAACCTTCTCATAATTTTCTACGAATGTAGGGGTGTCTTACAAAAGTGGCAGTACCTACACCTAAACGGGTTAGGATAGGTCTGAAAACCGTGGATTGCATATTCATTAGTTATGCACAGAACAGTAGTGCATATAGGTTTCTTGTGCACAAGTCTGATATTTTAGATATACACAAGAATACCATTATGAAGTCAAGGAATGCATCCTTCTTTGAGGACGTGTTTCCTTGCCGAACTCGAGGAGATGATCAAAGTTCTTAAAAGAACATTGAAAATGATCCTAGAGATAGTGATCAACATGAAGAAGTAGATGAGCCAAAAAGGAGTAAGAGGGCAAGGATATCTCCGGACTTCTTGACTTATATATTAGGGGGAGAACCTCGAACTTTTCATGAAACTGTGACTTCACCTGAAAGTCCTCTATGGAAAGAAGCGATTAAAAGTGAAATTGACTCCATCTTATAGAACCATACCTAGGAGTTGGTTGATCTACCCCCAGGCAGTAAGGCCTTGGGGAGTAAGTGGATTTTTAGAAGAAAGATAAAGGCTGATGGGTCAATTGATAAGTATAAAGCTAGGCTAGTTATCAAAGGATACAGGCAACAAGAGGGCCTGGATTACTTTGATACGTATTCACCTATATCAAGGATTACATCCATTCGCATGGTGGTTGCGATATCAGCTTTACGTGGTCTGGAGATACACTAGATGGATATAAAGACAACTTTCTTAAATGGAGATTTAGATGAAGAAATTTACATAGAGCAACCCGAGGGGTTTTCAGCTTCAAGACAAAATAAGAAAGTCTATAAGTTTGTCAAGTCATTGTATGGTTTACAGCAAGCTCCTAAACAATGGCATGAGAAGTTTGACCACGCTATGTTGTCAAATGGGTTTAGGATCAATGAGTGTGACAAGTGCGTATATGTCAAAGATACTGACAAAAGTTACGTCATTTTGTGTCTATACGTTGATGACATACTCATTGTTGCTAGTAATGATAAGATGATTAAAACTACCAAGAGATTGTTAAACTCTAAGTTTGACATGAAAGATATGGACCTTGCAGATGTGATTCTGGGTATTAAGATTACCAGGACATCTGGTGGTATTGCACTTTCTTAGTCTCATTATGTTAAAAAAATACTTGTGAAATTTGGTAAATCAGATACGAGTGTGTTTAAGACACCAGTGGACTTTAGTCTACATTTGACCAAGAATAATGGTGAGAGTGTCTCTCAGCTAGAATATTCTCGAGTCATTGAAAGTTAATGTATCTGATGAGCTGTACAAGGCCGAGTATAGCCTGCTCTATTAGCAAGCTTAGACCATCTCCAATGCTTCACCAAACCTTGCATCAGATTTAAAATTTGGTGAAAAAGTTACTTTTTGCAGCTCCAATGGTTTCATCAAATTAGTATCAAAACGAGAATTCACCAAATTTTTCATCAAAGTGAAAACAGGGGGAAGATTTCATCAATTTATTGTGCGTGACTCTTGGGGGAGACCAACCGGTCAACCAACCGGTTGACCAACCGGTCGACTGGTTCCCTTGCAAATAGGTTGGTTCAAACAGGTCAAAAGGTTCAAAGAGGTAAAAAATAAATAAATAAATAAAATACACTAACCGGTCGACCCCTGTTTTGATGACAACCATTGGAGCAGTCTATATCAGATTGAGAAAATGGTCTTTTTTTTACTCAAATTTGGTGAAAATTTGGTGAACCATTGGAGATGCTCTTAATAGATACACGAGTAATCTTAATGCTACTCATCAGAAAGGCATTATGCGGGTGTTGGGTTATCTTTGCTACACCCGGGATTATGGGTTATATTATACCAGATACCCAACGCTACTAGAAAGGCATAGTGATGCTAATTGGATATCTGATATAAAGGACTCCAAATCCACTAGTTATGTATTTACCCTTGGAGGGGCAGCCGTGTCTTGAAAATCTTCCAAGCAGACATGTATATCGAGATCAACAATGGAATATGAGTTTATTGCTTTAGATAAAGCAACTGAAGAAGCTAAATAGGTTTGCCAATTTGTTGAAGATATTTCACGTTGGCCAAAATTTGTGCCTGCTATCTGTATTCATTATGATAGTCAATTAGCGATTGGACGGCCACAGAGTAATATGTATAATGGAAAGTCTAGACATATCCGTCGTAGATATAATTCCATACGATAACTACTCTTGAATGGAGCGTTCTCTCTAAACTATGTAAAGTCTAAGGACAACACTGCCAATCCGCTAACCAAACGGTTAACTTGAGAGTTAGTAGAAACGTCGTCAAGAGGAATGAGGTAAAGGCTTTTAGTAAATGTTACCGGAACAGAAAACCTAACCTAACTAACTGGAGATCCCAAAATCTAGGTTTAAAGGGACAACCTAACTACGTGTAACGGGTGAGTCACTGAAGAGATAAATCCTCTTGCCCATTCCTATATTCAGTGATACTCTGTGAGGGTGAAAGGTTAAGCTAATATTTTTAATGACCCAAGTGATGTGAATAATCAACTATTCTATGTAAGTGCAAAGTAGGGCCATTTATTTAAGAATTGATAAGGCCGAATCCTTTAAAAACACTCGTTGAATCAGGCTAGTGTTCCAAGGCCATACCGGACACACCAGTGAGAACAAGAACAATGGTTAGAATAACTCTTATGTGAGATCTATTGTCTTGGTTTACACAAACAGCATAAAAGTTCAAGCCATCACGTTCACTGGTCAGCAACCAGTAAATCAGATAGGCTTTCATTACGAAAGATTCAAGACCAACATCTACCTTTTCTGATATAGGATTAGTCTGTGTGCTCTCTTTCCGAGTCTTTGTTGTTAAACGTTACCCGTCATTCTTATTCGGTCAATTTTTATTCATGTAACGGATTGTTGCAAAAAATGATTTTTTGGTTTGAGAATTGAATGAAAATTGTCTCATAATGTTGGCCTCATGAATGAAAATTGTCTTAGACCATGAGGGACACATGGCCTTAATAGTGTCTTAGACCATGAGATACTCATGGCCTAACCATGAGGGACACATGGTTTTGGAAGCCATGAGGTACACATGGTCTTGCCATTTGGCTATATGAGGGCATGCTTAACATTGTGAATATCATCACAAAAATAAGCTAAGTTATCTCCTCCTCTTTTCCCCATTATGTATAAAAGGAGCCCATCCTCTTTGGTTGGAGTACAAAAGATTTTGCTCTCATATTATAGTCAGTCTACTCCTATAATATATTCTTCCTGTGTGAGAGAGTGCTGGCATTGTCAGTTAGCTGGAGCTAAGCAAAAGATGCTTCTGCGTTAGCGAGTTCTAAACCGTCGTATCTTGGGAGACAAATGCCGACATACCTCCAGCACCCACGATGAGGCGGTGAATCTGTTTTAAAGAGACTGTAGTATCACACAAGCTTCGGTTTGCTTTCTTTTTTCATTTCAGTATTTTAATTTGTTATATGTATTTCTGTTCATCAAGATGTAATTTCCCATGAATTCTTATTCTGCGATTTTTCCAATTTAAATTACCATAAATCTATTTCTTTTATTTAAGTCACACAATTTGTACAACAGTACCAACGGCATAACAACCCTACCAATAACACCTCTCTCTCTTGACAACCCAACATCCATCTCCACTCTCACACACAACTGCACATATTCAGACACCTCATGGCCATCACAGTAACCCACAACCACCACTCGATTCAAAACCACCTTTTGCGGTGGCAGCTGGTAATTCCCTTCTCTGTCTCTCTCATCTACACGCAAAATCCACCATTAGTTACACGACCCCTCCATGGGGGTTTTAAGACTACTGGCTAGGCACCTTTCAATTCCTCCATCACTACCATGGCAGCCATTCCTCACTCCCTATTTACCAACAGCCACGGCAGCCTAAATATCCACCCAAACACCATCACCCACCCCCTTCTTCCTCTCCTGTTATACGGCCCAGCACACATCCACACTAGTATTTACTCTAACTTACCCTCTCATCAAAAGATTTCTCTTTGTTGGGATGTCTAATTTTAGTTTTAGAGAGTGAAAGAGATAAAACCATGAGTGCTCAAATTTTAGTGAGAGAAAGTTAGAGGTTGGGGGTAGTTGCATGGAAACGAAAAAAGAAAAAAAGAAAAAGAAAAAAGGACAATATAGGCTGTTCATAAATAAATAAATAAAATAAAATATACTGTTAACGGAGTTGGATTTTGCAATTTAGTGTACATTTTTCAATCGCAGTGCCCAAATAAAGGGGTTGTGTGTACATTTTTGAATCATAGGGAGTGTTCTGTGTTTTCAAGTTAAACCGCAGCAGCAAAATGTAATTTACTGTAAAAATAAATAAATAAACTACCAAGAATTACCACCCATACCATCACTTATTAGCACCTTTTTTCTTTTTTGTATAGATATAACAAAGAATTTTCTCTACATTTCAAGGATAATTAGATAGGGAGTGTTCTATGTTTTCAAGTTAAACCGCAGCGGCAAAATGTAATTTACTGTAAAAATAAATAAATAAACTACCAAGAATCACCACCCATACCATCACTTATTAGCATCTTTTTTCTTTTTTGTATAGATATAACAAAGAATTTTCTCTACATTTCAAGGATAATTAGAGTGTGTAATTGTCTCTATTCTTTATCTTTTGACACAAGGCATAATAGTACAATTACAATTACAACCTAGGACATGCTGAATAAAAAAATTAAATAACAACTTGCCAATCAATAACCAATCAATCCTTTTCCCTGTGAAATAAACACAGGCAGGATTTATGCATCTATAGTTAAACATTACACGACAAATCTCCTTGAGATTTTGAATGCTACGAAAGAAAAACCTACAAAATACCATAACATGTTTTGTTTTTAGTTAACTATTGGATAAAACCACATGGTTTACAGCAAAGCGAGGAAAAATAGCATTTCCTCAAGCTTGTTAAGAACTATACCCCAAACACTTACCCGCAACTTCAGACAGTATTAACAGAGAATCAAAAGCACACAACTATTTTCCAAACCCTATTTGGTGCACAAATAAGATAGTGAAATGTGTAAATATTTCTTTCCAAACTAATAAACAGAGGAAAGACAGTAAATCTTACAAGTAGATCAAAACTTCCAAGACCACGTGCTGTGTCAACATATAAATGTCTCCCTAATATGTTGACTTGAACTCTAATATATAAACTAGTCATAGTCATTGCCCAAAGGGAAACCACCATTCTTGTGAAACCTGCGCAAAAAAAATAATAATATTAACAAACAAGAAATGCCCATTATAATAGCTTTACTGCTATAAGATTATATAAAATTACAAGAAAGAATAAATAAAAATTTGTAAGCTACACACCATACATATAAGAAAAGTGAAAGGTCAACAATATCGTACTTAGAATTTTGAGTCTCTCCCATAGCTCAAGTTTCTCAGAAGATGTCAGAGTGTTGGGCTGACCCTTCCCTCTTATTAGCCTCTCTGTCAAGTGCAAAAGGTCTAGCTCTTCTGCCACCCTACTACTCAAGTCGAGCATTGAATGAGGCAATGTTGTTGTATCCGATATTCGTTGAATGTTCTCAAAATGCGCTTGCATTCTATTAATATTAGTAAAAAAAACACAAAATTCAGAACCTGCATACATTTGTTTCTCAATACAATTAACCAATAAAAGAAATGATAATTGGATTTCAGTTCTTAACTGGGCCTTAATGAGCTCATCATTTTCGCGCTCCCCCGCAAGTTCTCTCTCCAGATCGGAGAGCCTGCGTCTGTGAGCATCATAAAGCTTGTACAGAAGATACCCACTTCCTAAAGCCCCAAGTGTAAGGTAAACCTTCCTCCTATGCCTTCTCCAAAACTCCCTATCACAACAACATAAAGGGATAAAATTAAGCAAACATTTATTTCTCACAAAACCCAGCTACTGAATTTATAGATACACAATACCCAGATCAAGATACAACCAACTCAATCACAAAAATAATTAATTTCAAGCATAACCCAATGATATAATACCAAAATAAAAAGAACCCAGATAAGGAAACAAGCAATTGAGGCACAAAAACAGTTGGATTTCACAATACCCAATTCATGTGCATACATGGAAATGATGATATAGGGCTTCTCCGAGCTCCAAATTTCCCAAATTAAACAAACTACAACATAATATTATGCAGAAAACACAAATACACAGGTGATGATAACTTCGATCCGAAGTAAAAAGAGAGGGAGTGAACCAACCACATTCAATCTCCGTTTGTATTTCGGTATGTACAACTAAGTTTACTTTCCCACCGACCTCAACAACTGCCGGACTGTCCCCCCTTCTCTCTCTCTCTGGAAAACGCACTCTCTCTCTAGAGCCAAGGATTAGGCCTTGAGAGGGGTTTAAAGGGACGAACGTCACGAAGTTAGGCCACCGCGAAACTTTTGGAGCAAACGCAGGCTCGGCAAGAGTTTTTTTTTTTTTTTTTTTTTTGCTAGTTTAGTCGCAAAATATAAAATAGGTTATTTTAGTCGCAACAAATAAAATATCACATTCAACTCATAATCATTACATTTTTCTCTCATAAAAAAAATTAAAAAAGTCAAAAATTAAAAAAAATTCTTTCCAAATCAAGTTTTTTAATCCAAATTAAAATAGTCAAAAAAATCAAATAGCCAAAAATCCAATCCACTTCCCAAATAGAGGCTCAAATTGGCAAAATCTAGGCTCCTTGTCTTGGAAAAAAAAATCAAAAAAATATATATATATATAAAGTAAAGGCTCCTTGTCTTGGAAAAAAAAATCAAAAAATATATATATATATATATAAAGTAATTTAGCATTGACCTTCTTGAAATTTCATGAAATTATTTGTGTGTGTTTGGTTTGTTTTTGAAAAAGTAATTTTCAAAAAAAAAAAAATTAGAAAGAGAGTTTAGAATTTTTTTTAATTTGTTTGATTGTATATTTTGAAAGTAGTTTTGGAATTTGAAATTATTTGATATTTTGTTGTAATTGAGTAGATGTGTGTGTGAGAGAAAAAAAATGATTGAAAATGAGAGATAAGAGAAAAAAAGTGATTGATTGATGTGTAGGAGAGATAAAGGTTGTGTTTGGTAGAGTTTTGTAATTATAATTTGAGAGTATAAGTTGTATTTTGAGTTTGTGGGGTTTTGAATTATGAGTTGAGTGTAGAAAATTTGTTTGGTAAAGAGTTTTGAAAAGAGTTTTGATTGAGTGGAGAATTGTTGATGTGACATTTGATATTTGATACAAAAATTTACAACTCATAACTAAACATACAACTCAAAATTATTTTAAACCACAGAAAAAATTTTAAAAATTTCAGAAAATGTTTTTTTCGATTATAAAAAAATTAATATATCAATTGCAAAAAAAAAAAAAATCACTATTTCGGTCAACCGGCCGAACAACCGGTTAGGCAAAATTTGCACAAAAAAAAAATTATGAAAAGTGCGGCTGGTACAGACTTCTCTGCAGAGTTTTGGAAATGTGTTTCCAAAACACGTTCCAAACACCATATTCAAAACTCAGTGTAGAATCACCTTTTGAAAACAAAACCAAACAGAGCCAAAGTGATTTTAGAAAATTTTTGAGAAAAACCACAAACCAAACAAAATTTTGAAATTTTTTTTGAAAAACAACTCTCTCAAAAACAAACCAAACAAGCCCAAAGTACTCCTCCAATATTTTGGTCTATTTTGAAAAGTGGGTTAAAAGCTACTTCTCAGCTTTTAACCCATTTCTTTCTCTCACAAAAAAGTCAAAAAATATCAAAAAATAGCTTTTAACCATCTTTTCCAAATAACCCTTTGAAATACCACCCATTTTTATTGAATAATGTTATATGCATCAATTAGTGTAATCTAATTGATGATGTGGCATAATTTAAAAGGTTTTAGTACTTATAATTATATTTATAATTTGTATAACGAGTGAGGTCAATAATAATATCATAACCAGTGTTAGTATATTAGTTAGTATACTAATTGGTACATGTAACACCACCGATTTTTATTAAAAGTTTATTTGACTTTCCCTAAATAAGTGTATTTATTTAGATAAGTGCACTTATTTATATCATATTGCCTCTCTAATTTTTTTATAAAAATTCAAAAAAAATATTGTTATCCTAGGTAAACAACCCAAGAGGGGGGTGAATTGGGTTATTAAAAATTTTACAATATTAAAATTAACACAATATTCAGAATTTAACAAATAAAAAAAACAGAATAATAATTATCAATATAAAAGGAAGAGAGATAGAGAGAGAGAAAATCAAACATTTATAGTGGTTCGGCACGCCAGGCCTACGTCCACTCCCCAAGGAACCTCATTGAGAATTTTTTTACTATTAATTGAATAAATACACCACCAAGCTTATAAATTTGGCACATGACTTACTCTTGTCTATTGAGGTTCACTCAACAATAAATGCCTTACCATTTCAAAATCTCTTAAAAAAATAATGAATAAAAATAAGTGGTACTTAAACCCTCGTTTACAATAATTCTCTCACAAAGAGTAGATATGAAAGTGTAAGAACAAATGCTACACTTAGATCTAAAAGTGAAAGAGCTTAATACAATATACTCAGAATTTTGGAGTACACATAAATTTTTCTCTTCAAGTTCTTGATTTTTCTTCATACACAACACTTTTATTTATACTAAAAAATATACCCTTTGGAGAAGACAAACGCTCCTCAAGATGTCAGCTAAATGAATCAATTTGGAAGAGAATCGCGTGGAAGAAAATTTGCACTCTTGCAAATTTGAACATCTTTAGGTATTAGCCAAAATTGTACAATAAAGTAAAAAGTTAATGATGACTTTTCACATGCTATGATAATGTTTCCACTAATAATGTTTCTAGGCCCGGTCCTGAGATTTTCTGGGCCCAAAGCCGATAATCAACTACTAAATTTCTGGGGCCCTTCAAATTTTTTTTATTGAATGAAAAAAAAAAATTAAGGTAAAGGACAAAAAATTTGTATTAAAATCACAAAAAATACTTAGCATTACATTATAACAACTAATAAGTATCAGTTGATCCTCGCTTTTCTTGCATTTTTAGAAGTAAATAAATCAATCATACTTGCGTAATCTAGTTTTTTTACAAAAATCATTTTCAATGGATAACAATACTAATCCATTCAATCTTTCTTGTGACATGGTTGATCGAAGGTAATTTTTGATGATTTTTAACTTTGAAAAGCTTATTTCCCCCGATGCAACTGTAACCGGAATAGTCAAAAGTATCCTATAAGCAACCCATGAATTTGGGAAATAATTTGCCATCAACTGCAGATGATTGAGCACTTCAATTGGTTTATTGAATTCTTTTGGCAATCTCTCTTTCAAGACTTTTAGCTCCATCAATAAATCTCTTCCATCAATATCGGAAATCTCACTATGTTTTAAAAATTCTTCAAGGTTCACACACCCTGCCTTCAATGATTCATCGCTGCACTTTTTCAAGTCAAACAAAAAGCCAAAGTTTGCCTCATATACTTTGAATTGTTCGAACCTATTTTTGAGTGAACAAAGGGCTTGATCAACAAAATAAAGGAAGTAACCAACCCTAAATGATTCTTCAGCCGACTGGGTTACCCCTCTGCTAACATTCTCATCAAATTGTTTCTTTCTAGAAATGATGCACTTTTCAACAAATGTAGGTTCAATTCCCAATTCACTTACCATTTCTTTAGCTTCAACCATAGCCTCCGTGAAACCAACTTCTCTATACATTGCAACATACTTAACAAGCCCATCTACCTGCTTTACAGCAACTGATATATCCATATCTTCACTTTGAAGAAGCTTGCTAACAGAGTTCACATGAAACAACAAATTGTACCAAATTACAATACTAATCAAAAACTCAAAAGTCTCAAGTTCATGAGTTACCAGGGATTTAGCTTCACTTTTTGCAATCGAATCTGTGGTAGGATTGTTGTACAAGTCAACTAAAGCATCTCTTATTTTTGAAGCTTGGTATCTCAGTGGTTTAACACTTTCAATGCAACTTTCCCAATGCGTTTGCGACAACAACTTAACCGTGAGGCCTTCCTTTAGATTATCTTTTAAAATTGCCCAACATTGAACGGAAGATGAAAATAATACATATATGCGTTGTATCATACCAAAAAAAGTTTTTGCTTTAGAGCAAGAGTTGGCCATATCACAAAGCACAAGGTTAAGGCTATGACACCACACGGCGTATAGAATGCTCTAGGATTTACTTGAAGTACTCTTGTTTGAATACCTTTGTTTTTGCCTTTCATGTTAGAGCCATTGTCACATCCTTGCCCTCTTAAGTCACCAATATCAAGTTGAAAGTTAACTAATGCTTCTTGAAGTTTATCAAAAAGTCTTATCCCTGATGTATCATACACATTCAAGAATTCCAAAAAAAACTCTTTCACTTTAATTGGACTTGTTGAAACATCCACGCATCGTACAACAAGAGATATTTGTTCTTGATGGCTTATATCTGGTGTACAATCAAGTATGACCGAAAAGTATTTTGCTAGTTTGATTATCGACAAAATTGCACTTTTGACTTCCCCGGCCAACATTTGTATCACCTCATTTTGAATTTTGTGACTCAGATAATGGTAATGAATCTTACCCTTTTCTATCCACCGCAAGTGTTATTCCATCGTTGGATCAAACTCGCCAATCATTTCAATTATGCTTAAAAAAAGTCCATTGCTCTCTTCATAAATCTTCTCATGGCTTCCACGAAAAGGAAAATTATGCTTGGCAAGTGTTTTCACAACTACAATTATCATCAATAAAACCCGTCTCAAGTGCTCTTTTTCTTTGTTAACTTGTTCTTGTATACTTTTATCTATTGTTTGATGCTTTCCCAAATTTTTCTTCCAACTCAATCCATTTGCTCATGCAAGTAATGTGCTCATTACCAATGGCCTTTAAGTCTCTCACCAATATTTCTCCAGTCTTTAAATCCTGCGGTAGCTAATTGAGTCGTATTTCCCTCTTGCTTAAACAACTTACAACAAAAGCAAAATACTCTATCCAAAAGTTATGAGCATATCAGCCATATCCTATCAAATTTTTCTCCATTTGGTAAATGCCAAATGTAATGAACAGGTGAGAAATGCCTATGCCTAGAAGACTCATCCTTAGGGAAGTTGAACTCACAATTTCTTCTCACAGGACCTCTTTCGACTAAAAAATCTCGTAAATTCTGGTCAATTATTTTCCAAGTCCCTGGATCATCTATATTTGAATGCTCACATTCCGTATTCATCTCATCATCTTGATTGGCTTCTGCACTCCCAAATTTCCCATTTCCTTCTTCATCCACCAAATTTTCATTCTCGTTATTCACCAAAATTTCAAATTCTTCACTATTCAAGTCTTCAACTGATTGTTCTGTTTGTTTGTCACTTATAAAGAATTTATCAATAGCTCCTCTTTGACACTTGACTAATTTTTCAACTCTTTGCTTCTTTTTCCTTTTTGCGAATCCAGACGGATAATTTCTTTTAAGAGTCATGATGAGCTGAGATCAAAATATTTTTTTAGATCAAATCAAAACAAGAGCACCACCACTTAACAAAATACAAAACTTTTAAATTATGTGATGTGAACTATTAAACTTAAATGAATTCTTCTTGATGATGTAAATACCAATATTATAATAGCAATTAATTGGGCAAAAGACAAGATAAATATTTAATTAATTGAATAGAAAAAAAAAATATTTACTTGTGCTTACTGTGATGAAATCAAAATATTTTTTTAAATCAAAATTCAAAACAAAAACACCATCACTTAACAAAACACAAAACTTTTAAATTATGTGATGTGAACTATTAAATTTAAATAAATTTTTCTTGATGATGTAAATACCAATATTATAATAGCAATTAATTATGCAAAAGACAAGATAAATATTTAATTAATTGAATAGGAAAAAAAAATATTTACCTATGCTTACTGTGCTGAGATCAAAATATTTTTTTAAATCAAAATTCAAAACAAGAGCACCACCATTTAACAAAACACAAAACTTTTAAATTATGTGACGTGAACTATTAACCTTAAATAAATTTTCCTTGATGATGTAAATACCAATATTATAATAGTAATTAATTGTGCAAAAGACAAGATAAATATTTAATTAATTGAATAGAAAAAAAAAATTACCTATGCTTGTTGCTGCTTCGTCCGGGCTGCTGGTGTGTGCTATCAAACAAATGTAGGGAATGTTGGATTAAGAGATGATAGGGTTAGGAATTAGAAAAATGGGCCTTTCAGACCGTTGGGCTAGGCCTTAAACTGTTGACCTTTTAATGAGTCAAAAAAATTAAGTTAGTTTGGGCATTTTTAAATTTTTTTTTAGACTTAAAACACACCTAACATATTATACTAACTTATAATAGGAGGGGGCCCCTATTTTGGGCCTATTTTGAGGGGCCCTAAGCCATGGCCTTGTGGGCTTATAGCCAGGGCCGGGCCTGAATGTTTCCACATGCTAATATATATGATACAATTAATATTTGTGCAAAAAGTCTAATTGCTCCCGTGATGTATGCTATTTGTATTAAATGCATTATATATATATATAATATTCTAATCACATATTTGCATACAAAGAAAAATCTCTTTAAATAATATTTATAATAGATCTGAAAATATATGTCCTCTTTAAATTAATGTATATGTTGTAGAGATTTTAAACTAAATATATCCTATCACTCCATATAAATTTTGTCAAAAGAAGACAACCCATCAATATCAAATTTGTCAAATTAATACAACTAATCAATATTAATTTCGTCAAAAGGTGAATAGTGACCGGCCGAACTTTTCAAAATCGTAAATAGTAATATTTTCAAAATATTTCCATTTAAATAATATTTATAACAAATATAACATACAACCTATAGTTTAAACAGATTTAATTTTGTGTCAAATAATATAGAACATGTGTATTAAAATATCCAAATATGTGTATTAAAATATCCAAATTTTCAAATAATATTTTAGATATCATCAAAATTAAATAACATGATTAACAATCTCCCCATTTTTTATGATGGCAATACAAGTATGTTTTTGACGCAAAATTAAAATCAACAAAATATTTGATAACTCTGCAAGATATAATTAAATCACATGCATGGACAAAATATTCTCCCCCTTTGACATCATCAAAATAAAATATCTGAGATGCCAAAATATAATAATGGTCCTTAGGTCTTGTCGAGCGCACAAAATGTTAACAAATAAAAGATTTGAGCAGATATGCATCGAGTATTGGATCGATAGAGTGTATAAAAAGTGATAAGAATGATAGGCAAAGAAACGAAATTATCAAGTGTTGGAGAAAAAAGTTTGCTTTAACTTCTTGTGTAATCATGTCATTCCTTACCTTAGCCATTAATGGTTCGGACCTGCATGAGGTGCCTGTAATGCAGGCAAATGAGAGGTTACCAGTGGTGCAGGTACATGCTATTCCTGTAAATGAGGGTTCTAGTGTTATTGGTAATCGAAATAATATCGATGCTATTAATAACACTATGACTCTTAGTACACAGGCAATGACTGTAGTTTCTAATATGGCGCAACGATTACAAGTAAGAGTACAAGAAAATCAGCAATGGAAAGAAGATGTATGCTTGTTAAAACAACAACTAGTTAATATGTGTAAGGAGAAGAAAGAGTTAAAAATGAAAAATGCACAGTTGGAGAATGCGATGCAATATTATGCAACGGTTATAATGCCAAGACTCACAAAAGTCGAAAATAGAAAGAGGCATGTAAAAGAGGCTCATGAAAAATTGTTCAGAGAAGTGAAACGGAAAAAATCTGTGAAGTCTTCTGAAAACTTGCATGTAATCGAGTAATATTTTCTCATTCAGAAATAAAATTACAAGCATTTCTCCTCCAATTTTTTTAAAAAAAAAATTAAATTCTATCTTTGTAAAAAAAAATTGGTGGTGCAGATAAGAAATAGTGCAGATAAAGAATATATATATACACTCTCCCTAAAATTATGCACAGAATATACACAAACCTTTTTTTTTTTATTTATAATAATTGTTAATCTCAAAATATATGAGTCTCCCCCTAAATTAATACGCTAAAAATTACATAAATTTGAAGAAACAAATTACCAATCTATAATACCAAGAGCCATTAAGATCCGGCCATAAACAATTACACCAAGTGCACTAGTATAAAATGAGAAAATAAAAATAAAAAACAATTTCTTCAGAAAAGGTAAAAGCAACCATTATTAAATCCAAGAGAGTTTGGAGCACATACAACAAGTAAAAAAATATAACACAGTGCAAAAAGAATTTTAACATGTTGATTGGTGATGACCTTGATGATCGGAAGAAATGGAGAAGATCTTGTAGATCGGTGACGAATTTTTGTAGATCGATAATGGATCTTGATGGATCAGTCACGGATCTTGATGGATCGGTGATGGAACTTGATGAATCGGTAAAAATGGTGATGTAGATTTTAGGTAGAGAAGTGATGGAGCTTGGTAGATTTGTGAGGGATTTGGGTGGATGATGGTAGTGATGAAAGTGATGGATGATTTTGTGGATGGTGGAGCTGGTTGTAGACAATGGTGAGGATGAAGATGGTGTCGACTGAGGATAAGAGGAAAAATGAGAGAGCAAGAGAAAGGAAAAAAGAAGAAGAGAGAGTATAAGGGAGAGAGCGGTTGAGAGATAAAAACGGAACGGGTGAGAGAGAGAGAGAGAGAGAATTTATATATATATGTATATAATTTTAGTATCTTGTTATTATTTTTTATAATAATAATTATTATTACTATAGTTATTTATTTAATTATCTATTATCAATTTTTTTTATTTAATTTTTTTTAATATAAATATTATATTGGAGTATTCATCATACAAAGTTCAGTTCTAATATAACAAAATTATTCTTCATTTAGAGGCTTGGTAAATATGTCAGCTAATTGACGATTTGTAGGCACAAATTCGAGTTCAATGTCACCTTTGAGTACATGATTTGTTAGAAAATGATGCTTTATTTCAATGTGTTTAGTGCGTGAGTGCTGAATATGATTTTTTGAAAGGTTAATGGCACTTGTGTTGTCACATTTTATAGGAATATGATCATAGTGAAGTCCAAAATCTTGAAGTTGTTGTTTCATCCAAAGCAATTGTGCACAACACCCAGCGGCGACAATGTATTCTGCTTCAGCAGTTGACATAGCCACTGAGTTTTGTTTTTTGCAAAACCAAGAAGTGAGTGAGTGTCCAAGAAAATGACAAGTGCTACTAGTGCTTTTTCGTTCAAGTCTACATCACGCAAAGTCGGCATCTGAGTAACCAAAAAGTTCAAAGGTGATTCCCTTAGGATACCATAATCTCAAATTTGGAGTGCCAACAAGATATCTGAAAATACGTTTGACTGCGATGATGTGTGACTCTTTCGATGTGGATTGAAAACGTACGCACATACAAACACTAAATATTATATCGGGTCTACTTGTAGTAAGATAGAGTAGAGAATCAATCATACCTCGATATTTCTTTTCATCTACAGATTTACCTTGCTCATCTTTGTCGATTTTTATTGATGTGCTCATTGGAGTTGCTGCAGGCTTTGATGATTCCATTTCGAACCTTTTCAGTAGATCCTTGATATATTTCGTTTGATTTAAATGAATCTCATCATTGGTTTGTTTAATTTGTAGACCAATGAAGTAATTTAATTCCCAAATCATACTCATTTCAAATTCACCCTGCATATCTTTAGTAAACTCTTTGCATAAACTTTCATTAGTAGCACCAAAAATGATATCATCAACATAAATTTGAACAATTAGCATATCTTTTTTTTTTATTTTTATAAAAAGTGTTGTATCAATTTTTCCTCTACAAAAATCTTTGTCAATTAGAAAATTACTCAATCTTTCATACCAAGCTCTAGGAGCTTGTTTTAAGCCATATAAGGATTTTGAAAGTTTGAAAACATGATCCTGGTATTTATGATTTTCAAAACCGGGAGGTTGTTCAACATAAACTTCCTCCGAAATGTACCCATTTAAAAAAGCACTTTTAACATCCATTTGATATAATTTAAAATATTTAAAACATACAAAAACAAGTAACATTCTGTAGACACCCCATTTTTGACCGACCTTAAGACTCAGACGTCACCGATTGAGCGCTCGGTGATGTTGCATATTGTGCTCGTTCAGAAGTCTCAGAGTCGCGGCCGTGCGCCCTGCCTCCAGACTTCCGAACCCTCTTCTGTGCCTTGTCTCGGTTTGCGAACCAGACTCGGTTTTCTCTGTTTTCTTTCCTGAGGAAAGGGAGTGGTCCGGTAGGCTATCTCCCGGTGGCCGTGAGCTACGTTTCGTGGCCGTAGGCCATTTTGCCCATTTCGGAGCCCGGTTCCCGGTTTTCGGAGCCGTTAGGCCGTGTGCCTCGGCTCGGGACCGCCCAACCATCTCCGTCTTCTCCGGTTTTTGGCAGAGACCTCTGTTTTAATGTTCCGAGGAACACTGGGGCCCCTGATGCCCACTTCGTGGCCGTATGCCACTTCCGGTACCTGTAGCCAGTTTTCGGGACCCCAAACTGCGCGGTTTTGGTCCCGAGCATTCATTTCGCATCCGCTTTCTCCGGTTTTTGGCAGGTACCTCTGTTTTGTTATTCCGAGGGACACTGGGGTCGCAGATACCCACTTCACTGCTGAACACCACTTCCGGCACCAGATGCTCGTTTTCGGAATCCCGAATTGCTCGATTTTGGCTCCGAGTGTTCATTTCTCATTAGTTTTTGTTCAAACTTGGCAGGTACCTCTGTTTCAACATCAGGAAGATCACTGGGGGGTGAGAAGCCAGCAATTATCCCAGATAACCAATTTCGCTCCTCCGGAGCCCGTTTTTCTCACTTCCGGGCCAATGTTGAATACCTTGGGGGTATTTTCTTCCAACCAAAGCCACATATCTGTGATCAGGGAACATGGGAGGACCCTAAACAAGAGTGGTCGGCCAGAAACTGTGGGTTTCATTTTTGGGCCTCTCCTTCAAGTCTAATGTTGTGGCTCCTGCTTCAGTGTTGCCAAATTCCAACCTTGGATCCTTGTTCTACACACCTTGGAGGACACAAAAAGTTGGTGGTCGGCCAGAAATTATGCAGTTCATTTTTGAGCCTCTTCTTCAAGCTCTATGTTGTGACTTCTGCTTCAGAGTTGCCAGATTCCAACCTTGGATCCTTGTTCTACACACCTTGGGGGACACCTTTGCATACTGGTCGGCTAGAAAATCTTTTGTTCATTTTTTGGTGGTGGCCGGCCGGCCATGGTGAGTGGCTGGCCGACCAGGTGGGTGGCCGGCCGGCCACCTTGCAGAAAACCACCTGGCCGGCCTGCTTCCCCCTTTCCAGCTCAGTACAGCTGTCCGGATATTTTTGCCAAAATATCACCCCATCCGGGGGATATTTTGGGAGGGAAAGATTGCCTCCATTTCCCTCCCACTCTACACCTTGTTTTGCCTATTAAAGGGGCTGGGCAGCTCCTTCCTCAAGGTTACAAAAATTGTCTTCAAGAACACTTAAGCAAAAACCCTAATCTCCATAGCCAAAACCTTCAAAAAAGCTTCAAGTCTTGCTTGATTTCTTCACCAACACCTAGCCTCACCATTCCAACTTCAATTCCAGCAGCAAGGAAGTGTTCTTCAGAGGTCAAGAGACTACAAATCCAAGCCAAGAAGCAAAGAAAGACAAGTCTTCAAGGGTAAGTCTTCAAAACCAACTTTTAGGGCTTTTTCTTGATTCATTTCTCTACTCCAATTGGTTGAGAATTGGGGCTCCGACCCCTACTGGTTTTGTGCTCATATTGAGCCCCTCTACAGCATTGTAGAAGGGCTCAACTTCATTTGGTGCTTATATATACTAGTTCCTTCAATATTCATCAAATTTGTCACATTTTTGCATGCTAAAATTGACCTATTTGTGTTTGTTTTTAGGGGTCCGACCCCTACTGGTTTTGTGCTCATTTTGAGCCCCTCTACAACATTGTAGAAGGGCTCAACCCCATTTGGCCATTGTATATACCACCTCCTTCAAATTTCATCAAGTGGGCCACATTTTGTATGCAATTTTTGACCTATTTCTATTTGTTTTTGGGACTTCGAACCCTACTGACTTTGGTCTTATTTTGACCCCCTTTACACATTTCATGAAGAAAGTTTGGTCATTTGATGTATAGATAGCATGCCTCATGATATACCCTCTTGTGGCTCCATTTTGCCTTCCATTTCTAGCATGCTTCTATAATGATTTTGGGGTTTCCATAAACTGCATATATGCTTATTTTTGGGCCCTCTTTAATGTTGTAGAAGTAAGTTTGTTCATTTGAATTTTCTATCTACCATCTTCCTTTGAAATGCTCATTTGGCCACTAACTTTGCATGATATTGTTGATCTATCTATGCTTGCATTTTGGTCAAGTTTGTTACTGAAATAAGCCATATTTGGGACTGTCTTGCTACTGTTCTTGCTGCCATGATCATATTTTGCATGAATAGCATGGCTATAGGCCATTTCGGGGCTTAATTTCACATTTTCGGGATGATTGCATGCTTCGGGATTCATTTCGATATGTTTCGGGGCTGTTTCCCCCTTCATTTAGGTGCTGAAATTCCATTTCCATGCTTGCATATCATTTCCTATGTCATTTCATGTCTTAATGCATTGCCTCGGTTTGCGTGTCCATGTGCACGCACTTCGAGACACCTCCGTTTTATCCGACGGCAGCCTATGTGAGTGAGCTGAGGCTCTCCCATGTTGGTGTAAGCCCATCGTCGCATTCCGTATGCCTTTTCATTGCATTTTGTCATTGCCTCGGTTCGCGTGCCCGTGTGCACGCACTTCGAGGCACTTCGGTTTTATCCGATTTTGCATCGCATATCATCGCCTCGGTTTGCGTGCCTATGGGCGCGCATTTCGAGGCAATTCAGTTTTATCCGATTTTCTCATTTCTTCATCGCCTCGGTTTGCGCGCCTGTGGGCACGCACTTCGAGGCACTTCGGTTTTATCCGATTTTGCATCGCATATCGTCGCCTCGGTTTGCGTGCCTGTGGGCGTGCATTTCGAGACATTCTGTTTTATCCAATTTGCATTCCGTATGCCATTTCATTTCATTTCATCATCGCCTCGGTTCGCGTGTCCGTGCGCACGCATTTCGAGACACTCTGTTTTATCCGCTTGGCATTGCGTATGCCTCCGCCTCGGTTTGCGTGCCCGTGTGCACGCATTTCGAGGCACTCTGTTTTATCCGATTGGCATTGCGTATGCCTCCGCCTCGGTTTGCGTGCCCGTGTGCACGCATTTCGAGGCACTCTGTTTTATCCGATTTGCATTTCATCATTGCCTCGGTTTGCGTGCCAGTGGGCACGCATTTCGAGGCACCTCATTCTTATCATTCCGGCATCCTATGTGAGTGTGGCTGAGGCCCCTTTCATGTTGGTATAAGCCCATCATTACATTTCGCATATCATTCCGGCATCCCGTGTGAGTGTGGCTGAGGCCCCTCTCATATTGGTGTAAGCCCATCATTGCATTTCGTGCCTTTCATGTCATCTCATGCGTGTATGCCATTTTCTCGGTTTGCGTGCCCGTGGGCACGCATTTCGAGACATCTCATTTTCATAGCATTGCGCATGCTAGGATTGTATGTTAGTTGCATTTCATGCATATCATGCATATTGCACGAGAAACGAGGCGCGTTTCGTACTCCGAGTGACGGAACGGGTCTCAATTCTCCAGTCACCGACACTCCGGATTACCCATGATGGAGTTAGGTTTTGTTGTAGCATTCATCTGCATTCATCCCATATTGAGTTGTGCAATTCGATTCCTCGGCCATCATGCATCGAGATGCGTGATTGGTGGCACGAGGATCGAGGCATGCATATATTTGTGAAATACACTGCTGTGCCCTTTTCCTGCTCTCTGTTGCAGCAAAATCCAGAGTTAGCAACTTTTCGGAATCCGGCGCGCATTTCGAGAAACATTGCAAACAGAGGCTAATCGGGGCATCCCAGTGGATTTCCGCGCCAGGCAGCCCAATAGGCGGCATCTATCAGAAGCAAGGCAGTCCCTGGCTTGCATGCCAGTTTACCGCTTTCTTAGTTAATTTGTAAATTAATTAGGATATCTGTATATTTCGGACTGTAATATTCTTTTATTTGGGACTGTATTATTTTATTCGGACCCTTTGCGCGAGGGCAATGCTGTAATAAGTGTGCGTGAGTGTGATGTATGTCTTCCAACCCCACGTTTTTCTCCCTTTTATTTATCTGCTTATGATGATTAGATATAGGGCATATTTCAATTAGCATACAGTATGACAGCATGTTTGCATCATTCATTTGTTTTGCATGCACCGGGCTCGGCGCATCATACAAACTGCATCTGTATTTCAATTCCAAATTGAGTACTTGATAGCTGTAGCATTTCGCATGCCATGTTTAGAATAGCCGAGCCTGCTATAGTTGCATTTTGCATGTGTTGCATTAGGCATTCTGTATACTTAGGATCATGCATTGATTTCTAATCGGTTTTTGTTTTGGCTTGGAGTACTCGGTAAGTTTTATGCTTTAGCATTCTCGCATGCGTGTGAGTGTTGCCATGATAGCATGCTTGCCATGAGGCTATGTGCTTATGTGATATAACTGCCTTGAATGCCTGTGGGTGGAGGTTGAGTTATTTGAATTGGGACAATTCATCAAATGTTCGTTAAGCCCACTAGATAGTGGCAAAATCACTGTTTTCTAAGCCCACCTTGAGGGTGGCAAATCCGCATTTTAGCCTACTTGCGAGTAGCACCATCAAACCACTTTCAAACAAACAAACATGAAATGTTTTGTTCCAATTCAGACGGCCCAGTCTATACTTATTTGCTGCGAGCATCACATAGTAACCTAGGCTAATAATCGGAATAAGAGCATACAATGTTTTCAAAAACAGATATCATGGTTAGTAGAGGCCGGTCTTTGACCGGGCGAGCGGGGGTGCTCACGATGTGACCTTCCCCAATCGTACCCAAGTTCCCGAGCCAACTTTGGTGATGACGGACACGTGGCCTTTTGGCACCGAGTCAGGGTTTCCTAAATTTTCCATTTTAAAATATTTAGGTGGCGACTCTGTTATCTGGCAAAGCAGTCCATGTTTGGCACTTCTTTCAAAAAATCTGTTTTTCTCAAAAACGATTTGCCAGATTTGGACTCTTTGGTTCGAGATTGAGAACCGCAACAAAATCGAGTCCGAACTGTAGCGAGGTCCCTCGCGGGCTTGTTACACATTCTAATAGCTTAAAGTCTAGCAACTGGTGCAAAAGTTTCATCAAAATCAATGCCATCTTCTTGATTATAACCTTGAGCTACTAATCTAGCTTTATTTCTAGTAACAACTCCGGATTCATCCATTGTATTTTGAAAAACCCATTTTGTACCAATAACGGGATGATCCTTAGGTCGAGGAGTTAAAAACCAAACTTCATTCCTTTCAAATTGATTTAATTCTTTTTGCATTGCTAAAATCCAGTTTTCATCATTTTCAGCTTCTAAAAACGATTTTGGTTCAATTTGTGAAACAAACGCTAAGTTACCACAAACATTTCTAACCGAAGAACGAGTTTTTATACCTTCCGCCGCATCACTTATGATGAGGTCTTTGGGGTGGCCATGAGCATACTTCCATTCTTTTGATAAATTTGAGTTGTTTTCTGGAAGAGCATATATTTCTTGAAATTTTTCCATTGTCATTTATTCTTTATGTTCGCGTAATGGATTTTCTTCATTTTCTTTTATATAAATGTTCTCCATGCTTGGTTATTTTTCTACAATATTATTACTTAGAAGATTCTTGGAAATAATGTTGTTAGATTCATAAAAAACAACATGCACAGATTCTTCAACAAGTAGAGTTCTTTTATTGAATACTTTATAGGCTTTACTGGAAATTGAATACCCAAGAAATATAATTTCATCCGATTTAGCATCAAATTTTCCTAAGTTATCTTTATTGTTATTCAATTCAAAGCATTTACAACCAAATGCACGCAAGTGACTAGTATTAGGTTTTCTACCTTTCCAAATTTCATAAGGGGTTTTCTTAAGAATAGGTGTAATCATAGCTCGGTTTACAACATAGCATGCAGTGTTAACAGCTTCCGCCTAGAAATATTTAGACAAATTATTTTCACAAAGCATAGTACGGGCCATTTCTTCAAGAGTTCTATTTTTTCTTTCAACTACACCATTTTGTTGAGGAGTTCTAGGGATAGAAAAGTTATGATTAATTCCAAATTCATCACAAAACATAATAAAATCATCATTTTCAAATTCTCTACTATGATCACTTCTAATACTACAAATATTAAGATTTTTTTCATTTTGAATTCTTTTACAAAGTCTTGAGAAATTATGAAAAACTTCATTTTTGTGTGCTAAAAATAATACCCATGTATATCTAGTATAATCATCAACACATACAAGAGCATATGATTTTCCTCCTAAACTTAATGTTCTAGATAGACCGAATAAATCAATATGCAAGAGTTGAAGCGGTTTAGTAGTTGAAATGATATTTTTTGATTTAAAGAAATTCTAGTTTGTTTTCGAAATTGACATGCATCATAAAGTTTGTCTTTTTCAAAAACAATTTTTGGTAAGCCAATGACTAATTCATTTTTTGAAAGTTTGGAAATTAAATCAAAATAAGCATGTCCTAATCTTCTATGTCAAAGCCAACCATTATCATTTATAGCAGATAAACATTTAATGTTAACATGAGAAGATAAATCATGTAAATCAAGCACATATACATTCTCATGTCTATAACCTACAAATAAGTTTTTGTTTTCTAGGGTGTTCTCAATAGTACAATGAGTTTTCTCAAAAGTAACTCTATAGCCTTTATCACATAGTTGACTAATGCTAAGCAAGTTATGTTTTAAACCTTCAACAAGTAAAACATTTTCAATAATAGGAGAAGGATTTTACTAATACTACCTACACCAATGATTTTTCCCTTACTATTGTCGCCAAAAGTCACATATCCGCCATCCTTTGGTTGGAGTGTGGCTAACATAGTTTTATTTTCGGTCATGTGTCTCGAATATGCACTGTCGAGATACCATCTATCGTTACTGGATTTTGCCTTGAAACATACCTACAAAAAATTGATTTTTCTATTGGTACCCATATTTTCTTAGGTCCATAAAAGTTAAAATTTGATATTCTTGAAATGTCTTTAGGAATCCACATCTTTTTTATTTTAGCAAAAGGATTTCTTTTAACAGGACATGAAGGTGAAATATGACATTTTGTACCACAAAAATGGCATGTGAGATGAGAGTGACTAAAGGATGCATGCACAAAACCATTTTTGAACGATTTTTACTTTTGAAAAAGGTTTATATCCAATTCCGACTCTACCAAAAGTACGATTTTGATTTTTAAGAATTTTATCTAAAGTCTCTCTACCTTGAGTGAATTTTGAAATAGTACTTTTCAAGTCTTCAATATTTTCTTTCAAAATAATTTACTACTTTTTTAAAGACTCATTTTCTTCTTGTAAAACAACTAATCTTTTCTCAGAAGTTGAAGACTCTTTCGAATTAAAATCTCATCTTCCTTTTTCATTTTTATGGCTTCATTTTCTAAAGTATTTATCTTGAAAATTAATGATTCATTTTCTTTTGATAAATTTGAAATCACTTTCTTTTGACAATTACTTTTCAAATTAAGTTTCTTAAATTCAGCATGTAATTCATCAAAGCTGATTGTAATTCATCAAACGTAAAAGATTCATCATTTACCTCATCTTCGTTTCCAAGTGCCATTAAGCATAGGTTAGCAACCTCATTTTTGCAAATTTCGGTTCTGAGTCGCTTTCATCGCTATCTTCTCACCATGCCACAATTATGGCTTTTTTCTTGTCTTTCTTGAATTGGTTCTTAAGTTCTGGACATTCTGATTTGTAGTGTCCAGGTTTGTTGTATTCGTAGCAGGTAATTTCAGATTTTTTGTGATTTTTTCCCCTTTGAAAATCCCTATTATTGAAATCTTTTCTAAAAAAATTCCGCACGCCTTGTTTCTTTTTCACAAACCTTTTGAACTTTCTAGTGATAAATGTCATTTTTCTCATCATCATCTGTATCATCTTCCTCTTAATGTTTCGAGGTTGATTGAAGGCTACTCCTTTCTTCTTTTTGTTGTCCTCCTCTTCTTTTCCTTCTTGTATTATGAGCTCATTAGTTAAGAGAGATCCCATTAACTCATCTAGACTTAGCTTTGATGAATCCTTGGCTTCGGTAATGGCAATGACTTTTGTCTCCTAACTTTTGCAATGGCCTAAGCACTTTTCTTACAATTTCAACATTAGTATAAAATTTTCCAAGAGAAGTTAAACCATTAATAATATCAGTAAAGTGAGTAAACATTTGAGGAATAGTCTTATTAAGTTTCATTTAAAAGAGTTCATAATTATGGACTAACAAACTGACTCTAGATTCTTTAACTTGTTTGGTTCCCTCATGAGTCACTATAAGCTTGTCCCAAATTTCTTTTACTGTTTTACATGTGGAAATTCTGTTGAACTCGTTGGCATCTAAGGCGCAGTATAACATGTTTGTGGCTTTGACATTAATTTAGGCCATTCTAGCATCTGATTCATTCCACTCATCTTCAAGTTTTGATACTCTAACTCCATCTACGATTTTGGTAGGAATTTTTAGACCATTGAAAAAATTTCCAGCATTCATAATCATTAGATTAAACATGTACGGTCATCCTAGTTTTCCAATAGCTAAAATTTGTGCCGCTAAATAGTGGTGACCTATTGGAGGCTTGTCCCTCAGGTAAGGAATAACTAGGAGTTGTCATGATCTACTCTAAGACGGTTAAGTCACACAAACTAGAGTCTAAACTCTGATACCAATTGTTATCCCAGGTAGGCAACCCAAGAGGGGGGGTCAATTGGGTTATTAAAAATTTTACAATATTAAAATTAACATAATATTTAGAATTTTAATAAATAAAAAAAACAGAATAATAATTATCAATATAAAAGTAAGAGAGATAGAGAGAGAGAAAATCAAACACTGAGATTTATAGTGGTTCGGCACGCGCAGGCCTACGTCCACTCGCTAAGGAACCTCTTTGAGAATTTCTTTACTATCAATTGAATAAATACACCACCAAACTTGTAAATTTGGCACATGACTTACCCTTATCTATTGAGCTTCACTCAACAATAAATGTCTTGCCCTTTCAAAATCTCTCAAAAAAATAATGAATAAAAATAAGTGGTACTTAAACCCTCTTTTACAATAATTATCTCACAAAGAGTAGATATGAAAGTGTAAGAACAAATACTATACTTAGATCTGAAAGTGAAAGAGCAGAATACAATATACTCAGAATTTTGGAGCACACAGAAATTTTTCTCTTCAAATTCTTAATTTTTCTTCATACACAACACTTCTATTTATACTAAAAAATATACCTGTTGGAGAAGACAGACGTTCCTCAAGATGTCAGCTGAATGAATCAATTTGGAAGAGAATCACGTGGAAGAAAATTTGCACTCTTGCAAATTTGAACATCTTTACGTATTAGTCAAACTTGTACAATAAAGTAAAAAGTTAATGATGACTTTTCACATGCTATGATAATGTTTCCACTAATAATGTTTCCATATGCTAATATATATGATACAATTGATGTTTGTGTAAAAAGTCTAATTGCTCCAGTGATGTATGCTATTTGTATTAAATGCATTATATATATATAATATTTTAATCACATATTTTCATACACAGAAAAATCTCTTTAAATAATATTTATGATAGATCTGAAAATATATGTCCTCTTTAAATTAATGTATATGTTGTAGAGATTTTAAACTAAATATATCCTATCACTCCATATAAATTTTGTCAAAAGAAGACAACCTATCAATATCAAATTTGTCAAATTAATACAACTAATCAATATTAATTTCGTCAAAAGGTGAATAGTGACCGGCCGAGCTTTTCAAGATCGTGAATAGTAATATTTTCAAAATATTTCCATTTAAATAATATTTATAACAAATATAACATACAACCTATAGTTTAAACATATTTAATTTTGTGTCAAATAATATAGAACATGTGCATTAAAAAATCCAAATATGTGTATTAAAAGATCCAAATTTTCAAATAATATTTTAGACATCAAAATTAAACAACATGATTAACAAATATAATTATTTAAATCATCTCAAACAACCCTGACAATTCTAAGTTGTTGTTTGACAAGTGGGTTGGGTTTGGCTTGGGATTAAAAAAATATTAAAAGCCAAAATAGATTAAATAAGACAAAATATCACATTTAAACTATAATCATTTTACTTTTTCTCTCAAAAAAAATAAAAAAAAAAGTCAAAAAAATTAAAAATTCTGCTCGAACGAAGCTAATTTAGTTAGGCTAAATTAATCAAAAAATCAAAAATTATGCTAAAAAAGTTATTCTCAAATAAACCATTGATATGCTTATTGACATACAAGTCAAACAAAAATTATAAATGTGTTTAATTTTTTTGATAATTTGATGTCTGAATTAATTTGTGCATACCAATTAATTTTGTGGTCTTAAAATTAACAGAACAAATCTCTAATTACAGTGACTTAAACTCAAATCTTTATACTTCAAATTCTCCAAAATTAAACGTCATAGAATAATATACTAATCATTGCTCAACGGATGATCAATAGTTACTGTTTTTTAAAACATGAAAAACATTATATTATAAACGCCAACAATGTATAAACAAAACTCTAGAGAGCCATCACAATCAAATAATAAAAAATAAAAATAAATCTGACAAAATAATAGTTACGAGTTAAGAAAAATTATCAACCTTCTCAAATATGTGATTTAATTATATTATAAACGCCAACAATGTATAAACAAAACTCTAGAGAGCCATCACAATCAAATAATAAAAAATAAATATAAATCTATAAAAAAAAAAACAGTTACGAGTTAAGAAAAATTACCAATCATCTCAAATATGTGATTTAAAAAGTAAGATCTGTTTTAAAGTGCGCCGTCCCCGTCGACGTCATTCCCGTCGCTGCTGCCCAACTCCACTGCCGCCGCTGTTGTGAAATTAGAGTTGAGAAATAAGGACACTCACAATGATATGAGAGAAGGCTTAATAGATGAGGGAAACATTATGAGACATCCGATAAAATAGTCCCATTGTATAGGTGAAATGGATACAAAGTATCAGTAATATTAGAATGATTCTTTTTTATTTTCCTTGTATTGTTTTACTTATTTTCCATTTATACTTTATGATCAACTGCAAACCACTGCTATCTCAATCACTTTTAATACTCTAATCACTATATACTATTATTTTAACAATACCCATATCAAAATAAATACAAATAATCACATAGGAATTAGTTAGGTAGAACTTCGTGTTTACTTCTACGAGTGGACGGCAGGATTAATTTTCTAAATTAATCTATTTATTAAGTCAAACACTAAGTTATCAAATAAATATATCATGATAAGTTTTGATTTGAACTCGATAAGATTTGCTTTGATTCTCATTGGGATGAATTGGTTGGATCTAGATTATGATTAAGGAAATGAGTCAAAATATTTTATCAATTAACATTGATAATGCAGTTTGTTCGACAGAAAACGAGTTGGACTAATCCAAGTGTTCCACGGGAAAATTATCCTTAGTTCCTTCTACTTGACTTGCAACAAGTCCAATGGGAAGGTATCAAAATGGGAGTGGTTCCTTCCTGTGGACCTTCCAACGATCCCGTTAGATTAAACGTGATTTGGATAGTAACATAAAGAAATTTGGAGGTTGAAAAAGAGATAAAGAGAGAGAGAGAGTTACCCTTTACCAACATCCTATCAAAGCTTCCTTATATCTCTTGCTAATCATTTCATTGTCTATTCATGTTGTCCCATTGGCCGAGAGTCTTCCACCTACCTATCATCGGCCATAGCCGTTTCACCCTCCATTCGCAGTGAGAGGCCTTGTTGCATTAAATGCCTAATGTATGGTGTCAACAATTTTGTAGGATCTTTGTCTGCTACGTGGCTAGCCCCCTTACTTGACACACAAGCCCAAATGCTACTGGGCCTGGGACAGTATCAGCTCCTCTAGCTCCTTACTGGGCCTGCTGTTGGGCTTTTACCCACGTTATTGTTTAAGGAGCTTAAGACAACATTGGGTTGGACCTCACCTGGGCCATGGGTTGTGCCCTCCTAGGCTATGCCCATCAAACATGATTATCTACAAAGTTATTAATAAGAGCACATATGGTACGATAAAATGAGTTGTAGTTTTGTCTATTTTAATTTTGTATTTTTTCCCTTATTTGGTGCGTCTTATCTAAATGAAAACATCTATTCTTTCCTCAAACCCAATGAATAAATATTCCACTTTATCATGGAATCATTTTAAAATGAATGCTGTTATTACTACCATGAGCTTCCACTGCCACCACCCTCCTTCCACCACTTTACCATCATTGCCAAACATCGTTACACCCTACCACCGCTGCCACAACCATCATCAGCTTATTACTACCATTACCGTCACTGTCAACCTACCACCACCACACGCTACCATTGCCGCCACAACCACCATCAACTTATTATTACCATTACCGTCATTGTCAACCTACCACCACCACTACCTTTGTCATGCCCCTGTTCCGTAATTAGCTAATTGGTCCTTAATATGAATTTGATTATATGTTTGATATGATTTGGTGTGCCAATTATGTGAATATATGTGGTTTTGAATTTCCATCTGTTCACCGTAGGAATATCTGTTTGATTTTACCGCTTCGGGAATTAAATTAAGGGCCTTATCGGCCACAGAACCCAAAATTGATTGCGCCATTGTGATTGGCATAATTTTTAGAGCCTACGGTGAAATTTAATTGAAAATTTATTCAGGTCAGATTAAACTGATTAAATTAATGAATTAGTGCCCAATTACCCCTATATTATTATATTGTGGCTAGTGGAAATTGTTGTAAAAGGGCACCACACTCCAAAATCTCTTTTCTTGGCTCATTTGACTGATCTTGGACTCAAAATAAAGGAGAGGCCGGCTGTTAGAGAGAGAGAGGGAGAGAATTGCATGATTTTTTACTCAAGCTTGGGAATTTAAAGTCTAGTTCAAGAACTAACCATAGATTGGGCTTCTAGGTAAGCATTGATTCTTGAATTCATGAATTTAATGTGTAATCTTGTGTGTTCAAGGTTGTTTGCAATCAAGAGCATGATTTGAGTTGGTTTTGTTGGAATTGAGGCTTGATATGTGCATGTATGTAAAGAACACCTATGGAATCACAAAATCTAGCATGTAAATTGTAAATTTTGAAAGATTAGAAGTGTAATCTCACATGCAAGCATGTTTTTGTTGAGTTTCATGGAAGAAGCACTAATTGCATCATTAGAAGTGGAGATGGAAGTCAAATTACGCATGCATGTTGTTTATTTAAAATGGGAACCTTGAATGCATGAGTTGGAGTTAATTTTGGGGCATGCATGTGACTTATTTGTGAAATTGAGCCTCATTGAGTTATAAGTTGAGGTCTATACCATGTTGGCATGATTATAGTTGAGATTTGAGCCATTGCATGCAAGAATTGTAGCTGGAAAATTGAATTGGAGCTCAAGAACACAACCTGGAATTTCCAGAATTTTGATGTCCGCTCGAGCAGGGGAAGTGCCGCTCGAGCGGAGAATTCGAGCTCCCAGCATTTTTGGCAGACATGGCTCCCGCTCGAGCGGGAAAGTGGACGCTCGAGCGGAGAGCTATGTAGACAGGCAGTACGCTCGAGCGGCCGAGTTCACGCTCGAGCGTGAATTTGAGGTAACCAGCACTTTTGCAGGCTTAAGGGTCCGCTCGAGCGGGGAAATCCACGCTCGAGCGGGGACCCTATTTTTTTGAATTCTGAAAATGCATTGTGTGTTATATTTTTCCGTTCTCTTTCACTTGTAAGCACTCTTAGGCATATGTTAAGCATTGTAAATGAGTTAATGAGATAAGAATAAAGCCTAAAGAGGAATATGTGAATTAAAGAACGGATTGAGTTATTTGTGACCCGTATATGTTATGTGATGTGTAGGGTCAAGCTTCAGGGCAAATCTGCAAGCCGATCACTGTGAGTAATATCTGACATATGTTGTTGTCCAATTGCTACTTCTATGTAAGTATGTAAAGTTCATTAATTTGAATGGTGGACACAGTTTGATATAAAAGTCTGAAAGGCCTATGTGCCAGTTTGATATAAAGGCCTAAGAGCCAGTTTGATACATGGGCCGTAGGCCGATTGATATAAATGATTGGGCCAAAGGCCGATTGATAAATGATTGGGCCAAAGGCCGATTGATATAAATGATTGGGCCAAAGGCCGATTGATAAATGATTAGGCCAAAGGCCGATTGATAAATGATTGGGCCAAAGGCCGATTGATATAAATGATTGGGCCAAAGGCCGATTGATAAATGATTGGGCCGAAGGCCGATTGATATAGATGATTAGGCCGAAGGCCGTTTGATAAAATGTGGGCCAAAGGCCGTTTGATAATAAATGTGGGCCAAAGGCCGATGGACATGAATGAATTGGGCCCGAGGCCGTGGAATGTATTGGAACTTCAGTTACTTGACTTACATATGCCTATGTATGTATGTATGTATTAGTTAGAAATGCAAATTGGGCCCAAGGCCGTTTGATGTACATTGTTCCAAAGTATATTCTTTATTTGATATTATTCACTGGGCTTTCGCTCACGCTCATTCATGTGTTTGTAGGTGAGCCAAGGGAAGTCCAAACCCAGCCTCAGTGAAGTCTGTGTGGAACAACAAAGGTTTTGGAGAGTCAGCCCTTGCGTCTCACGCACGAGACTTGCCTTCGCCTTTATGTCGTTCTGTTCTATGTGGTCATGTCGGCGAAGTTTTGAGTACGTCTATATATAGTTTTGTTTGGTTGACTTAGTTTTGAATGATCCTGTCTGTACAGAAATTTTATGTTGCTATGCTTTCTATTGTGAGTTATTAACATATGTATGTCTGGAATGTTTTAATGTGCATATAAGCACGGCTCTATGGACAAAGTTTTTAATTTGCTTCTACTTGGCCCCTTTTACTCTGATGAGTTTTGCCTTATTTGGTTTGAGGCCGTAGGTAATCTCATAATTACTGGCCGGTTATGGCCTTAACCCATAGGGGTGGGTTCGGGTCATGACAACCTTACCACTACCACTACCAACCATATCCACCATCTTATTATTACTGTCATAACCATCATACTGCTATCATTATTACCACCATCGCTACCAATTCACTGCTGCTATAACTACTATCATAACTATCAAAATTATCAAAATTATCATGATCTATACAATATGAAATTCATGGTTACTAGTTTGATAAGTAAATAGAAAATAAAAAATATTATTCCATTCCATAAAGTTAATAAGTATAACTAAAATACAATAATGAGAATTGTCATTCTATTATGATGTCATTCCATGTGAGTATAAAAGGATGGCAACAAATTGGTTTTTTTGAGTTTTGCGTGTGAATTCTTGTGTTTAAACTTAATATTTTTAGTAATACAATTTTATATGTTGCTATAAAATTTATATTTTTAACTTACCTACCACTATACTTTACCTTATCCAATCAATGTTTTCTTAACCCATTTATATTAAAATCGAATTAAAATAAATACAATCGGATTGGAAAAATTTTGCCATCATTAAGCATCCAAGCAATAGAATAAAATGAACATTCTATTCTACCTAGCCTTTTATTTCATTTATTATCACAGCAAATAATAAATGAAGTTTATAGAGTTCCAAGGCTTGGACTTCTTATCCCTCAATCAATCAAAATAATTCACATTTTCAACTCGTATCCAATTACCCATATGTATATAAGCTTGTATGTAGGGGTGGATATCAGTTCATTGACCCACTCGCTTCAGTTATATTTTTGTAGGGTTTGAAAATGTTGTTTTAGCCCATAGGATTGAATTGGGTCATTATTTTCAGTCCGAAATATTAATGGATTGGGTTTGAAATTTATACTTTCAACCTGGCTCGCCCTGTTATTAAATTAATTAATTATTTATTTATTTATTTATTTATAATATATTTAAATATATTTTTTTATTGGGATCTAAACTTTATCTTTGTTGATTTTATTGAAACTTGTGTGATGATGTGTGATTGAATTTATTTAAGAAATCCTTCAATTTATACACAAAATCTTTTAATTTATAATAATGTCAATATATTTATTTAATAAATATAATATGTAATTAAATTTAATTATGAAATGTTTTAATTATTTTTTTTAACATATAATCTCATCGTCACTGTCAACCTATCACCACCACCACTACTACCACCTTACCACTATAACTACCAACCATATCCACCATCTTACTATTACTGTTATAACCATCATACTACTGTCATCACTACTACTATCGCCACCAATTCACCACTGCTATAACTACTATCATAGCTATTAAAATTATCATGATCTATACAATGTGAAATTCATTGTTACTAGTTTGATAAGTAAGGAAAAATAAAAAATATTATTCTATTCCATAAAGTCAATAAGTATAACTAAAATACAATAATGAGAATTGTCATTCTATCATGATATCATTCGGTGTGGGTATAAAAGGATGGCAACAAATTGAATTTTTGTGAGTTTTGCGTGTGAATTCTTGTGTTTAAACTTAATATTTTTAGTAACACATCTTTATATGTTGCTACAATAATTTACTTTATCCAATCAATGCTTTCTCAACTCATTTATATTAAAATCGAATTAAAATAAATACAATCGGATTGGAAAAATTTTGCTACCATTAAGCATCCAAGCAATAGAATAAAATGAACATTCTATTCTACCTAGCCTTCTATTCCATTCCCACACTATTCTACCTAGCCTTATGGAGGTTCCTGTTGGAAATTTGGTTTTTATAGGCTTATTTTGGGCCAACTTTAAGCCCAAACTTGAGTGGGGCCCATACGTCTTTTGGGATAGGTCCAAAGAGGTGACATGTTCCTTGTCACATGGTAAATCATACGGTGAAGACGGTTCGTCAAAACAATTTATGAGTGAATGAGAACTTGACAGCGTTTTCGGGTTCGTGGAATGGACAATTAAAAATTTGTTTGAATTTTTTTGATAAGATTTGTTTGAATTTTTTCCAAAAAATTCTTGCAGGAAAAATTATTTTTTCTAAATGAAATTAATTCAAATTTTGTACCAAAATTGAATTTAAATTTCTGTCCAACATTGTACCTTTTCTAGTCCGAAAATTCCTAAACAAATTAAACAGTTATGAACAGATATGAAACTGTAGCAGTTATCTGTTCAAACAGTAACTGCACCTGTTCAGTAAAAATCAAATCTGTTCGAGTTTGAATTTCATACATGTTCAGCCCTATATATACCAGGACATTTCCAGCAGATTTTTTATCCGAAATTCATTAGTTTCCTTCCAGTTTTGTTCTCTTTATTTTACCGAAATGTAAAAGTACAAAAAGATCAAGTCGAGTGTGTGACACTCTGTCCTTATGACAGATTCGTCCCGCTACGGTGTTTACAGATAAATGGCGTCTATCTCCCAAGATACAATGATCTTCACAAATTGTAGTAGCACTCAAAATAATCTGTACGACGAACAAAACCTGTGTTCTAAACTCTATGAATTTTTTTCCTATAAAACTAGTATGTAGAATAATGCAAAGAGAGCAAAAATTCAAAGCAATAAGAGAATTTCTGAATACCAAACTGCTGGAAATGATGTAGTATTTATAGGCAAAATAGGTGACCTTTAGATCTGTCCGAACAAGTACAAAAGGGACGAACAAATCTGTTTTTAAACTGGAACAGGTGTAGTTCGAATTTGAACAGATCTGCTGGCACTTTTGGACAAATAACTGCTGGGCAGTTTAAATTTGTTAAAAATAATTTAATCTGTTTAGAAATTTTTGGACTGGAAGAGGTACAATTTTGTGCGAAAATTGAATTTAAATTTCTGTCCAACATTGTACCTCTTACAATCCGAGAATTCCTAAACAGATTAAACTGCTTTTAATTAAACTACCTAGCAATTATCTGTCCAAAACTGCCAGTAGATCTATTCAAATTCGAACTGCACCTGTTCCAGTTTGAAAATAGATTTGTTCATTCCTTTTGTACCTGTTCGGACAGATCTAAAGGTCACTTATTTTGCCTATAAATACTACATCATTTCTAGCAGTTTGGTATTTATAAATTATTTTCTTGCTTTGAATTTTTGCTCTATTTGCATTATTCTACATACTAGTTTTATAGGAAAAAAAATTCAAAGAGTTTAGAACACAGATTTTCTTTGCCGTACAGATTGTTTGGAGTGCTACTACAATTTATGAAGATCATTGTATCCTGGGAGATAGACGCCATTTATCCGTAAGTACCGTAGCGAGGCAAATCTGTCTTAAGGACAAAGTGTCACACACTCGACTTTATCTTTTTGTACTTTTACATTTCGGTAAAATAAATTTTGTAAGTAATTTATTTTTATGTGTTTGATTTGTTTCAAGTTATTCATTTTACACAGAAGATTGTTCCAACAATCTTAAGACATATTTGAATTATTCTATTTATACAGAATTTTTCATTTATTTCCTTTTCTTTTTCTTCTTCTTGCATAAATGTGATTTTACAAAATAATATTCTGGTTGGAAAAATAAATAGTAGTAATATACTGTTTGACAAATAGTAGTAATATACTATTTATTTTATTTAACAACTAGTAGTAATATACTGGTAGTCATTAACAATTCAGAATATTTATTTGTGAAATTGGTCAGAAATTAATTTTGGTTTTCAGAAATAATTTCTGAGTTTTCATTAATTAAAATTCTGTTTCAGCATTTTAATTTTTGAAATGTTACAGAAATTTATTTTTCTGTGTGGAATTAATTTGTTTAAATAATATTTTATTTTATTTTCAAATTAATTAGAAATAAAAGTTACAATTATTATTTCTTTTATTTTTTACGGAATTTAATTTTGTGGTTTTTGTTTAAATTTTCTATGCAGTATGAAATTCTAATTATAATTATAATTTTGTTTTATAATTTAGAATTCATGGCTACTGAAAATGGTCAAACTAATGTTCAAACAAGTACTAGTATGATGATTGCAATTGCGCCAACCCCTCTTTCTGTTGTCACTGTGCCAGTCAATCACGGTGAGAAGTCAGAAACGTTCTCAGGAATTGATTTTAAAAAATAGCAGCAAAAAATGTTGTTTTATCTCACTACTCTCAACCTAGCGCGTTTCCTCCGGGAGGATACTCCTACTCTGAAAGAGGATGAAACCGACCGCAAGTAGTTGTTGCGGTCGATGCCTGGAAACATGCTAATTTCCTATGTCAGAACTATATCTTGAACGGACTTGACAACACATTGTACAACATCTACAGTCCTATCAAAACGGCAAAGGAATTTTGAGAGTCTTTGGAGAAAAAATACAAGACAGAAGATATTGGCTGGAAGAAATTCATAGTAGGCAAATTTCTAGACTTTGTGATGGTTGATTCTAAGACTGTGATCAGCTAAGTTCAAGATCTCCAACTCATTTTGCATGACACTCATGCAGAAGGCATGTCTCTCAGTGAATCCTTCCAGGCTACTGCCTTAATTGAAAAATTATCACAAGACTGGAAGGAATTCAAAAACTACCTCAAACAACAAGTGCAAATAAATGACTTTGGAAGAATTAATTGTGTGTTTAAGGATTGTGGAGGACAACAGCAAGTCTGAGAAGCGGACTAGTAAGCATCTAATGGAGTTTAATGCAAATGTGGTGGAATATGCTCCAAAAGCTAAGAAACAAAAGTTTTCCACACAAGGCTTTAAATGAGGGGAAACTAAAAAGTACAAGTTCAATGGCAAATGTTACATCTTTGACAAAAAGGGACATTGGGCCAAAGATTGCCGTAGCAAACGCAGAGGCAAAAGAAAATCAAGCAAGAAGTCTGCCCAAGCTAATATGACCGAAGTGGACAGAATTTCCAATGGTATTGAGGACATAAATCTTTCTGCAGTTGTTTCCGAGGCAAACCTTGTCGAAAATCCTAAAGAATGATGGGTGGACACTGGTGCTACTCGCCATGTTTATGCCGATAAAAAGATGTTCACATCTTATTCAATAGCAGACAATAGTAAACAATTTTTTATGGGCAACTCCTCGACTTCTGAAGTTGAAAGACAATGAAAAATTATTCTGAAGATGACATTTGGAAAGGAACTCACTCTCAACAATGTGCTGCATGTACCGGACATTAGCAAGAATCTAGTCTCCAGATCTCTATTGAGTGAAAATGGGTTTAGGCTTTGTACTTACTAAAAACATGATGCATGTAGCAAAAGGTTACATGTCTGATGGTCTTTTCAAAATGAATATAATGACTGTTGTACCCTCCGTTATTAATAAAAATACATCTTTTTCTTACTTGCTTGAACCTTCAAATTTATGGCATGGTAGACTATGACATATTAATTATAGAACTTTGCGTAAATTAATTAATATAGAATGTTTACCTAAATTTGACATTGATTTAAATCATAAATGTGAAATTTGCGTTGAGGCAAAATTAACTAAAACTTTTTTTCATTCAATTGAACGAAGTACGGAGCCACTTGAATTAATTCATAGTGACATTTGTGATTTTAAATCAATTCAAACTAGAGGTGAGAAAAAATATTTTATCACTTTCATGGATGACTATACTAGATATAGTTATGTTTATTTAATTCGAACAAATGATGAAGTTATTGAAACTTTCATTCAATATAAGAATGAAGTTGAAAATCAACTTGGTAAGAAAATTAAAAAAACTTAGAAGAAATAGAGGTAGTAAATATGAATCATCTTTTGGTGAGTTTTGTAAAGAACATGGAATAATTCATCAAACCACCGCTCCTTACTCACCTCAACAAAATGGAATTGCTGAAAGGAAAAATAGGACTTTAAAATAAATGATGAATGCCATGTTAATCAGTTCTGGATTACCTTAGAATTTGTGGGAGGAATCAATACTTTCTGCTAATTATATACTTAATAAAGTACCTCGAAAGAAAGTGAATCAAACACTTTATGAAATGTGGCATGTGAGAGTATCATCCTACAAATATTTAAAAGTGTGGAGGTGTTCAGCTAAAGTGGCTATTCCTAATCCTAAAAAGGCTAAGATAGGTCCTAAAACTGTTGATTGCATTTTCATTGGTTATGTCAAGAATAGTAGTGCATATCGGTTTTTAATTCATAAGTTAGAACATTCCGAAATGCATATAAATACTATTATTGAATCTCGGAATGCATCGTTCTTTGAACATATATTTCCAAACAAGACTGAACAAAAGACTAGTACTAACAAAATCTCTTTTAATGCTATTACTAGTTATGATCAAGAACAAGAGCAAGAGATAGATCAAAATGAGGAAGATAAACCTAGATGTAGTAAACGTGCTATAACCTCAAAATCTTTTA
Source organism: Camellia granthamiana (assembly GCA_036172215.1). Lineage (NCBI taxonomy): Eukaryota > Viridiplantae > Streptophyta > Magnoliopsida > Ericales > Theaceae > Camellia > Camellia granthamiana. Next base: position 85,019,139 of record CM069906.1, read on the forward strand.
GTCCAGATTTTCTAACATTTTTGTTAGAAAATGAGCTTTTAATTTTCAAAGAAGCTATGTCTAGTTCTGAAGCTCTTTTATGGAAAGAAGCTGTAAACGGCGAAGTTAAATCCATCTTGCAAAATCACACTTGGGAATTAGTGGATTTACCACCAGGTTGTAAACCTCTTGGGTACAAGTAGATTTTCAAAAAGAAAATGAAAGTGGGTGAATCAATTAACAAATACAAGGCAAGACTTGTGGTAAAATGATATAGACAAAAAGAAGGTCTTGCCTACTTTGACACATACTCACCAGTTACTAGAATAACATCCATTAGAATGTTAATTGCCATTGCATTTTTATGCAATCTAGAAATTCATCAAATGAATGTGAAAACCGTTTTCTTAAATGGTGAGTTAGATGAAGAAATTTACATGGAACAAACAGAAGGATTTTCTGTTCCAGGAAAAGAAAAAAAAGTGTGTAAATTGGTTAAATCATTATATGGTTTAAAACAATTGTCAAAGCAATGGCATAAGAAATTTGACAAGGTAATGATGTCAAATGGATTTAAAATTAATAAACGTGACAAATATGTTTATATTAAAAACACAGACAAAGGTTATGTACTAGTATGTTTTTATGTGGATGATATGCTCATCATAGGTAGTAATAATGACATGATTAAAACTACCAAGAAAATGTTGAATAAACATTTTAACATGAAGGACATGGGGATTGCTGATATAATATTTGGTATGAAAATTACCAAAACATTAGAAGGTTATGTTTTGTCACAATCTCATTATATTGAGAAAATACTTGACAATTTTAGCAAAGATGATGATCATCTTGCTAGAACACCTGTGGATGTTAATTTGTTTCTTTCTAAGAATATACATAAAAGTATTTCTCAATTAAAGTATGTCCAAATTGTTGGAAGCTTAATGTACTTGATGAATTGCACTCGCCTAGATATAGTTTATCCAGTAAGTAAATTAAGTAAATATATGAGTAATCCAGGAGTAGAACACTGGAAAGCTATTATAAGGGTTCTAAGATATTTCCGATTTACTCATAACATTGGGTTAAATTATACTAGATATCCAGCAGTACTTGAAGGATACAGTGATGTAAATTGGATATCGAATACTAGAGACTCGAAATCGACCAGTGGGTATGTTTTTACACTTGGTGGTGCGGCTGTATCTTGAAAATCTTCCAAACAGATTTGCATTGCTAGGTCTACTATGGAATCAGAATTCATAGCTTTAGATAAAGCTGGGGAAGAGGCAGAATGGCTTCACTATTTCCTTGAAGATATTCTAATGTGGCCAAAACCCGTGCCTGTTATATGCATACATTGTGATAGTCAATCAACAATTGGTAAAGCACAGAGTCATATGTATAACGGTAAGTCACACACATTCGTCTTCGACATAACACTGTGAGACAACTACTCTCTAATGAAATTATTTCCATTGAATATGTGAAGTCTAAAGACAACATAACAGATCTACTAACCAAAGGGTTAACAAGAGAGTTAGTTGAGAATTCATCTAGGGAAATAGGACTTAAGCTTATTAAATAAGAGTTACCACAACGACAACCCAACCTAATTGACTCGAGATCCTAAGATCTAGGTTCAAAGGGACAACTGAGTTGTGTATGACTCAAAAGGATCACTGGAGAGTCAAACTCTTACCTATTTCTATGATGAAATAGTGATGTCTGCAGTGTTTTAGGTTAAGTAATACTTTTAATGATTCTTATATCTAGTTATACCTAGTAGAGTATGGCATGATACTCTTCATAAGAATCACCTATATAAGTGTGAACTGGGCCGGTTCTATGAGATTTGTGAAGGGCTACAATTCTCTAAAGCACTCATGAAAGACCAGGTTGTTCAGGGCCAAAATGAACACAATAGTGAGAACTAAACTGTGTCTGGTAATATGGTGTGTGAGTTCTATTGTCTTGGTTTACACAAATAACTGAACAGTTCAAGACATCATGTTCGCTAGTTTGCTAGTAAATCCGATAGTGTCTCACAAGGAAAGGTTCAAAGCCAAAAGCTACCTATCCTTTGCAGACTATTCCCAATTGTTGTACTCTCTGTAATTAGATTATGTTGTTACATTTTCTTTCCGTCAAATTCTATTCATATGAGGGATTGCTGGAAATTTGGTTTTTATAGGCTTATTTTGGGCTAACTTTAAGCCCAAACTTGAGTGGGGCCCATACGTCTTTTGGGGTAGATCTAAAGAGATGATGTGTTCCTTGCAACATGGCAAGTCACATAGTGAAGACAGTTCGTCAAAACCATTTACGAGTGAATAGAAACTTGACGTTGTTTTAGGGTTCGTGGAATGGACAATTAAAGAATTAAATGTGGGTTTCCTTGTAAGGCTTGTCCCACATTGAAACTTTAAGTGAGCTTTTGTGAGTATATAAGCTCTAGGTGTACAAACTTGAGTTGGGCCCCAAGGGGCATCCCAAGTTTGTAGAATGGAGAAGTTATGGACAAAGTGAACCTTAGCCCAAACCACCACACACGCGTGTGCCGCTGCCGCCGTCCGTCCGATCGGCCGAGCCGGGCCAGGTTCGGGTTTGGGTGCGAGGAGTGGGTTGTGGGTCGAGTCGGTTCTAACATTAATTTTTTTGACAAAATTTATTTGAATTTTTTCCAGAAAATTCTTGCAGTAAAATTTATTTTTTCTAAATGAAATTAATTCAAAATTTGTGTCAAAATTGAATTTAAATTTCAATCCAACATTGTACCTCTTCCAGTCTGAAAATTCCTAAACGGATTAAACTGCCCAGCAGTTATCTGTCCAAAACTGCCAATAGATTTGTTCAAATTTGAACTGCACCTGTTCCAGTTTGAAAATAGATTTGTTCATCCCTTTTGTACCTGTTCGGACATATCTAAAGGTCACTTATTTTGCCTATAAATACTATATCATTTCTAGTAGTTTGGTATTCAGAAATTCTCTTATTGCTTTGAATTTTTGCTTTATTTGCATTATTCTACACACTAGTTTTATAGGAAAAAATTCAGAGAGTTTAGAACACAGGTTTTGTTCACCGCACAGATTGTTTGAAGTGTTACTACAATTTGTGAAGATCATTGTATCCTGGGATATAGACACCATTTATTCATAAGTACCGTGGTGGGGCGAATCTGTCTTAAGGACAAAGTGTCACACACTCGACTTGATCTTTTTGTACTTTTACATTTCGGTAAAATAAATTCTATAAGAAATTTATTTTTATTTGTTTGATTTGTTTCAAGTTATTTATTTTACACAAAAGATTGTTCTAACAATTTCAAGGTTAGGACTTCTTATTCCTCAATCAACCAAAATAATTCACATTTTCAAGCCATATCCGAGTACCCATATGCATATAATCTTGTCTGTAGGAGTGGACATCAGCTCGTTGACTCGCTCGATTCAGTTCTATTTTTGTAGGGTTTGAAAATGTTGTTTTAGCCCATAGGGTTGGATTGGGTCATTATTTTCGGTCCGAAATATTAATGGATTGGGTTTGGGTTTATACTTTCAATCTGGCTCGCCCTGTTATTAAATTAATTAACTATTTATTTATTTATAATATATTAAGAAATATTTTTTATTAAGATTTAGACTTTATCTTTGTTGATTTTATTGAAACTTGTGTGATGATGTATGATTGAATTTATTTAAGAAATCCTTCAATTTACATATAAAATATTTCAATTTATAATGATGTCAATATATTTATTTGATAAATATAATATGTAATTAAATTTAATTATGAAATGTTTTAAATTTTTTTTAACATATAGTCTCATAGACGGGTTTGTAATTTATAATTGTTTTTTGGATCGGACTTTGATAGATATAAAAGCTCAATGTTAGAACAAGATCGAGCTTAGATAAATACAAAACTCTTAGGTAGCGTTTGGTAACGTTTACGTTTTTTGTTTATGTTTACAAAAAATTTATAAACTGATTTTTGTTTATTTTTAGAAAAACATAAACTACAAACGAGTTTAGTTTAAACAAAATATTTTAAAAAATTTAAAAACATAAACTAAAAAATATGTTTGTCCAGGCCTAAAATATATATATATATATTTATTATTTATGACAATAGGATCATATACATTATAATTGAAAAAAAAATAATAGGAAAAAAAACTAATTGAAAAAAAAATTGTTAGTCAAATTTTTAAATTTCCATTTAAAATTTTTTTGAGTTTATGTTTTTTCTTTAAATTTATAAACTGAGACAATCATTTAGAAACCAAAAAAATTATCAACTAAGTTTTTATGGTAATTTTTTAAATTTTATAAATATGAATTGAAAAGTAAAAATAAAATAATTACCAAACAGACCCTTATCATACAGTGTGGACCCGACCCAACATTTGGCCACCACCCCTACTCTGATGTATATGAGTTGGTTCCTGTCCAAACTCTGGACCCAATCAAGCCATCCCATCAACCCAAACTCGATGATAAACCCAGCCCCCATCCAATAAACAAACCTCCCAAACCCGATGATAAACCCAGGCCCCATCCAATCTACAGTAGCATGTGAACCCTTTCAAAACCCTAATCTAATTCCAACAAAGCCCATATATATACTCTGCTTCATCCCCCTCGGCCTCACTCCCAAACCCTAGAGAGCAAGAGCGTTTAGAGAGAGAAAATGGCGGAAACTCTGGTCCTGCGGGGGACAATGAGGGCTCACACGGACTGGGTCACCGCGATCGCCACCCCAATCGACAACTCCGACATGATCGTGACGGCGTCCCGCGACAAATCCATCATCCTCTGGCACCTCACCAAGGAAGAGAAGGTCTACGGCCTCCCCCGCCGCCGCCTCACCGGACACTCCCATTTCGTCCAGGACGTCGTCCTCTCCTCCGACGGCCAGTTCGCTCTCTCCGGTTCCTGGGACGGCGAGCTCCGCCTCTGGGACCTCGCCGCCGGCACCACCGCCCGCCGCTTCGTCGGCCACACCAAGGACGTTCTCTCCGTTGCCTTCTCCATCGACAATCGCCAGATCGTCTCTGCCTCCCGAGACCGAAGCATCAAACTCTGGAACACTCTCGGAGAGTGCAAGTACACGATTCAGGACGGTGATGCTCATTCCGATTGGGTCAGCTGTGTTCGATTTAGCCCTAACAATCTCCAGCCGACGATTGTGTCTTCCTCTTGGGACCGGACCGTGAAGATCTGGAATCTTACCAACTGTAAGATCAGGTCTACTCTCGCTGGCCACTCTGGCTATGTGAATACGGTGGCGGTGTCGCCTGATGGGTCGCTTTGCGCGAGCGGAGGGAAAGATGGGACTATTTTGTTGTGGGACTTGTCGGAGGGCAAGAGGCTTTACTCGCTCGATGCTGGCTCGATCATTAATGCTCTCTGTTTCAGCCCTAATAGGTACTGGCTCTGTGCGGCTACTGAGGCCAGCATCAAGATCTGGGATTTGGAGAGCAAGAGCATTGTTGTGGATCTCAGGGTCGATGCTAAACAGGAGGCGGAAATGGCCGAAGGCGGGAATACGCAATCCTCTGGTGTCAAAAACAAGGTCCCTTCTTTCTCTCTCTGTTTTTATATATTCATTCAGACATACGAGATTTACATGTTTTTGTGTAGCCTGAAACTTTAGAATTGGTTCTGATATATGATTGTTGGCTAAAGGTTATTTCTTGGTAGTATGTATTTGTTGTATATTGTTTTGGGATATATTTTAATATGTGATGCAAGTTTAAGCTCAGAATATTTTTTTGAATGCCCACAATTGAATTGCTAATACCGTATTTATACTTTGATAAGCTGATGTCGTAGGTGTAGAAAGATTTGACTCATTCAAATGGTAAATTCATCAATGTTACATTCACATCAGTTGTGATTTCATCTCCAATTTCAAGGTCATTTCTAGTCTGTGTCTGTTCATGACATGTTTTTCTGTTTACTGACAGTATGGATCAAGTTTTAGGATAGCTATCACACTACATTCTTGTAAATGTTTTGTCTAGTTTGTATCAGTAGTGTCACTTGATGATTCCCTTATCAAGAATTTTAAATCTAGATGTTTTTTGGGGTCTTTTACGTATGTTTACGAATACAATTTTGTTCTAGTCATTGTTTTCTGAATGTCAGACACTGGCAATTTCATGCCCTGAATTTGCTTGGGTGCATATAGGCATGATTGTTTGTAATGTTCAATAATTCCTTGGCTGTTGTTGACCACAAGGTTTGAAATTATTAATGAGTAATACTATAAACCCACCCTTATTAATCCAGAAATTACCCAAAAATTACACTCCACCACCACCCACATGGACCTTACACTACACAAATTAATCTTCAACACACAATCACCCACCCCAGAAAATTCTGGGTGGGTAAGTCTGGGTCCCCAGACTTTCCCATTATTAATTATGCTGCAGTGGTATGCCTCGTGCAGTTGGATTTTCCAAGGCTACGAAACTGCATGTTGCCAGCACATGGTTTGTTTCTGTAGTATCTTTCTTCGTCTTCTAAGAAGTAGCTTGATTGATCATTGTTAGCTGTTACCAAGAGGAATTCAGTTTTGTTGTCAACTTCTTGTGGATTTGATGAGTAGTGGGGTCAGTCCTTGTGCACAATTATAATATTCTCATGGTTTATGCCCTTCAGTTTTTCAATAAGTATTGCTATGAAATTTTATGCTATTCTTGTCTTTGTAGCACAAACACTTGATATTTTTGTTCTTTACTCTTGTTCATTTAGCACAAGTATGCAATGACAATGAGGACATGATGGCAACCAGTGTTTGTTTTGCATCTTTTTAATACTGAAAAGCCATTACATTGTATATGCAGGTCATATACTGCACAAGCTTGAGCTGGAGTGCCGATGGAAGCACATTATTCAGTGGATATACTGATGGCATAGTCAGAGTTTGGGGGATTGGTCGTTTCTGACTGCAATTCATTATAGAAATTTTTATGTCATCTAGGTTTCAGTTGAGATGTTGGAAGGATAATTTGGATTCTCTGTGTTTGATGGCTTTGTGGCCTATGTTATTTTTGTTTGTTTTGGATATTTTGTTAGTTGTTTACATTTGGTTTTGACCATAATTGAAGTTATAAGCTTGTTTGCCTTGTTTGAGCTTTCTTATGAACATTTTGTACACTAGATAATGTAGTCCTAATTCTCAGGTGAGAAATGAAGTATGCAGCATGCTTTGATGCAGGGGTTTAATTTTTGTTTTTATTAATTGCTGCTTTACTTGGGAGAATTGCATTGGTCCCATGGTGTTGTGTTCTTTATGCAGTTGTGGCTTTTCCTTCCCTTCCCATCCCAGCCATTGTAGTATTTTATTTTATGGGTATGTCATGCGGTCGAGTTACTTTTTTACTCGTTGAGTGTTAAATGTGAGATCCGACTAGTCATTTTATTTTCAGCTGGATGTGTTAAAGAGTGTTCTGTCACATCAAATTCTGATCTCACTTTTTACATGTTACAAAAATACCTTCTCAAACTTCCTTCGGGAGAAGTTTGATAGTTGACATTCATTGAGAAGTTTGAAGGTCAAGAAGATGGTTTTGTGGCTTGGAACTGTTTTCTGTATTTGATTGCCCCATTCTTTTAGGTGAAAGTCCTGGACTGAAGCTGTCTGAGACCGAGATTGAAGCCACTAACACTGTATTATGTTCTTACCTAAAAAAAGAAGGGTGAAAGTGAACTCTTATCTTCCATTTTCTGTAACCAAAACCCAAACTGGTTCATGTCATGTGACGTTTGAATTCTTGTGCTACCTTTGATTCACCCGAGTAATAAAAAAAGGGTACTATATTAGTCCTTATCTTTTTTGTTTGGACTCTCATCTCTTTTATTTTTTTTAATTCTAATTTTATTCAAATATGAAGTGATATTTTTATCTTCATCCCTAACATTTTAATCTTGATTTTTCAAAACTTAACTCTAATCCTAATTTTTTGAACCCTACCCCATCAATCTTTTCACTACCATCTCCACCAGAGACCACCATTGCCACCGTCGCTGGCGATCTCTTTTTCCATCTCCGGTGATTTTGCCACCACTACGTGCCTCCTTGTGGTGGTGAAAATGAAGGAATCCTATGTTCCTCTTCTCTTATACCTGAAGTGTTCGAACCCAAGTTCATACTTAAACCCAAACCAATTCAACAAATGGAGCTCTGGGTCATAGCCAATCTCAATTAGAGGCTTTGAACAATCATTCTGTTTGATTCCTTCAACAATCGCAACTGCTGTCGTGATTTCCGCCACAGGCGACGGTGCCGGTTTGGACAAAAATGTGTCGCTATGTGTAAGAGGAGGAGGAAGAAGAAGAAGAAGAAGAAGAAGAAGAAGAGAGAGAGAGAGAGAGAGAGAGAGAGACCAAATTTGGAAAGAAAAAAAATGAAAGAAAAAGGAAGAGGAAGAGAGTCACAGTGGTCGGAGGTTATCGAATGGTGGTCGTTGGTGAGGAAGGTGCTGGAAGGCCGCCAGCGGGGTGGGATTGTTGGTGGTAGGAAAATTGCATAAAAAAAGTTGGCAGTCAAAAAGATGAGGGCTACAATGGTATTAAGGTAGAGATTCAAAGAGAAAATGAAGAGTATTCATTTTGCTAGGTGGGGATTCAAAAAAATGATAGTCTCTAAAAAAATTGATAAAATGATTTATTACAGGAGTTTGCATAATAGTTGCAGGAAACATTATTAAACTTGGTTTGGCAACTGTATTTTTTTTTTGCTATAGAGAAAATTTTAAATTGAGTTTTTTTAAATACTTAGAGCATCTTCAATTCTTCACCATTTTTTTTAAATTTATCTAATTTTATTCTAAAATTGAGTAAAAAGCTTGATTTGATATGAATTATTCAATTTTTTCCATCAAATTTTGATCAAAATATTTTTAAAAAAATTCCCTTATTATTCAAAATTTCCCTTCTCTTCAAATTTGATGAAAAAAGCATCATCTCCAATGTTTCATCTGTTAAAATTTTTATCAAATTCATATTTGATGAGTTCTCAATTTGATTAAAAAGAATAACTCTCCCCTAACTTGATAAAATGACTAGAGATGATTTTTGAGCAAAATTTTTATCAAATTTAAATTTGATGAAAGAAAATATGAATGACTGGAGATGATCTTATGTAAAGCTCTATTATAATAACTGTTGAGAAAAATCTTAAATTGCCTTTTCAGCCATTATTATATGTTGCGTTTGGCTTAGTTTTGGAATTAAGTTGTGATTTGAGTGTAGAATTGTGAGTTGAGTTTTGAAAAGAGAAAATTTGTTTGGTGATAAGTTTTGAATTTTTTTTTTTTTTTAATTGTATTTTGAGTTTCGAGTTTTTGAATTTTTGGATTTATTTTTTTAAATATTAAAAAATGTTTAAGAAAATTTTATTTTATTATTTTAAATATATAAATTTTATTTAAATATTTTTATTTTATTTTGTGAATATTTTAAGATAAAATTTTAATATTTTAAACCCAAAACACAAATTCACACTCAAATTGTAACTAAATACAAAACTCAAAACTCAAAACTCAATTCAAAAATTATTTTCAAAACTCATAACCAAATACATAAGGGTTTATTTGGGAAGTTGGTTGGTTTTTTTGGCTATTTTAGGCAAAGTTTGGGAAGACTAAATAAGTGCATTTTTTGTCTTTTTTGACTAAAAAATTAAGGTTGAAAATATGGATGTTTGGGTTAACTTTTTGACTTTTTATGGAAAAATGTGTAATAAAAAATTGTGAAAATTGATTTTTAGAGGAAAATTTGAATTGGGAGTTGTGTAGCCGTAATTGTTGACTTTTGGTGAATAGTGTTAACTTTTTAACTTTTTGAGTAACTTTTTGGCTTTTTGGATTATTTGGGAGTACCCAAACAAGGCCTTAGTCTGGGGTTAAAAAGCTTGGCCTGATAAGAGTTTTTTTGACTTTTTTTTGAGATAAAAAATGTAATGATTATGAGTTGGATGTAATGTTTTGTCTTATTGGGCTAAAAAACATATTTTGTTATTTTGGGGTGTTTTGGGAAGTTGGTAAAAAACTGATTTTTGACTTTTTACCAAGTTTTTTAGCTTTTTTTAAGGTGATTTGGGAAGTTGGTAAAAAGCTGACTTTTTTGCTTTTTGGTTTAATATTTATTTATGGCATCAAATCAAAATAAAATGATCAATATACCCTTGCCAAACTTTGGAATTTTAGGTTATTTATTAACATGGAGGGTATTTAGGTAATTTCACAATGTAGCTTTTTTGCGACTTCCCAAATGGAAGTCCTGGCGTTTTCGGCAGCTTGACGTTTTTCCTTCCGTGGACAAAAACGTGGCGTTTTTCATCTCTTCCCAAAATAGCACTTTGTGGCTATTTTAGCCAAAAAAACCTAAATCTCAACTTCCCAAACGAGCTATAAGTTGAAACTCCACGCTATTTTCAAAACTTTGTACTTAGATCCTAACTAATCAATGCATAACAAAAAAATTAAAATATTTAAAAATATATTTATAAAATAAAATAAAATAAAAAATTAAATAATACTTAAAATAAAAAATAAATTTTTTTAATTTTTTTAATACTAAAAAAAACACAGCACATAAATGTATGAAATATAGTGTACATTAAAATAAATAAATAAATAAATATTTAAAATATAGAATATTTACCCTAAAAAAAATAAAATTAAGAAATTTTTTAAATATTTAAAAAAAAATCCAAAAAATTTCAAAATACAACTTAAAACTCTTTTTAAAATTCAAAATTCAAAAACTCTTTTCAAAAATTTTAAAACTCATAACTAAACAAATTTTATCTTTTTAAAACTCAACTTACAATTCCACACTCAAATCACAACTCAAAAAAGAGAATTATAATTGCAAAATTAAACCAAACACAACCCAAAATTTTTAAAAATTTATTTTGGGCCAAAATAAATGGGATAAGCTTCTCTCCATAAACAATCCATATTCTTCTGGCGCATCTCAATTCGGATTCACTGTGATCATCAAAATTATCTATGTTTTAGGCTTCACAGTAAAGATTATCCATATAAAAAATTAAATTTATCAGACAATTATAAATATAGAAACAAATCACGTTTTGTTTTACAAAATGAATTGTTTAAGTTTTGCTATTCATTTTATAAATCAAACACATGATTTGTTCTTATATCTATAGATGTTCGATAAAATTGATTTTTTCATGGATGGCTTTTATTACGGGACGTACAAAGTAAATGATTCAAATTATTGCTATCAATTCGAATTCAAAATCACAAAAGGAGTTTGAATATATAGAAAAATAAATATGGAGGGCAGTTTATCCTAAATAAACATAGCTAAATGTTTCTCATTCTCATTACTTCTATTAGTGCGTTGATTGAGAAGTGTTTGACACGCGGGCCCATAAGAGCGTTTGGCAAACCCGACCAATTCTGGCGGGCATTTTTTAATTTTTGAGAAATCAAAAATTTCAAAAACTCATTTCGCGGTAAAAATCAAGAGCTAGTAGTAATAAAAACAGAAAACGACTAAGCTACTCTCCGGCTCACCAAATAGCTTAGACAAACACCCATACCACTTCACCACGTCACCCTCAGCATGTTTACTTTCTTACGTGGACTCTCTTCATTGGCTACCACAAATTACTCACACAGTACCCTACCTAGTCACCTACCAAATCACCCCTGAACATAAAATACAACATATACATATATATACCCGCCATTCTCTCTGGGTAATACTTTCTCTCTCCAATCCTCAAATCTCCATTCTTCTTCACCACAAACCCTGAAATTGATATATATATATATATGTATAGTCCGGTGTATAAGTAATGGGTATCAAAGATCTTCTCAGGTTCATGAAACCCCATATTGAACCCATTCACATCAAGAAGTATGCGGGCAAGCGGGTAATATATTCACCTCCTCTCATTTCACATAGTATATCTATCTATCTATGTCAGATTCTTCGAAGTTACATTTTTTGCATTCTTTTTCAGGTGGGTATTGATGCTTATTCATGGCTTCACAAAGGAGGTAGGATTCTGAATCTGTATTATTGGACTTCTTTTTTTGACCAAATCCATCACACCTTGTTTGACTTTGTCTTCAAAAACTGTTTTTTAGTTTTCTATTTTTAGTGATTTTTTAGTCACTTTTTTAAAAATTTAAATGCACAAAAAACAACTCACTAGACCCACAAAAAAAAAAAATAATAATAAAAAATAATTACTGAAACTACTGTACATTCAACATTGTAGCTATTGTTTTTGTGTTCTTGATGCTTGCATATAATCTTATTTTTGGAAAATAACAAGGGAAAGTTATCAGCATATTCATGTAGCATGGAGCTTTCTCTCAATATGGAGGGTGAAAAGAAATTCCAGTACTTGAACTACTTTATGCACCGAATCAATCTGCTCCGTCACCATAAGATCATTCCGGTGGTTGTTTTTGATGGCGGGAATATTCCCTGTAAGGCTGCCACTGAGAACGAGCGACACAGGCATGTCATTACTTAGCATACTGATGGTATTTGATTGAGTCTACCCATTTGGTGCTTTTGTTGAGATGATGACCTTTAATTTTACTTGAATTAGGAGAAGAAAAGCTAACCGTGATTTGGCTATGGAGAAGCTCAAGGAAGGCAATTTCAATGCTGCCTCTGAGCTCTTCCAGGTATTATTAGTATTGTTGAATTATGTTCAGTTGTTTATGTGTTCTTTCTCTCTTATCCTAATTTGGATTAACTTATGTATAGAAAAGTACTCTGTGTTGGTGTTAATTGATAACCAAGTCAATAAGAAACTATTGAACAGTGTACTAACCAATGTTTATTTTCTGACCATTTAATATTGAAATCTATAGACTACAGTTATCTAAGATTTGATGAATTACAACCACTCTGTCCTAATCTTAAAAGTTTCTTTTTTTTTCGATTTCTGGTGTTGCGGAATTTTTTGATTTTATTTTTAACAGTCTCCTTTCAGTTCTTTAATAATGTCTTATGAGTTTCTGATACTTATGTGTTATATGCAAATTATCGAAACAATCAAGTATTCATACTCACTTTTCTGTTTTCACATGCAGAGGGCAGTGAGTATCACTCCATCAACAGCACATCAACTGATTCAGGTACCAAATTGCGACTCTTTATCAGCTATTTGCAACTTGGAATACTATTTAGTGTTTTTCCATCACCTACTGTGAATTAAAAGTACCAATTTGCCATTCTTTATAATCTTTGATTCTTTCAACTGTTGATTTTTCAGATTCTGAGATCAGAGAACATTGAATTTGTAGTATCTCCATATGAAGCTGATGCACAATTAGCATACCTATCCAGCCTTGAAGCAGAAAAAGGTGGAGTTGTAGCAGTGATTTCAGAGGACAGTGATCTATTGGCATATGGCTGTCCAGCTGTAAGAACTTCAACAGAACTTTGATATTGATGACTCCAGCATCATCTTTAGCACTAACTAATTGTCTTTTTATGTTTTGCATTGGTTGCAAGCAGGTTGTCTTCAAGATGGACCGCTATGGCAATGGTGAAGAGATAGTGCAAAACAAGGTTTTTGAGTCTGCATCTTGTGTGCCTTCCTTCCAATGTTTTGATAAAGAACTTTTCACAGGTGATTTGAGACGCTTCAAATTTATTTACAAACTTATAACTCTAAAAATTATACAGCCCTTTGTGGTTCCTTTCTATCATATATATGAACTCATTTGAGACAGGAGATACACTTATCTTCTAGCTTTCTCACAGGTATGTGCGTCTTAGCTGGCTGCGATTTTCTTCCATCTGTTCCTGGAATTGGAATTACGAAAGCTTATTCTTTGGTTTCCAAGTACCGGAACTTGGATCGTTTAAGAGTGCCTTCTCTTTCTGAAAATGAATTGCATTTCATTTTGTACTTGAATTGCTTTCACTACATTTCTTATCACGGTAAGAGAAGATATAAATAGGAAAAGACATGCTTCAACTCCATTGAAATAGTTCTGTTATTATATATGCATTGTGCACTCTTTATGGAATTATTGCTTTGAAAAAACCTGGAAGCTAGATAGTTCTTTCATAACCTAGTGAAACTTCTCTTCAATTTTGCCATTTGGTGAGTTGAAATCTTCAGATTCAGTGCTCTCTAGACTGAAGTGTTAGTGACGAATCGTGGCAATTTATTAGAATTAATGAGATCAAATATTAGGTGCAATTATAGAAATGAAAAAATGGGTACATTGGTTTATTTAGACATTTGAACACACACCGAAGGATAGATTTACGGTAACCTATGTATGGTTTGGTTGCTCAAGTTGTATCGCACACAAGATTCTATTTGATTTCTCTTGTCTATTCACTTTTGATAAGATGTCACGGATCAAATATATGGACTTCTATAAGAAAAACAAAAAAGCATCTAGGAAATTATAAAAAAAACAGAACTGAGTGAGATTTTATAGAGAATTTGATAGAATCCATGAATTCAAGAAGCAAAGAATTAGTTAGTATAAAAAAAGAGGTACAACCAGTGAGTCTTGAGATGCACTGCTCAAGATCCCTGTTTGGCATTCATTAGAACAGAACCCAAATACACTCAAATTCATATATATATATATATAGAGAGAGAGAGAGAGAGAGCAGAGAGAGAGAGAGAGAGAAAGAGAGAGAGAGAGTAAACTTCAATTGTGAGCAAAATGGAGGCCTAAAAAGAAAACGAAAGAGGTATACAAATTGAATAGCTGAAAATGATTCATGTATAATTATTATTCTTTGTTATCTAAACAGATTTTATTATGGTTTCTATTTACCATATGCAATCTTTTTTAGAAGGATTTTATTGTTCTTAAACTATATGCCACTTTGTTGTATGTTTTAATGATGTATGAGTTCTACAGTCTCACTCATCTATACAGATGTTTGTGCATTTTATTTATAGGTCCTATCCGTCTTAAAGTTTGAGAAGCGCGATCAAATGCCTGAAGATTATTCAAAATTGTTCGGAGAAGCAGTTGCAGTTTTCCAGCATGCCCGAATGTCTGTAATTTGTTAGATATATTCCATTTAAACCAGTCTCTCTAATTCTTTTTTTTTTTCGCTTATATCTAATGCCTTGTTTCTTACATTCTGTGCAGATATGACGCTGACTCTAAGAGCCTCAAACACCTAAAACCTCTTCCAGAAAAGCTTTTGCAGTCTCTAGATGAAGGCCTTGATTTCCTGGGACCGTATCCTTTCATTTTAGTATTTATTTTTTTTCTTCTCAATGTTTAGGTGAACTTGTGCATCATATTATAGGTTTCAATATTTGGCACTTGATCTGATAAGACAACATCAATTTTAGTAATCCTTGTTTCATAGCTTCGAAACTAGGCAATTTAAGTAATGTGAGGGCAATTAGCAATGTGATCAGCAGTTGAAAATCTTTTGTGACGACAAGATTTAAGTTTCTTTGTCCTTGACCACAATTAGAGAAATGCCACCATCAATAGCAGCTGCAATTGCTGAAGGTAACTTGGATCCAAGTACCATGGAGGCCTTTTATCACTTTCGCAGTTCTACAACTCATCTCAATCCTGCTACCAAAAACCAGACTTTTGATCGATTCCCAAGACATGAGGCCACTGCCATATCTACAGAAGAGTGCTGCTTTTCTGTTGTTTCCTCTCACAAAGTCAGAAAAGAAAGAACTGCAGGCAAGTGTTCTCTAACCAAGCATGCAAGATATATAGCTCATAAATTTTTTATGCAAAATGTGTTCAGATGACTCTTCAACAATTTGAAATTTTTATCTCAACTTGCAAAAATTCTGAAGCTATAGAAATATATATTTATTTGCTGTATAGATATTTTCTATTACAGGTAAAAGCCTTGGACTAAAACATAGTTTACTCATTTCTAATGGAATGTTTCTCCGGTGGCATTGCAGTAATGGGGCAGAAAATCGTGATAGAAGAAAGCAAATACTCACATGAAGCTACAGAGCTGGAGAAGTTGGTATGCCCTTTGAATGCTCGATCTACAGATGAAAATGAGACAGCTATTGACAAAATTCACCTGAAAGTTCCTGACAACAACCCGTTCAGAAAGTGAAAACTTGTTGAAGTTGAGTTGGACCAGTGTGAGAATGTTACTGAACAAGTTTCAGAGGTGACTGAGGTTGAGAACTCGGAAATCTTATGTGTAAACACCAGAATCACAAGAGAGTGTAGATTCTAAACCTATTATCAAGACAAGTGATGGGAAAATGAGAGCCAAAAATGAGAAGTTGAAGAGAAGGAATTGCCAAAGTTCAGAAAACAAGAAGAGCAGTATTTTAAATTTCTTTTCTCGAGTGTAACATTTTGTTTTCTTTGGTTATAAATTAAAAATTTTGTGATTATGAGAAACTCCTGTAATCTAAATTTTGAATTTTGATTTAAATGAAAGTTTACTGAAACATATGATCATGAAACCAAACATCAATGGAAAATTTGATCACATTTTTCAGCACCAAATTTGGATACATTTTTGTAATACAATTCACGTTTTTTATTTTACCGGTATGATTTTGATTTTGATATTCTATCTAAGGGTTGCAATTTGCTTGCTGGCAAAGCGAGCGTTGGTTTCATTTGGTTAAAACAAGTAAAATTTTATTGAAAAAATTGCAAAAAATTGATTTATTTTTGTCTTTTTTGAAAACTTTTCAAGTACATCTAGTTGAGACGGATTTAAAAAGAAAAAAATTGACATAATTAAAAAAAAAATTGTACTAAAGATGAAAATTGACATAATTCACTAAGGACATATGCAGCAAACAGAACATGAGATATCAAACCTGTTTTTCCAAGAAATTGCTTACGGAAAGCACCAAAAAAACGGAGTTCCTTTCCCAATGCCATGGATTTTTGTTATTTATTTTATTTTTAAATTTTTTGACTGGCTTGAGTCGGTGGAAATAGTTGTAATTGCAAGAACCAATTAGGAAAACACATGCACTTCTTATGAAAAACTAAAAAAGAGGGTAAAAGCATAAGCATTGAGCCACTGACTAGAGCCTTTATTGGTCAAATAGCACAAGTTCTACAACAACCACATTCTGTAACCAAAAACAGAGAAAAAACAACAGACGTGGTTTCCTAATGTTTGTTTCTGCGAAGCAATTGTCTGTACCAGTAGGCAGACATCTTTGGGTACCTCTTGAGGGTTTTGAAATCGACATAAACAATGCCGAACCTTGAAGTGTAGCCTAGTCTCCATTCAAAGTTGTCAAGCAACGACCATGCGAAGTAGCCAACTACATTTGCTCCATCATCAATGGCCTTCTTCAGTTGAGTCAGATAAGCCTTGTAATAGTTGATTCTGGTTGTATCATGCAAGCCCTTTGGAAGAGTGACAGTACCCCGGATCATCCATGCCTGCAAATCGTGCATAGATGATATAACACTGAAATACTAGATCATAGGAGATTAAAAAAAAAAAAAAATGTGAAAACCTTAAATAAACCACACCATTTCAGCCAAAATTATAGTCGGATTTCCATAATGTTCCTTTATGTAAGTCACAGCTTTGTAGAGACCCCATGGCACGTTGTAGAGCCAATAAGAATATGCCTGCAATTATTCAATTAATCAACCATTGATTGGAAATGTGGCGCACACAATTAGGTCATGAAGGTTAAGAAAAAGACAGATATCAATGTATGGTTTGGATAATTCACCCTTGGACCAATTGGTACTCCTCTTTTTTCATCTGCAAATTTCAACAACCAAAAAGAGGGTAATATTATTCAAACACATAAAGATCTACACCAACAATGAATATTTATTCCAATTTTGTCAGATAAGAACGGAGGGAAAATAGTGTCGTACAAGCAAATGAAGCATTCCAGTCCTGCTGGTAGCTGAGATCTTTTGGTTTGGCATTATGGGCGTCGTACATGTAGTAAGCAGTATATTGGTTGATACCCACAAAATCCATCGAACCCTTTACCATCTTAACTTCTTCTTTTGTGAATTTGGGCAGACGATCACCAACAATTTCTTGCATTGTTTTTGGGTACTCACCATATACTATGGGATGGATAAACCTACATCAAAAAACCAAGGGCATTATTACAAAACCTACAAATTTTGAAAGAATCACTTAAAAATAAATTTTGTTAATATCATCTAAATGAATTGTCACTTAATTGTAATGTATTTTCTATCACATTATTGCTTTCCCACTACCAAATTATATCAAGTGATTTACAAGTTTTCAATCATGCAGTTGTTACTGTCACCAAGAATATTAATTTTCTTTTTACTTTGAATGGCTGAATCTGTTTTGCTTGGTAAAAGTAACCATGAGTAGGAGTTCTTACCATCCAATATGGAAGTCCCTTGCTCTTTGAGCCGCGTAATTGTCAGCCTTTGATCTTGTAAGAGGTTCATACCAAACAAAATCCAAGAGAATGCCAATCCTTCCCTTCTGTTTTTCCTGGGACATTAAGTGTATAGTAAGCAAATGCACCTTTATTTATTATTTTTTGTTTGTTGATGAAATGGATTGTGGTGAGAGATCTTGAAAGTACTAGTGAAATAGAAAAAAGGGAGCTTACTTGATACTTTTCACGATATCTCTGAACTGCAGCAGCGTGAGATAAGATCAGATTATGGGCCACAATGTAAGGCTCAGTTGCAGAATTTCCTGCTGTGCAATTTCCAAATGCTTTGGAACACCTTCCAGGAGCAAAGAATCCATTATCGTATCCAAGAGCAGCCACTACTCTAGGTTCATTAAATGTCATCCAATTCTTCACTCTGTCTCCAAATGTCTTGAAGCAAAAATCTGCATAATCCGCAAAGTCTTTCCTGTATAGTTTGAACTATTTGTCAAAACCTCAACATAGGAGAGAAAAAAAACTAAACTACACATTTATTTTAGATGTTATAGTCCAAAAATTTTAAATTCTTAAGAAATGGTAAAACTATATGGAATAAACAAAGGCAATTGCTTGTGCTGATACTTACACTACTTCATGACTCAACCATCCCAAGTACCTCTCCTCAAGTGCTTGAGGAAGATCATAATGATTAAGATTTGCGTAAGGGGTAATTCCTGTGAATGTTCAATTCAAAACGAGTAAAGTCAAATTGTGTTAAGATCATATTTATCTTGTCACCCAGTTTCAATTTATCAATGTCAAAGAAAAACTACCCCTTTTGAGCATGTAATTGATCAATCTATTGTAGTAAGCAACTCCTTTCTCATTTACTTTCCCAGTTCCATCTACATAGAGAAAATTGGATGAAAGGAAATTTCAGTACTTGCGAATAATTTCAGCGATAATTTTATTAATGAATGATTGTAGTATGATATTTACTCGGAAATATCCTAGACCATGAAATTGAGAACCGGTAGGCATCGAAGTTCAACTTATTCATGATACAATATCTTCCTGTCATCAGAGAATAGAAATGTAAATTTCATATTTCCTACAAACTGCTAACCAAAATCCAAATTCCCTTGATAAAAAAACTCAAATACATTTTGCAAAGCATTTTAAAGGAAGTCTAGTACATAAAATGATTACTGTTGCAACGCCCCACTATGAGCTTGTCGTGGTATTTTGATTGATTATAGACCCTCGTGAGGATGTAAGGACTTATAAGTGGGGAGTTCGTAACACTTTGTCCCATATCGGAAGTTTGCATGGATGATCTTGAACATATAAAACACCACTACCCCTGCTACTAAATAACTTGGACTTAAGGTTTTGGGTATTGTTGGTCGACCCACAGGTTATTCGGGCCAGCAAGTAGTGGGGCGTTACAAATGGTATAAGAGCCGACCCATTCACACATTTATGTGGGCCACTTATTCTGGGCTGGCCATGAGCTTGTCGTGGTATTTTGATTGATTATAGACCCTCGTGTGGCATTACAACTGTAATATATATTTGAAGAAAGTCCACTCCATGATTTTGAAGGGTCTTGTTAACGAGTGTCCTAAGTGCATCGGCCAGCAACATTAAAATGGTTGTAGATTGTTCATGGACACACATTTTTACAAACAATGTACACCCATTTCATCACTTTAACACTCCAATTGAATTGCGGGATGAGAAAAGAATATAAATGATTGTGGTCTCTCACTATTATATTTGAATGAATAAGAAAATAAAACTAGTAGTATGTGATATAAGGATATGGATGAGATTTCATTTTCTTCCTTCCTATTTTAATGGACAATCTTGATATTATAAAATATATAGAACCAATCAATTTTTTTTCCACCAAATCTCATCACTTTTGATGAGAAATTAAACTATAAAATAAAAAGATTTATACCATTAAAAAAAAAAGGGTAATTTTCTCACCATTTCGTCACTTAATTTATAAACCAAACATAAAAAAAAAAGAAAATCTTTTTGATTTTATTTCTGATCATTTCTCCACCAAATTATTTGATCAAAATGGTACAGGTATGATTTTTTTTTTAGTTAAAGAAATTTAGAAGTACCCTTTTTCTTCTACGTTTCTAAAAATTAATGAGTCCAAATGCATCATTTTTAAAGTTGAAATACATTGTATGTGTAATTAATCCAAACAAAGGCAGCACTTAGCCCAAAAAATTGCAGCATATGTTCTTCGTTTAATAATAATAAAAAACAGAGCATATAAATATAGTACTTTATAGCGATGATATTGGTCAACTGAGACAGCTCCGGTAGCATTATTAGCTTCAATTCCTGCATTAGAAGACCCATAAATCTCATATCCAAAATTAAAACAAAATATCAAAGAAGAAGAACAGTACAAGGGCAATACATATATACATATAGATATAGAAGAAGTGAGTGTGTGAGTGTCAGTGTGTGTGTGTGTGTACCGGGAGTTTGAATGAAGACGTCCCAGATGCTAGGGCCACGGCCGCCCTTGTTGGCCATGCCTTCGACTTGGTAAGCCGAAGTCGCCGTTCCGAACACGAAACCCTTGGGAAATGTTCCTCTGCTCAGTCCTCCCGTGTCGAAATTTTATTACACTTTCCCGGTGATGATGCATTCGCAACCACCACGGTTACGACCAACAGCAACACCAATGGTGCTCTTCTCATCATCATCTTCTTCTTCTTCACACTACTACTACTCATCATCATCACACACTCACACACACACACACACACACACACAGTCTCTGAAAGAGAGTTGTGACTGGTTTCAGCTTTTTATAATTGAGAAAGGATAATTCCACAGGGGGTGTTTTTGGGAATTATCCACTTAATAATTAAGAGGATTTGAGAATTGATTTTTTTTTTTGATTTTTTAATCTTTTATGAAATAATATTATAAAATAAAATAATAGAGAAAAAAAACGTATTAAGAGGATATGAGAATTGATTTTTTTGTAAGATTTATTTCATTATTTAATTTTTTTGGTTGGTTTACAAACAACACTTAGGCCTCATTTGGCAAGTGATTTTTTTAGCTAAAAAGTTACTAAAAAAGTCAAAAAATCAATAATCTATACAAAAAAGTCAAAGATTCTCTTTTCTCTCTACTTTTTGCACATCTTTTCATAAAAAACTAAAAAGTCATCCCAAACATACTAATTTTTTTACATCATATTTTAACTAAAAAATCAAAAAATTACTAAAAAAATATGTTTTCAAACTAGGCCTTAGTGGTTTTAAAAAAAAGGCAAGCTTGCTATTTGGCTACCTCCAAAACTTTCATAAGACCTTTCATTAATACAAATTTAATAAAAAATATTTTAAATGTCAGTTTTAATCCTTTCATCAATTTAATATCAAATGAAGGTAGAATTAAATATTTTATCAAATGAAGAGAGTTTTTATCCTTCATCAAATTTTACAAGTAGTCGTTGAGTCGGACATCTACTCGGATGTCTTCTCGATCATCTTCCTAGACAATCTTGTTTTCTTTATTTGAACGTCAATTTTTCCTCACGACGTCGTAACAAGATTTGATAAAAATTTTGAATTTACTATTGGAGTGCATCATATCAGATCAAAATTTTCATCAAATTTTCACTCAAATTTGATAAAAATTTTGATGCAACATTAGAGATGGTCTTATACATAATCTCATCCTATTTTACTTGATCCAACACATTAGCTATTACACTAGCCATTTTAACAAAATAATTTCAAACTAGGTACATTTGAAAAGTTTTTTGAGGCTCTTTAAACAGTTTGTGTGAATAAATAGGTAAAATAAAAAATAACAGTCGAGTATATAGATAACAAATAATAATAAAGTAAAATAACAAAAATATTTCTTTTTTAATAAAGAGTAACGTTAGAATTAGTATACAAATAATACTCTAGAAATATAATACAGTGTTGAAAATATAATAAGGGGGTTTTTTTTTAAGGTCCCTGATATTAAGGTTGTATAGCATAAAGAACATTCAATATTTTCATAATGTCTAAGGTCCCTCAACAATATTTTCATAATGTCTAAGGTCCCTCAACCTTGATCTAGAGAAATTTCAGTCCAGAGAAAATTGGTCCAGGAAAATTGGTCCAGAGAAATTTCAGTCTAGAGAAAATTGGTCCAGAGAAATTTCAAACCAAATTTCTCTGGAAAGTCTAATTATTCTCAGAATTTCTCTGGATTGAAACCAGAGAAATTCTCTGGATTGGGTGTTGAGGATTGATCTCAAACACCCTTCTTCCTCTCATGACTAACAAATTTATTGAGAACTATAGATGCACAAAGCTAGTGGTTGAGACAATGTTTTATATTTTTTATTGAAAGTTGTGAATGTTTTTATGAATCTGTTCTTCGCTTCTTGAATAAAATTCCATTCTTACATTTTGTCATGATTTCATTTACACTTTCATTTATACTTCCAGTTATACATTTGTTGAAATAAACTGATCATAGGGATACATGTAAGTAACTAAGCATAATTAACAAAAATTTCAGCAACTTACCCAAATCATTGTGATTCATTAGGTAAGCAACATTGTTCAACTGAATTCAACTGGAAAAATTCAACATTGTAATATGTAAGCAACATTAGAAGGGATAACAATGGCAACTTACCAGAACCAGAGAAATTCTGGAAAAATCTGAGAATTTCTCTGGTTTGTTATTGAAATATCAATTGAGAATTTATCTGGTTTATTAAAAATAACAATTGAGAATTTCTCTGGTTTATTAAAAATAACATTTCTCTGGTTTATTAAAAATAACAATTGAGAATTTCTCTGGTTTATTAAAAATAACATTTCTCTGGTTTATTAAAAATAACAATTGAGAATTTCTCTGGTTTGTAATATCTGGAAAAAATTCTACAACTTACCCAAATCTGTTCTTCGCTTTTTTCCAGTTGAATTTTTCAATCGAAAGTGTTTCTCTGTTGAACAATGTTCCCATTAGGTCCCTCCAAGCACAGACAGAAGCATGTGAAGTCAAGACTAAAGCAGATTTGTCAAAGGCACTGAGAAGCGAGGTATATAGCATAAAGTGGATCAGAAGGGATAATAATGGCGATACCAGAACCAATATTAACAATCGCACCTCTCTTCCTCTTAATCATCCCAGGCAAAACCGCTTGTGTAACCTTGGTAGTCCTTTCAACATTGATTTTAATCAAATCAGCCAACAATTGCTCGTCCACCTCATGGAAAAACCTCGCATAAGGATACGAAACTCCAACATTATTGATCAGAACTCCAACATCCAGACCTTCAATGGTTTCACGAATTCGATTAACCCCTTCGTTCAAATCTCCAGAGAAATCAACAACCACAGTCTTGATTTGGGTTTTCCCGAATTTGGCTCCGATCGACTCCGAAACCTCCTTGAGTTTCTTGGGGTTTCGACCAACGAGAATCAAATTCAGACCTTTATGTTCCTGACTTGGTTATCCTCTCTGGCTATGAGAGTGCAGGTGTAATATAAGGGCACGGGGGTGAGGGACCTTAGACTACAAAAGAACATATTGTGGATCTAATCCATTACTAAAAGTTAGATAGGGACCTTAGATCGATTTTCCCATATAATAATTAGAATACATTACACTTTTCGTACAATTTTTATTTTTTGTTTTATAAATAATTTTTTATTTTCTGCACAAGAATCATGCTATCGTGATAAAATAATAAAATAAAGATTTATTATATTGTTTTGTATTTATTTTAGGAAAATTTATTAGAAAATCTTATTTTAGAAACTTCTATACTATTTGGTCCTACCTTTTAAATGGTTGATTGAGGAGTTATTATTAGGTGTAGTGTGTGACCAGTGAGTTCTTTTTCAAGTGTGAATGGGCATTGGTTGGATAGATATACTCTCAATAGTTAATTGAGAAAATTTGTTTTTTTTTTTTTTGGAATGTGTGACAAGTATGGTGTGATATTTCAATGTGACAGGTATTAATGTGACACTCTAAAGATGTGACATTTCAAAAAAATTTAAAACTCCTTAGTGTATTTTTCTCAAATGTGACAACGTGACATGTATGATGTGACACTCCAAATTTTTCACTCATATGTAGTGTATTTTTTTTAAATGTGATAACATAGTAGATATGATGTGTCACTCTAAAAAAAAAAAAAACTCCTCAGCACTCTAAAAAAATTAAAAATTCCTTAGCGTATTTTTTCTAAATGTGACATATGACACTGTAACGTAGCGGATCCAATTTGATTGAATTACTACATGTTTTTATGTCACGTGCCAAAAAATAATTAATAAAGAATTCATGTCCTGTGTGTTAAAAACAATCAAATTTAAAAAGTTATTAATGCGCTTTTCAAACAACATAACATACAAACACCTCACCACTTTTCTTATACATAATCACGGTAGCTGTCCTCTAACTATACTAATAATGATAAAATAATCAACAAATAATTTAAAAAATTACTCAATTACCCAAAAAAGCATTTGAAAACTTATGAATTAAGTTTGCAAAATAAGATTCGCTGGTTAATCCCCTTTGATCTTATGCATTATCACTTCACTGTTTGCATATCAATTTTTTTGCCCTAAAAAGAGAATGTTTTATTAACTAGAGGTTAAGATACACCATCTAAAAAAAAAAAACTAAAAGTGAAGATAAGGCCAAAATAGCCTACAATAATTGCGATGAGATTGGAGACAACTATATTGGGAAATGGGAAATCTATGTACACGACAAAATCATAAGCTAGAGCATGTAAATGACAATAACTAAGGGATCTGGTAACTCGGTAAAGATTTTAAGCTGCAAATTTTGAGAACTCAGGTTTCACTTTTCTTAGAATCAGTCATGGTTAAGCATTTAAATTTTTATTTTATTATATATATACATATATATAAATAACATAATAAGTAGTTCCATTACAAAAACAAAGGACAAACTCAAACAAACAAGAAATTAAAGAAATTGTCAAATTCCAATAGTCTTGAATAATGATAGCCAATGAAAAATGATATCCTTCAAATAAAAAAAAAAAATGATAATGTCATGCTTAAAATGAACAAAATGTAATTTGAACACCTAGGGAGTAAGCATGTTGCAAGGGGAAATGTCAATGTATACACAATTTCTTGTCTTCAAAATAAAGGCAAAAAAATAGAGTAACAACATATGAAAACTTATTGATTTAGAATAAGGTGATTACAATCTCTAGAATATTTTATACAAAAGAATGATTATCTGATTCTTCTTTTTAAAAAGTTGATTTGAGGGCTTGATAGCTTGTTCCTAATTAAGTGGTGAAATTTCTTTCAAGTAGTGCGAAGAAGATGGCGAATTTGTAAGATATTGACTTGAGGGCTTGGTAGCTTTTCCCAAATCAAATTGTAGAATCCTCTCTAATTTAGTAAAAGAAGATAAATTTGACGAACTTTAATTTGAATATTTGAGTTTTATATTTTATGGAGATTGACAAACTTTGATGAAGAGACCTTTGGAGTTTTAGGCTTGAATCTGATGGAGCTTTTTCCTTGACTTGATATAGATTTTTATATCTACAACTTGATTTATGTATGGAGAATTGTATATAAAATTCAAGCAGAAATTACCCCTATTTATAGGAATGGATGGAGGAGAGTTTTAATAGACTTTAACTTTTTTGATAATTATCTCTAATTTATTTATCAAAATATCACTTTAATGGTGTGCCATAATTTTATTGGTTTAACCATGTGACAAGTGGCTTAATTTGATTAGTCAAAAATTTACTGCATCATTTTAACAGTAATATTTAATTTGACTATCATGTAATTCTGATTTGAGACCAATTAGACACGTGACAAAATTTATTTTGTCAATAATTGTGTCATATTCTGTAGGCCTTTATAATTTTGTCATTGGCTAAAATTTTACACGTTCACAGCCCCATCGCCCCATTTCATCACTCTCAATTGTATCTTTAATGAAGTGACAAACAATATCAACCAATTAATTTTCTTCAAACTCTTCTCTCTCCTTTCAAAATTATTTGTCGCCTTATTAAAAGTGTAATTAAAAGTGATAATAGAGGGATATAATAAGACTCTGATGCAAATATCTTCCCTTGACGATTGATGCATGTGGATTACGAAGTGGTTGAGTCATAATTTTAAACACGTTATACTACAATTTCATTTACATTGTATTCTAATTGACACGAATTCACATTATGCTTATTTTTTTAGGATTGAGCTGCTCTTTCAAATATGAACGTGAGAGGTTTATGGGATCTATCATGGGACTCGTTTAGATAATTTGAACTATCTATTTTATAAGATCTTTTGTGTATATCATTTATGAAAAAAAATTATATTTATTTGGTAATTGTAGTTTCTTCCATTTTATTATGTTTGTCTTAAAAAAATTGATAGTCTATTTTTAAAAACATATTTATCGATTATTTTTTAAGACAAACACGATAAAAAAAAGAAATTACGATTATCGAATTAATTTAATTTTTTCATAAATGATATATATATATATATGTTCGTATAAAATGAACAATTTGAATTATGTGAATCCCGTAGACTAGGGGTGTAAATTTGGTCCGTGGCCTGTAACACCTGGCTCTTAGTTAGCCGTTGATTTTATGGTTAATCTTAAGTATGTATTTATACGTGTATTTTATGTTTATTTATATGTTATGTGCACCATGTTTTGTTTGACAGATATGCTAATTTGTGAAAAAGACCTATCTGATTCGTTAAATTGTAAGGTTGCCAATTAACTAATGGACTAGGTGGGTAGAGCCTAATTCCCCTTAAAGTAGGGTTCAACTAACTTAGGTGCCAGCAAGAAATAATTTAATAAATTATATAATTAATTGAAGTGATGTGGTTCTAATTTCATTAATTCACGTTAAGTAAAATTAGATAATTTTTATATCTATGATGAACTCAATAAGAGAGAGAGGGATATAATCCGAGAGGGAGAGAGAGAGAGAGAGTATTTTAGAGAACAAGGAGAGAAGAAGAGAAAGAAAGGGAGAAGAAGAGAACTTGAAGCAACTTCACTAAATTAACTCTTGAGGTAAGAATTATTCCTAATTTCTTGCATGAGAATAATTTTCATCTTGAACACATGGAATTTAGGGAGAGAATGAGGGATTGGGTAGTGTAAGTTGTGTTACAAACCCTAACAAGAGGAATTCTCCAAATCTTGGCATGAATAAAGCTCACCTACTTGGTCTTGCATGATTGTAAGTTAGATTTCTATGGTTTTGTTGAAACATAGAATTCCCATATGCATAGGTTTTGTTTTCTTCTCAACTTTAAAGTTGTTCATTTGATTGTGGGACTTGGGTTTAATTTAAAGTTCTATTCTTGGCTTGAACTTGGTATTTGTTTATACACCATGTTTGATAACTCTTGGGCTTTAATTTGGTCAAATTGGGTTTGAGTTTTGAAGAGGGAGAGCTCACAAAAACATAGCAGAATTTTCAGTTTTGGACACCCAGAACCGCACGTGCGGCAGGGGTGACTGCACGTGCAGGAGGCACTGCGTACGGTGGGTAGGCCCACACGTGCGGAGAACAGGGGAACTGTTTGGAGTATTCTACATAAATTGCACTTGCTGGTGCACGTGCGGTGAGAGTCCCACACGTGGGGCTGTTGTAGACGCGCCTTCGGGCCTCACTACAGTTCGGACTCGAAATTGTGTCACGGTTCTTAATCTGAACCAAAGAGTTCAAATCCGACAAATCGTTTTGAGAAAATAGATTTTTAGAAAGAAGTGCCAAACATGGACTGCTTTGCCAGATACAGAGTCGCCACCTAAATATTTTATTTTGAGAAATTTAGAAAACCCTGACTCGTTGCCTAAGGCCACGTGTCCGTCATCACCAAAGTTGCCTCGGCTCGGGAACTTGGGTACGATTGGGGAAGGTCACTTCGTGAGCACCCCCGCTCGCCCGATCAAAGATCGGCCTCTACTAACCATGATATCTAGTTTTGAAAACATTATGCATTTTTATTTCGGTTATTAGCCTAGATTTACTATGTGATGCACACAACATACAAGTATAGACTGGATCGCCTGAATTGGAACAAAACATTCCATGTTTGTTTTTTTTAAAACGGTTTGCTACACGCAAGTAGGCTTAAAATGCAGATTTTTGCCACCCTCGGGTGGGCTTAGAAAAGATGGTTTTGCCACTATTTAGTGGGCTTAAAACTCACAGTGAATGAACTGTTCCAATTCAAACAACCCAACCTTTACCCACAGGCATTCAGACAGTTATATCACATAAGCAAATAGCCTCATGGTAAGCATGTTATCATGACAGTCACTCACACGCATGCAAGGATGCTAAAGCATAACCACTTACCGAGTCCTCCAAGCCAAAGAAAGAAGCTAATTAGAAATCAATGCATGATCGTAACTATACAGAGATGCCTAATGCAACACATGCAAAAATGCAACTAAGATAGGCTCGGCTATTCTAAACATGGCATGCGAAATGCTACAACTAAACAAGTATTCAACTTGGAATTGAAATACAAATGTAGTTAGTATGATGCGCCGAGCTCGGTGCATGCAAAACAGATGAATGAATGCAAACATGCTATCATACTGTATGCTAATTGAAACATGCCCTAATCTAACCATCATAAGTAGGTAAATAAAAGGGAGAAAGACGTGGGGTTGGAAGACATACATCACACGCACGCACACTTATTACAACATTGCCCTCGCTCGGAGGGTCCAAATAAATAATATACAGTCCCAAATAAATAGTTACAGTCCGAATAATTACAAAATCCTAATTAATTAACAAATTTAACTAGGAAAGCTATAAATTAGCATGCAAGCTAGGGACTGCCTCGACTCTGCTCCGGATGATGGATGATGCATGTTCGGGTTGCTTGGCGCGGAAATCCATTGCGATGTCCCAATTAGCCTCTGTTTGCAATTGATGTCGGAATGCTGCGCAAGGCTTTTGAAAGCTGCTGACTTCTGGTTTGCTGCAACAGAGAGCAGGAAAGGGGCATAGCAATGTATTTTCACATATGTATGCATGTCTCGATCCACGTGCCACCAATCACGCATATCGATGCATGATGGCCGAGGAGTCGAATTGCACAACTCAATATGGAATGAATGCACATGAAAACACAACAAGACCAAGACTCCATCATAGATAATCCGGAGTGTCGGTGACTGGGAATTAAGACACGTTTCGTCCCTCGTTTCCCGTGCTCGGGCTAACTCCTATCCCAAGCACAATGCAATATGCATGACATACATGAATGCGACTAATATACAACCTAACATACACAATGCTATGGAATGGCATACACGATGCACGAGGTAACATGGCATACACAATGCACTAGCATACAACCTAGCATACACAATGTTATGAAATGAAATGGCATACACAATGCATAATGGACTTACACCAACACAAGTGGACCTCAGCCACACTCACGTAGGAGGCCATAAGATGAAAATGAGACTCTCGAGATGCGTGCACACATGCACGCAAACCGAGGACCGATCCTAGGGCACGAATGCCACTCTAACAAGGCATGACAAGGCATGGAGTATGGCACACAAGCATGCAAATTTCAGCGCTAAAATATGATGCTAAAAAGCCCTCAAACATGGAAACATGGTACCCGATGCATGAGATAAACCCCGAAACTCAAAACTATGCACATGGAATGACTTATGGCTATACAAAGCATGCATTATTTGATCATGAAGCATGAAGACAGAAGCAAGGCAGTCCCAAAACATGAACTTTTCTAGTTCAAAGTATGGCCAAAAGATGCTAGCAAGATGACTTAAAATAGTATGCAACTTTGACTAGCTAACATGATTTACATGGCAAGTATATGGTGCGCATGGAATCTCACTAAACCATCAAAAATCAGTGAATAAAGCATGTGAAAATAGGCCCAAATAACCACTGATATACAACCATGGCGTGCAAAAACGATGAGTTACTTTAGAGGGTCGTGCAAGGGATTCTTAAGCACATACAAGATAGACATGTGGCAGCACCAAACCAACTCTGAAAATAAAATATGGTAGTCCCAAAACTCACCAAATTGACCCTGGAAAGTGACTTCAAAGCATGCAAGATAGGGTCTCTTTGGAGGGCCAAAATGACCACCAAACAAGTCAAGGTGAGAGGGGGTCACCCCCCTCTGATTTGGAGGCTCAAAACAGCATCAAAGCCACTGGAAATCCACTGGATTCCAGTGGCTAGAAGACCAAACAAGGCATGCAACAAGAGCTTAGGTGCAAGGCTCAAAATAAGGGACAATCAAGCATACAAAGAAGCATGAGACCTCAAATAATAAAATGCCCTTAATAAAACATGAAGATGATGTCAAAACAAGCCTTTTTACAGTTTATTACAAGTCTCAAAAATGAAGGCAAATAGGGCTAATCTATCATGCAAAAATGACCCTAAAAGAGAGAATAGAGACAAGGGGCAGCAGCCGGCCCCAAATGGAAAAGAGCCCTTCAACAAAGTTGAAGAGGGGCTCAAAATAAGGCACTTTAAAGTTTATAGAAAGCCACGAAAACAATCACAAGTAGGGCTAAACAAGCATGCAAGAAAAGGACCCAAGAGAGGGATAAAGAGACAAGTGGTAGAAGATGATCTCAAACAGAGGAGAGCCCTTCAACAAAGTTGAATAAGGACTAAAAAAAAGCTACTTTACAGTTTATGACCAAGCCCAAAACAATTCACAAATAAGCCTAAAATACTATGCAAAAAAAAGGCCTAAAAGGGAGTTTAAACACAAAGGGTGAGAAGGAGGCCTCAAACAGAGAAAGACTCTTAATCAAACATGAAACATAGCTCAAAATAAGACTATTTTCAGTTAGGGTCAGAGCCCAAAAATGTAAGCATAAGGAGATAAGATATAGGCCAAAAAAATGCACAAAAAAGGGAAAATGGGACTCACCCTTGTAGCCTATGTCTTCAACAACTCTTGGTCCAAGAAATGGTGCTCCTAGCCTCTGGAAATGGCCTCCAATCTGTTGGAATGGAGTGAGGAGGTGTGGTGCTATGGGTTGGTGTAGAAAGGGTGTAAGACTTGAGAGGTTTTGAGGGTTGAAGTGTAGAGAGAGAGAGATTCAATGCAAGAGGCTTGAACCAAATTTTTGTAACCCTCAAAACATGGCTGGGGGTGCTGGTTATATAGGCAAAGGAGTGGAGGAAAGGGGGGGAAATTCAAATTCAAGTTTCCCCCCAAAAGACCCCCCCCGGATACAGGTTTTGGGGGGAAACAAACTGCACAACTGGAAAGTACCTGGAGAGAGGATCATGGCCGGCCAGGTTCAGGAGGTTCAGGTGGCCGGCCGGCCACCTCCCCTGGCCGGCCGGCCAAGGGTCAAAAGGGTCAAATATGATTAGTGGCCGGCCACCTCATATTTGTGGCCTCCCATGTGTACACAACACAACTATGTGGTCAAGAACTGGAAACAGTGAACCAGGAGAGAGAAAACCCAACTTTTTAGAGGGGTTCAAAAGGGTCAGAGACAATTACTGGCCAGCCATATCATATTGGTGGCCTCCCAGGTGTGTGCAACACAAATATGTGGTTTAGGACTAGAAAAAGTGGCCTAAGGGTGGTCAACATTAGCTTTCTAGTGAGAAAAACGGGCGACGGTGGGCGATGAAGAAACAAAACTGGTTGCCAGAACAATTACTGGCCTCCCACCCTTCTACAAGCTTCCTAACCATGAAAATAAGGTCCCTGCCAAAAATGAACTGAAACCGATGCAAAACGAAGGTTCGGGGACCGAAACACGCAGCTCGAGGCCCCGAAAACTGACTGTTAGGCACTGGAAGTGGTGTTCGACCACGAAGTTAGTCTCTCGGACCACAGTGTCCCTCAAAAGGGAGGAAATAAGGTGTATGCCAAAAACCGGAGCAAACGGAGGCGGTTAAGCAGTCCCGAACCGAGGCACACGACCGACGGTTCTGAAAATCGGGAACCGGGCTCCGAAATAGGAAAAATGGCCTACGACCACGAAACGTAGCCTACGGCCACTGAGAGATGATCTACGAGACCTCTCCCTCCCTTCGGGAAGAGAAAACTAAGAAAACGGGACCTGGTTCGCAAACCGAGGCAAAGCACAAAAGAGCTCGAAAGTTCGGAGGCAAGGCTTGCAGCCGAGACTCTGAAACTTCTAAACGAGCACAAAATGAAACATCACGGAGCGCTCAATCGGTGACGTCTGAATCTTAAGGTCGGTCAAAAATGGGGTGTCTACAGTTGCCCCTCTTTGACAGAACTCGAAAGTCATAAGTGACGGGAGTGAATGTCAAAGCCCAGAGACGACCCATTTTTGACAAGACCGAAGACTTAGACAAACAGGTGAGATAAACAGAGATGTGCCCGCAGGCGCGCCTGCAGGCAGGGGGGGCAAAATGCCACTGGCAATGCAAGACGCTGAAGGTGACTCAATGATCATGCAAATGCAGCAAGCTGTAATGAAGCACATATTGACAAATAGATGCAACAGTTTTAAGCAAGAATGCAAAGCAAAACTATATTTCATGCAGTTTGAAGAATGCGGGGAATCATTGAATTCTCACTATGTCTCACATGGAGGGGATACAATACCTGTGTGTCTCGTTTGGTCACACCAGCCTCAAATGAACCATACATACAATATCGTGCCTGCAAAAGAAAGAAACTTAACAAGCACAAAATGATTAGCAACATATGTTCAGTGTGATATCAAGCGTAGACACACGCGGTGTTGGTAGGTGAGTGCATCGCAATGCGAGAAGCAATGTGCGTGACAGCGCAAGTTTAAGCATGAAGGCATGACAATAACAAGGAGACGTGCATAACAGTGCAAGTTATATGCATGAGAATGTAAGTGACGTGCACGACAATGCGGAACTAGATTGCACGTTTGTCACAAAACAACGAGCAAAGAAATGCGCGTTTCGGCGAGGGCGACTCGATCATGGCCTCTGGTTCACTTCCTGGGGGGGGGTTCACAACATATTCGAAAAGGATACACCTTGCTTTTGATGAGTAATGATGAGACACGCATCGAAAGTTGAAATTGAAGTTCCGGCGGAGCGATTTCGCGACGGAAAGTGCACTTTTCTTGTACTTTTTCAGGTTCCGGGGACTCCAATCATCACCAAAATTTGCAGAGACCTTGGGACCCACCTAGGGAACACCACCGGCCAGCTTTATTGCAAGGGGGAGGCCACCGGCTAGGGGTAAGGGAGAGGGGTGGCCGGCCTGCCAGAAAAGGTGGCCGGCCGGCCACCTAGGCTAAATCCGGGGCATTTTTGACTTTTTACCCTCATTTTTTGAAATATACTCATCCAAAGCACTTTTCCTCACAAGTGCAGCTCTGAAATTGTTCTCCCCTCCTTCCCAAACCATTTTCTCTCTCAGATCTGCGCTCTATACGCGTTTTCCAACGCCCCACGCAAGTTGTTTTCGCGAAATCTTTCAGTTTTCGTCACTTTGAACCGATTAAATTTTGATTTCGGCGCTTCTTTTCTCATTTTCACCACTTGAGGTAAGTTTGTCTCAATATTTGGAAGATTTTCTCGGGAGTTGACTTTTGTTGACTTTTTCATTCCCGAGAGTTAACTTTTGTTGACTTTTTCCAATTTTGGCTCATTTTCCTCATTTTTGCTCCTTTTTGCAGATTTTTCGAGATGGCTGGTCATTTCCCTCATGGTGGAGGTCCCCCGGGTGCCGGAGATGATCCCGACATTATGGCTTTACCCCCGAGAGTTCGGCCATTTGATCCCGTGAGGTATCATCCTCGGGAGCACATCCTCTCGCAGGCGGTTTTCTACCATTTTACTGATTTCGACGACCGAGCGCCTAGGGATCTATTTCTGCGAGAGCCGGAATCTCACCTCTCTCATGAGGCACGAGAGGTATTTACTCCACTTTTGTATTTTCTGCAATATATTCCGTATTTTCCGTCTATTTCGTGCCTTCGCTATGTTTATCTGACCATTCAAGCGCACAGCTTGTTTT
Organism: Camellia granthamiana; assembly: GCA_036172215.1. Lineage (NCBI taxonomy): Eukaryota > Viridiplantae > Streptophyta > Magnoliopsida > Ericales > Theaceae > Camellia > Camellia granthamiana. Next base: position 85,053,564 of record CM069906.1, read on the forward strand.
GAATGTTTAATCCATAGCACCGTATTCCGTTAGCATCTTGAACACACAGTTCAAACATTCTGACTTTCTGAACACACGGCTCGTATATTGGTTGTGAACACACAGCACACACTTGTTGAGAATAGAGCACGCAGCCCAAACTTCAAAATGAACACACAGCCCATACTCTGACGTCGAACACACAACTCGTTGTTGAGGTGAACACACGACACACACTAATTGAGAGTTGAACACGCAGCCCAAACACTTGAATTCTGAGATGAACACACAGCCCATTGTTTGAGGTGAACACTCAGCACACACTAATTGAGAGTTGAACACACAGCCCAAACACTTGAATCCTGAGATGAACACACAACCCATACTTTGAACACACATCACACACTGATTGAGAGTTGAACATGCAGCCCAAACACTTGAATTCTGAGATGAACACACAGCCCATTGTTGAGGTGAACACACAGCACACACTAATTGAGAGTTGAACACGCAGCCCAAACACTTGAATTCTGAGATGAACA
>CM069906.1:85054284-85371993 GCA_036172215.1 Camellia granthamiana
TATTTATATGGTATTTAATTAAACGTTCAGAGTGTCACGTTTATGAATTCAATCCACTTAAAACGATTGGGTATATTTTTCAAATACAAAGGTTTTAAAACCCTTTTTACTTCATGCTCTGAATCCACTCGTTTGCCTAACACACAAACCCTCCATCTCTACTGACCTTCCTTTGCTTGCTGCTTGTTATCAATGGAGTCTTCTTCCTTGAAAGTACCAACTGGCGAACGTATAAGCCCAACAATGGCTTTGAAAAGATGTATTGATGAAGAAATTGCTAAGTTTAAAGATGGTAGATTGAGTGCTATAGACGGATGCCTCTTTGTTCCTCGTCACAGCGAAAAACAATAATATGTCCTAGGTCCTATCTTTCGAGAGGTTCTTGCCCAATTTCTCGCTTTGTACCCTCGTTTGGAGGACCACTTTCTTCTCTATGAAAGGGGGCTTGACTGGGGAAATTGGAGGGTAAACCGACCTCATCGTTGCTGGCCAACATTGAGGGTTGAGTGGGAGGACTGGTTTGACAGGGTCGTGCCTACAAGAGAATGGGACCTACAAGAGCTCTGTATTCTTGATGCCCTTCGTTTTTCCAGGTTTATCATTCTTGAAGACCCTTTTCTGATTCCTGCCGCTCTTTGTTCCTGGAATATGGCCTTTAACTTTTTTAGTTTCGTTGTGGTATGATGGCTCCTACCGTTCTTGATATCTGCCATCTCTTAGGGCTTTCACCACTCGGTACTCCCTTTACACCCAGCTATCCAGACCTTTCGGTTAAATTTTCTCTTCTACCTTTGAATTCTTCCTTCGGTGACTTCGTAAAGGCTGAAAATAAAAAGGTGGGCCCTGTGAGTGATCGAGAACTCTTCTCCTTTTTTTTATATTGGTTGTGTAAATTTCTCTTTTGTATATCATCTCAACGAATCATGCCTGAGTTTGCCCCACTTGCAAAGGCCCTTATTTTGAAGAAGCGAATAGCCTTGGCCCCTTATCTTTTAGGCCACGTTTATAGAACCTGCTCCCAATTCTATGAGAAACCTCTTGATATCAACCAAGGAGGTCCCCTCTGGGTGCTTTAACTTTGGCTCTTTGCTTACTTCACTAATTTGCATCCCAAGTGCTTGAAATTCTTAGTTCAAGACCCTAGCACTTATGGAGAAAAGTATGCTAGAATTGCCCTTTATCCTGCTTCTTTCGTCTACTATCTTATTTTTTCCACCAACTTCCTGTTTCTCCAGCTGCCAGCTGCCACTTTCTTTTCCCCATTCGATGCCAATAAAGAACCGACTTGGCTAAGGACATTCTTGGCTGATAGACAGTGTTTCATCCCATCGCACAAAGATATGTGGGCTTCTATTTTGTTGCCAAGAGAGCTTTTTATTGGTACTTTAAACCATCGAGCTTATAAATGCATATCTGAGGTATACTGCCCTTCCCAGTTTGCCAGGCAATTTCCACTCTTACAGCCAGAGACCTGAGAGTGCCCAAATCTAAACTAGAAGAGGTAACATTTAAACTGTTGAAAGATTTGAGTGAGTTTAAATTTATCCCATTCTTCCCCTCTGGCTTAGTTTTAAAAATATTTCAAAATTGGTGGACAACCAATATGAAAGTGCATATAGCAATAAATCCTCATGATTTACTAATAGGGCTAAGTGTGCCTTCTAAGGCTAAACCAAAAGAAACCAGGACCATCCCCTCTCTTTCTACAGCTACCAACACTATTCCTGCAGTCTCACTCCTTCCTTCCAGAGTCACCAGAGTTGCTTAAAAAAAGGGTATGTATTTTTAGATTTCCTTTCTTTCAGAATTTTCTGTTTGTTTTCTTTATATTCATACTACTTGGTGTAGGGTCTCCACAAGAAGAATCTCCCAAGAGAGCTGAAGCTCTGGCTATTCTCAAAGACAAACACCAGCAAAAAAAGAAAAGAAAACTAATACCCACTCCTGGGAAGTCTGAGTCTCAGATTGAAGAGAAAGAGGCAAAGAAAGAGCAGAAAGTACCACTGCAGAGAAAAAAGAGAAAGAATATAACTGTCTCTTCTTCTGACTTGGTCGAAGATCCTACTCATGAGGCAGCTGCCAAAATAGTGGAGAAGGAACACTCTAAAGAAATAATTGTTTCCCAGAGAGATGAAAAAAGGCGGTAGCAACAACTATTAAGGGATGAAGCTGCTGCTGTTGATACAATCCAAAGGAAAACTGCGAGAAGGCAATACACTGCTGAACATTATTCCCTTCGTAGTTCTCCCATCATTGCCACCATTTCTGAGACCAGTAATTTCCTTTCGTGTTTTCACTTTATTTTCTCAAATTCTTGATATTGAGAATTAATATTACTTTGTATTTCTTCTTTTGTAGCAACAATTACTCTGTCTTCTCCTCTAATAAGGACTCATTCAGTTCTATCTGAAGTTGAAAGGCCTCAAAATGTGGAGCCAATTCAAATAATACTCCCACTCCCTGGTCCTACATTTTTCATACATTTCCTGAGGCAAAGTATTCCTGCGTCCCTATTTTTTGGTTTAACTCCATACTTTCCTTATTTATCTTTCAACTCTACTCAATTTGCTCTCCCTTTAAGCCTTACTGTTCCTTCCTCTTCGGAGGAAATTCCTGCTATTACTTCAGCTATTACTTCATCTCCAGTGATAGCTGATTTTCGTAGAGAAGACACTGGTAACTCACCAATTCCTTATCCATTGCCTTTACCTAGCTCCAGTCCCTCTTCTCTTAACCTACTGGTAGCTACGACTATGGATACTGGTAGGGATACTTCACCTTCTCCTCCTATCCATATGCAGCCATCTCTTCCTCATATCAGAGCCCTTTATGTACTATCCATGTCAACAGAAGAAGTGGACATTTTTGAAGCTAGACTAGCTAGCCTTTTTTATGTGTCTTCCACCATTTTAACAGTTAGCAATGAGACTGAGCAATTAATCCTAACTGATTCTCTCTTAGAAATTTTTGAGAGCTCTTCCTCCACTAGTAAGACTTCCCTGCCTACATTGGACTTAGACAGTTGTTTGGAATTGCTGACATCCTTCTCGAGGATCCCCTTCGAAGCTTTGCAAATGTCTATTATCAAGAATGGCTTCCACCAGTGCTGTAAAGTTGTTGAGCAATCTAGCATGACTATTTCAAGTCATTTATCTCAGGCGGCAACCACCATTGACTTTTATATCAACATCTGCCATATCACCAAGGCTGCAGAAGAGAAATTACTGAGAGATCAGAGTTTTGTTTCCAAAATACATGTTGAAGTGTCAGAATTGAAATGGCAACATTCCTCTGTCTCCCAATTTCGAGCTCAACTATTGAAGAAGAAAGCTCAGCTTGAAGAAGAGTTATCAGCAGTCAGCCAAGTTTTAGATCGAACTGCCACCAAGCTGCAAATCACTAACTAAGGACTGGCTGATCGAAAGTAGGAGATGGCTACAGCCATTCAGTTGCTCCCATCTCTTAAGAGTAGAGAGTCTATTGCAAAGAAACAACTGAAACATTGTACTGACTTTTGGGCCAATCTATGGTTGTATGTATTCAACTTATTATGAAATAAAATCCTTATTTATCATTTGAGTGTTTTCATGTTCTTTTCATTTAGCACTTATTATATTCTTTGTGTTTCCCACACGGTTGGATAATAAGGCTTCAAATATCAGCCATTAATTTTCTTGGGATGTACATATCCATTCAAATTTTTCAAATGATATGCTCCCAAAGGCAAGACTCTATGAACTTGATATGGTCCTTCCCAGTTACTTGACCATTTGCCAAACTTGTGGCTTTTAATCCCTATTGGGAGTATTGTTTTTCATACCAAATCACCTTCATCAAAGCTAATGTGTTTGACTTTCTTATTATAGTTTTTTGCTGCTTTCTTCTTTTGGAAAATAATACTATTTAACGCCAGAATTCTAACTTCATCCACGTTCTCTAATTCCAAGCACATACTCTGATGGTACTGCTCAGGAACTAACTGATCCTGACCTCTCACTCTTAAGGATTTGATGTTAATTTCTACAGGTAACACTACATCATGCCCATATACTAAGGCATAAGGAGTAACTCCTGTACTTGATATTGGAGAAGTCCTGTAAACCCATAATATATCCAACAGTAAGTTATGTCAATCCTTGGGATTGTCTTCTACAATTTTCTGTATTCCTTTCTTCAAAGATTTATTGAATGATTCTGCCTGACCATTGGCTTATGCATAATAGGGGGTAGAATTAATAAGAGTAATTTCAAATTCTGCCACAAAAGACTTTACTATCTTCCCATCAAATACAGTTCCATTATCAACAGTTATAGTATGTGGGATGCCAAATCTGTGGATCATATCTTTAATGAATCCAATAACTTTGATCTGGTCTACAGCCTTATACGGGTTAGCTTCGGCCCACTTAGTGAAGTAATCTGTGGCCACTAAGATGAAACAATGATACTTCGAAGAGGGTGGGTGTATTTTCCCTATCATATCCATAGTCCATCCTCTAAATGGCCAAGGCTTCACAACTGTATGCATATCACTTATAGGTACATGCCTTATTGCGCCATGCTTTTGGCATGCTTGGCAACCTCTAACATATTCTATGCAATCCTTAAGGATGGTTGGCCAAAAGTAAGAATGACTTCGAAGCAGCCATCTCATTTTCACACCAGACTGATGAGCACCACAGATGCCTTCATGAACTTCAGCCATGGCTGTCAATACTTCCTTTGAACCTAAACATTCCAATAATAACCCATCTGTCCCCCTTTTGTAGAGAGCATTACCATACATTATGTATTGCATAGATTACAATTTGATTTTTTTGTTGGCTTTCGAAGATGGGCCAGCTAGATACTGCATTATTGGATGCCTCCAATCTTGTTCTTGTAAGTCATTATGATTGACTTCTAAGACCATATTCTTTCCATTCAAAGATGGTATTACCTTTTGATATGTTGTTTGGCTTATGTCCTTTTGAGTGTTATCCTTTCTCTTGAAATTCGAAACTTTCTGAGCCATATTATTAGCTTTATTATTCAAGAATCTTGGGACATAAGTTACATTTGCTATCTGAAATTGAGAAAGCAAATGTAATGCAACAACATAGTATGGCAACATGTTTACACTTTGACATTTGAAAATTCATTTCACCTGGTTAATCACCAACTGAGAATCTCCAAATATATCAACTGCATGAGCTTGTCATCGAATAAGTAGTTCCAGTCCCATTATTAAAGCTTCATATTCAGCTTGATTATTGGAAACTCTAATTTCATCCACTCTGAAACCATGTGTGGTTTCTATCCCTTGTGGTGACTTAATCACCACACCAATTCCAGTTAGACCATTGGCCTTTGATCCATCGAACCACATTTGCCATGGTTCAACTCTTAGCTTTCTGTTTGACATAGATGATCTGCCAAGAAATTAGCCAAAACTTGTTATTTTACTGCCTTTTGGGGAATATATTCTAGATGAAATTCTGATAAAGCTAATATTTATTTGTCAATTCTTCCTCTCAACATAGGTTTAGATAACATATATTTAACCAAATCTGTGGTTGCAATTACCAAGACAGTTATAGGCAAAAGATAGTATCTTAGTTTTATTGTAGCAAAATACAATGCAAGGCACAGCTTTTCTACAGCTGAATATTTACATTCATAAGAATTTAGAAACCTACTAAGATAATAAACTGCTTGCTCTTTACCTTCTTCATTGTCTTGGGCTAAGAAAACTCCCAGTGAATCTTTTGCTGCAACTATATACAACTTCAAGGGCTTGTCACCCTTTGGTGGCATCAGCACTAGAGGGTTGGCCAAGTAGGTTTTGATTCCTTCGAAAGCAGTTTGATGTTTTGTTGTCTATACAAATTCCTCTTCATCTTTCAACCTTAATAAGGAATAAAATACTTTAGTTTTCCTTGCAGTATTAGAAATAAATCTTCAAAGAAAATTAACCTGCACAAGGAATTTTTGTACTTCTTTCGTACTTGATGGAGGTCTGGCTTCAATGGTAGCTTTGGCTTTGTTCTGATCAATCTGTATTTTCTTCTTATGTACTACATAGCCCAAGAAGTTTCTAGTTGATACGCCAAAAGCACATTTGAGAGGATTAAGTTTCAACTTAAACTTTCTCATTCTTTCAAAAGTTGCTTCTAAGTGAAACAAATGTTCCCCCATGGATTGGGACTTTACTACGATGTCATCAATGTAACACTCTAAATATCCTCCAATGAGATCATGAAAGATAGTGTTCATAGCTCTTTGATATGTAGCCTCAGCATTCTTCAGGCCAAATGGCATTTTAACCTATTCAAAGGTGCCAATGTTCCAGGACATCTGAATGTTGTCTTGTGGATATCCTCTTCTGCAATGCAGATTTGGTTGTAACCAGAGTGCCCATCCATTATTGATAAAATTTTGTGCCCTGCTGAACTATCCACCAATAGATCTACTATGGGGATAGGGTACTCATCTTTTGGAGTTGTCAGATTCAGGTTTCTGAAATCGATACATACCCTCATTTTACCATTCTTCTTAACTACAGGCACAATATTGGATAGCCATTCAACATACCTGGCTGTCCTGATAAAGCCTGCCTTAAGGAGCCTAAGAATTTCCTCATTGACCTTCTGAATCACTTCAGGACTTATCCTTCTTAGTTTTTGTTTGTATTGCTTGAAATTAGGCCTTATAGGGAGCCTATGTTCTACTAATGACCTATTCAATCCTGATAGTTCATTATAAGACCATGCAAAATAATCTTTATATCTCTTTAAAACCACCAACAACTGGTCCCTGTTAAGAGCATTTAACCAAACACTTATATAGGTGGGCTGCTGTATAGAACCTTCCCCTAAGTTCACTTCTTCCGAAGGGTCTTGTATCTGAGGACTCACTAATGCTTCTTTTTTGATTTCTTTTGTCTTCGAAGCAATTTCCTTACCTTGTCCTGCTCCCAGTTTCTTTAATTCAACATCTTTGCCCTCCTCTTCATAGACAAAGTCTGTCCATAAGGCTTCTTCTTCCTGTATCTCCTGGACTTTTGTTTCCATGCCCAATGCACAGTATTTATCCAAGGCCAAAACCCTGACCTGTTGCTGCTCCTGCTTACAGCCAATTACCATGGCGTCTTTCTCTTGTTCTTGCACTCTCTAGACTATTAATTTTATGTCCAAAACTGAGAACTTAACTAAAGCCACAGATCTGGCCTCCTGGGTTCCATCTTTTTGCCTACAACCAAGCATCATTGTCATCTTTGGCGACAAACTCTTTATTAACACTTTCCTGGACTAAGTGCTTCAGGTGTGCTAATTCCTCATTAGCCGTCACTTCAACTGATCCATCAGGTTTTCTTAGTACACTGAGTGGTGCCACTCCTTCAGTATACAATTTGGCCTCTGCAAAATCTGCACAAGCTATGAATAGTTAAGGTTCTGCGTTGATCTCCTCTGTCTCTCAATTGCACAAGGCCATCATGATCTTCTGATGTAGAGAGGAAGACACACATTTATTGGTGTGAATCCAATCCCTATCAAGTAGAGCATTATACTTAGCATTGTTGTCAATAACGAAGAATGCCGTCATGCAGTCCCTAGTTCCCACACTCAGGTTGATGGGCAAAATGCCCTGAGCCATCTGTTTGTCTCCAGCGAAACCAGCAATGGTTATGCTGGTTGCGATTAGTCTGGGGTTTCTCTTTCTTAGTTTCTTCAAAGAAGATTTCGGAAGTAGATTTACTGCTGCCCCATTATCCACCAATACCTGGTTCATCTGTACCCCCATCGAATAAGGCCTTGATATACAAGGGTTTGACATGCTGTGTTATGGATGTCGTGAGATATTCAAAAGTACATGAGAGGTAAATACTCACCTCTTCCTCACTCTCTTCTCCAGTTTCCATTGGTGTGGCCATTTCGGATTCGTCTTGCACCATACTCATTTGTGAATCTTCACTAGAAACTGGAATTGGGTTAATCTCTTGACCTTCTTGGTTTTCATCTTCAGTTTGGAATTCCTGTGGTAGTATATGCATCATATTCACTGATACTGGAAGAAACGAGCCAAATTGGATAATTGGCTATACCTGCTTCTCTTCTTGGCCACCTTGTTCAATTATTTTAGAAGCATCTTCCATGTTGCATTCTGGCACTTCAATACTAGTACCTTTCTTTGAATGGTCTGTTTCTACTGGTTCTTCAACCAAAAATGTCTGTTCAGCTATGAAGGCTTTGAACATTTCCTCTTCAACCATCTCATTCCTTTGGCCTAGGCCAACTTCTCCATTTGTCTCACTATCACTTTCCATCAAAGCCCTTTCCCATCCTGCTAAACTGGATCTTTCTTTGGCTTTTAGTTCGGAGTGGACTTTGGCCAACTACTCTCTGCTGCAACTCATTTTGTCTTGAGGAGTCGAGTTTGGACTATGATTTGACTTTGGACTTTTCTTTCCCTCTGTCTGGCCCTTTGACTGGACTAATGAAGAGCTTTCTTCACTTTCTTTCAGATCCTTCTGGTACTGAGTGTACCTTCGCTGGATTTTCCTCCTTTGGGATCTAGAAATCACTGGGACCATATTTGGTTTCTTTGTTTTTGGATGCTTTAATAACACCCAATTATTTGGAGCTACCAAAGGAGGTTTAACCATCCTATCCTGGTCTCCAACTACATTTCTTTGGGTATATATTTCCCTAGGTTTGTTCTGCATGATAAACCAATCTGGAACTCCAGGTACCCATGAACCCACTAGCCCAGTTGTCGAACTGTCTTTTTCTTCCTTCGAAGCCAATTTCGAAGCTGGCTGTGAAGGCCACTGTTTGGCTGTAACCCCCTGTTTTGGGCCTAATTCAGGCCTTCCATGAAGGTGGCCACTTTCCTTTTTGTGTGAGGATGGTTTAGGGGGCCAATCTCTGGCTTTGATCCCATAACTTGAGCCCACTTCAAGTCTCCTCTTAGGATGATTGCCCTTCATTCTGTAATAGTTAGGTGGTCTAAATTCATGTAAAGGTCTCTTACCCTTGGAGTGCACTCTAGTGGTTGTTGGCTCAGCTATGAATGGCTACTGCCTAGTATCAGTTGGATATGGCCTCTTGTTATAGGCACTGGTTAGTTTAGGACGCCTCTGCACATCCTTGTAATATTGCATCCCATTAATCGGAAGCCCTTTCAACCACTTGTAGCTCAACCTGCACCTAGGACACATTCTTTGCATGACAACTGCTTTTAAAGAATCATCATCCAGTGCCTCTTCATCAGAGTCTTCCCTCTGGTCTGCAAAGCCTTGTCCAACAGCTGGTAAACTTCTAGCATCTTCCTTGATAGTAGTTTGGCTGGCAACATGCATTTGCACATTGACCTATTCCAATTCCTTCATGGATAAGTTCTGGAAGTCTGGCACAATAACATTGGTTGCCATTTCTCCAATTTCTGGGAACGAATTAGCGTCAATCCCCATAGCCTTTTCTGCCTTAGCTGGGAATTTTAAACTTCCTTTTCGAATTTGCTCTTGGATCCTGTCTCGAAAAATAATACAGTTTTTAGTTGAGTAAGACCAAAAATTATGCCATTTACAATACACTTTTCCTTTAAGTTCCTCTGGAGACGGAATTTTGACTCTTTTTGATAACTTCAGGAAGTTTGCCGCAAGCAAATGATCAAAAATATCATCTGTCTTTGTTAAATCGAAAGAGTATTTCCTATGAAGGTCTTTCTTTTTAAACTACTGGTCTATTATTGTGTCTTTATGAATTAATGCTTCACAGATCACAGGTTCTTTCCCTACAATCTCTACTGCATCAATCTCATAATTAGGATCTCTATAAGACGTCTTGTATAATGCATTACTTCAATCTTGTTCTTCTTCTAGTAATGCTTTATACCTAGACACTTTATAGGTCAGTTTCACTAAGTCTCTAAACTCAGTTGAGTCAAACTTCTTTCGAAGCCTAAACTCTAAACCATTTTGAGCCAATCTCACGAACTCAGGCTCTAGTAGGATGATCCTACATTTGTTTCGTACTCTTTTGAATCTGGCAATAAATTGAGCAGCCTTCTCATCAGGCCTTTGACTCAACCTTGCCAAGTCTGCCATGGAAACTTCTGGTTCCGTTTGAAAGAATTGGGCATGAAATGCCTCCTCCATTTGTTGCCAAGTTTGGATGGAGCTAGGTGTAAGGTTAATATACCATACAAAAACTGCCCCAGTTAGAGAATTTGGGAACAGTCTTAACTTCATATAATCATTATTGGTAAATTCACCACATTAAGCAGCGAACCTAGCAATATGCTCTACCGTTGACTGGTTTCCATTCCCATAAAAAAGAGCAAAGTCTGGTATCCTAAACCCTCTTGGGTATTCATGTACTCGATCTACCCATTATGGATATGGTTTTCTGTACACAGGAGTTTGAACCCCCCGAGCCATCGGTCCATACATCTCTCTAACAATATCAGCAATTTAGTCCCTAGGAATCATATTTTGTGCTTGTTGAACCACTACTGGAGGAACAAACACAGGATTTGGTGGACAACCTTGTGCTTGAGGTTCTCTTGGTCCATAGGGCAGTATATTTGGGACTGGTTATCCTTGTGGTGCTGGTTGCTGTTGAGGGTATGGGTAACCCTTCTGAGCCTGTCCTATGAAAGGACCTGCGAAAAGTGCTGGAACAGGTGTTGTGTCTCTTCCAGTTGCAGGAAACCCTTCCAACCCCCCGGGTACAAATTCGAACAAAGAATTAGTGAACCCCCTCGTGCCAGGTATGGCTTCGAACATGGGATTTGGAAACATCCTTATGCCATTTTCTTGTGTTGGGCCAGATCCACCAATTTGCATGGCTTCACTGTTAAGTAATGAGGCATTTTGATTTGTCACAGGCCTCGAAAGAGGCTCATACCAAGACTGAGGTGATGGTCTTTCGTAGTTTTGATTACTAGTTTGACCATCAGAATGTCCATTATTTTGCATAGGCTGTTTATCTCTAGCTAATCTTTGCTGAGGGACATTTGAAATTTCCTCCATTTGCCTTACGTTAATTAGTTGATGAGTATTCATTCGATCCATAAAGGATGTTCCCTATCTTTCCATTGTGTTCATTAACTGTTGTCCCATGGCATCTACTAGGCTTCCCCATGGATTCATTGGCTGAGTAGATGGAACAATGTATCGTCCAATTCCTTGGCCTTGTCCAATACTTTGAACATGTGGTACTTGCTCTGAAGTGCTGGTATGTTCGACCATAGGTTCTGATAAAACAGGTACTTCCACAGGATATGTTATCACATTACCCTCTGGATTAGGTATTTCTACCTCTCCTTCCACGCCTTCTTCCAAGCGTTCATTTTCTCCTTGTCTCCTACGTTTAGCCATTTCAATTTGTCCCACCGGGCGTGCCAAAAATATATGTTGGCTTTTTGGCTTTCGAAGGTTATTATTGTAATTTTGAGCATGCAGCAAGGATCAATCAATCCTTACAGAATATTAATTGTCAACCAATTATCAGACGATTGTGTTTTAGTTCTTTCAACCTCAATGAAGAGGACTTTTACTGGTGGCTTTGTTTAGGAGAATTAAGCAAACAACAATTAAATAAAGAACAATTTCATTAAGTAAAATGAAAGACTTACAAAGATCTAAATCAACCTTGTAAAGGTTTACATCAACAAATTACTTGAAACTACTCCTATGAACGAAGTGCAGTGCAGGAATTTTAAGTACAAAAATGTAAAGAATAAGAAATGTAAAAACTGGAAGGAAAATAAAGTAGATAAAATTGATTTTTTAGATCTGAGTCTGGGGGCTCTTTCTGAGGTCTTCTTTGCTATTTATACTTCTCAATGACAATCGTCGAAATGAACTTCTAACTTTTGAACCACCCCTCCATGATCGCTGATGTTTCCTTACAGTTAGCTCCACTATGCCATATCTGCAGTTAGGCTTCTCTCCTGATTTTGAATTTAAATATATGAATAATCGTTAAAGCCACGTCATCTTGTATCTCTTTACTGATCCAGTGCTATGCAGATCTACAATAACCAATACTAACTGCCACGTGTGTGATTACGATTGAATATTTGAATTGTCTTCCCGTATTGCTCTCATCCCGCCACGTGTCGAACTGTGATTGGCTTATACAAAATATGTAGCCAACACAATCATAATTTTCGTATTGTTCACCTGGTTTGGGAGGGAAATTTTTTTTACAAGTCTTTTTTGACAAAGAAATTAAAAGTAATTTTTTCATTTTTAATTTTTAATTTTTTTAGGTTATATTATATTTTTATTTTCTTATATATTTTTTCAAAAAAAATTTTAAAATAAAAAAAATTAATTTTAACTTACTTTTCCAAAACAACCCTGTTTAAAGGTACAACTTTTACTAGGAATCTAATTTCGTGCGGTGAATATGAATATCATGCATTTGAGAATCCTGTTTGAGTCAACATGTTTGTTACCAAAATTTAATTATTTTCATTACATTTCATGATTTTATCATCCATTTTTACTAGTGAATTTTTTTTTAAAAAAAATCATATAATATAAATGCTCTGTTTATTATTTCTCGTCCACTTTGCTTTTTACATGATTTCACATAAAAAAAAAACTTAAAAGGTATTTTCCAAACCTTTCTTAATGACATTTGTTTGGCTTTACAAGATGGAAAAAATTAAGGGCTTGATTGGTTTGATTTTGGAAGAGTTGTTTTTTAGTTTTTTTTTTTTTTTTAAATTTTGTTTGGTTTGTGATTTTTCTCAAAAAAAATTCAAAATCATTTTTTCTCTCTTGCACATCAATCAATCACTTTTTCTCTCTCCTCTCTCATTTTCAATCACTTTTTCTCTCACACGTATCTACTCAATTACAACAAAATATCAAATCATCCAAAACTCTCAAACTCCAAAACTAGTTTCAAAATTACAACCAAACAAACCAAAGAAATTTCTAAACTCTCTACCCAATTTTTTTTTTTGAAAACTACTCTCTCAAAAGCAAACCAAACACACCCTAAGAGTACGATAGGATTGAGTAAAGAGATTATTAGTATGGTAGTATTAGGTTACATATATAGGATAAAGAGTTTTTCTTTGTGTACCGCCGAATTAGTAATACTATAGATATTATTAATATATAAAATTAATATTTTTTAATTTTCGGTATTTTTTAAATATTATAATTTTTTCTAAAGAATATAAATTTTGATTAAAAATCATTTAAAAGTTGGGAGATTTGGTCAAAAATCCCTTATAATAAAACTTTAATATATTAACAAAAAAATCCAACACATACTACTATTACCAAAATAAACGTAGTGAGTAATTTAATATTTTAAACTTTAAAACAATATAACTTTTGATCTATATATCGATTTTTAATAAAATTCAGTTTGTTTGGTTCTAATTTTAAGAAAAACAGTTTTCAGAAAATTTTACTTTTTTATTTTTTGTATTTTAATGTTTTCAATGATTTTTTTTAATATTTTAAGCAATTTTTTAAAAGTTTTTAGACACACCTAATATCAATACACTTAAAAATTATAATATTTGTGAAAAATTCTTTAAAAAATACACTAAATACCAAAAAATACAAAAAAAAAATACGGAAATTCAATACATTTTTTTGTATATTTGTGTATTTATTAATTTTTTAAAAATATTTTTTTACAAATATTTTACTATTTACATGCATCTAAGTAAGGTGTATCTAAGAAAGTGAAAAAATTGCTTAAAATTTTAAAAATATTAACTAAAAACAAAAAAAATATGAAAAATAAAAAACCAAATTTTTAAAAAACTAAATTCAAAAAACTAAAACCAAATACACTGATTAGTATTTTTAAAATTCTCACATTAACATCTATCAAATAAGATCTATGTTGACTATAAAATTCTTAAAATAATAATAATAATAATATATTATTAAAATTGATGTAAACAATAATATATTACTTTGTTTGCCAGTAACATGCTACTCTAATTCACAATAACATTTTACTGTTATAAAAAAATAGAGTACATACTAGACAAACCAATAAAAAATGCACATACACAACATTTTTAAACTTGTATAAACTAAAATAAAATTGTTCATTGTCCAAAAAAAAAATATATATATATATATATGTATGCATGGCAATATTGTTTATAAAAAAGAAAGAAAGAAAATATTTGTCATTACTCAATTATGTGTTTCCTTCTTAAGGGGTTTACGAAACAAAATGAATTAGGCTGTCATTCTTACTAAGTAAGGGTCCAATTGAGGAGTTTTGATTAAATTTTCTCTTAAAAAATTCACAATTCTCTCACTCAATTTTTAATTTCAACCACACCGTGGAATTGGTAGTTCTACCAATGAAGAGAAAAACTAGTTAAATGGGATAGTTAATCCTCTCACTCATATCCCCAACTAAACACTCTATAGATCGGTTTCACGGATTATTAGTCCAATTCCCATTCCCATTCCCAAAGAGGCAAACAAACATGGCCTTTAGGGTCCGTTTGTTTTCAGAGGTAGATTGGGTGGGATTGTTAGTGAGGGGATTATTAGTGATGAGACTGTTAGTGAGGGGACTATTAGTGGGGAGACTGTTGGTGAGGAGACTAAGAAATTTGTGTTAGTTTGATAACCAGTGGACTAGCAATAGTTCCTGTTTGTTTTGAGAGATAGGAGTGTGATTAACTAGTAAAATTCTATAAATACCCTTGTTACATTATTATGAAATTTGAAAATTGTGAGCGAGTGGATTATGAAAAATTTTGTTTGTTTATGATATATTTTAATATTAAAAATTATGTTTTATAAAAATATTATTAGGGGAAATTATTTTTATAAAAATATTATTATATTAAATTATTTTTATAAAACATATTTATGCAATAATTAGAGAATCAAAAGAAAACAAATCCAGCCCATGGTTTTCCAAACTAGTTCATGGTTTTAAACAGTGTGTGTTGAAAGATTTTATTCACTTATTAGTTCATTCATCATCACTTTCACTTTCCCTTCTCTGTTAAAAAAAAAAAAAAAAAAAAAAAAAAACAAAACAAAACAAAGCTTCGTTTTGCCTTCATCCATCAACACTGCAACGACGATGGTGACGCCGATCTTCACCGTCAATAACGCCGATCTTCACCGTCAACGACACCGATCATCACTGTCGTTCACAGTAACGACGCTGATTTTCATCATGTACGTCTTTTGATTTGTATTCTTTTGTCTGATTTAGTTGAAGATCGAAGCATCACTCTTCAATTTTACTAATCTAATTTGTAATTTGTCTACACTTCTGTTTGATTGGTGAGAAAATCGAATGAAATATGCATATATATATATATATGTATATGATAAGAGAACAGAGAGAGAGAGAGAGAGAGAGAAGAAAAGAGGGTAAACAAGTAAATTACTCTCCTAATATCAACAGACTAATTTTCAATACCAAGTGTTGAGGCAGATTAACAATCCCAATATGCAAGGCCCATCTGAAGCCTTTCGGCTTATGAATCCATCCCTCAAATCTGCAAACAAACAGGAGGTATGTTCATTGTTTATCATTCACAGTCCACTCTGGATTGTAAAAGAGGAAAACAAACAGGGCCCAAGGGTTTTATTACTAGTTGGTAAAGGTATAAAGTCGGCCCAGCCCAAGTAGTCCTGGCTCCCGCCAAAATTTGGGTCGGGCCAGAAAATGAAGTCCCAGCCCAGGGAGTATTCAAGCCTTGGGCGGATCGGCGGGCTTGGGTCTGTGCTCAGGCTTAGACTTGGGCCAGGCCTGAACATTTTTTTCAATTTTTTAATTTTTTTTTTCCTACCAAAATTTCATTTTTTCCCACTAAAAATGACAGTGGGCCATGGATGGGACAGGCCTCCAGAGGGGTTTTGAGTGGACCGTGAGTGGACCGATGAATAAGGCCATTGTTTAAGCTAGGCGGGTCGGAATTGAAAAATATAGTTCAGTACTAGGATGCCGGGCTTGGCTCGAACCTGGGCTCACCTCAGGTCACAAAGCGGGATTTGAGCCATACACAGACTGCGGGTCATTTTTACACCCCTACTAGTTGGGTGTTTTTACCTTTTTAAATGATTTTCTTAGTTTCTTGCAACATGAAGTCAATTTATACAAGTAATTTAATAGATAATTTTTGGATTATTTACATAAAGGCACCCTAAATTATTAAAAATTATCATTTTGACCTTCTAATTAAAAAAGAGTATGAATAAACCCCTAAACTATTGAAAAATAGCCCTGTCCCTTAAATTATAAAAAACATACAAATAGAACCTCTAAACAAGGATTATGTAAAATACCACCTAATCTGCTAAAATTACACCGCTCTATACACTAACCACGGTTTAAACTTTAAAATTTATAATCTATCTTCAAAATCACTCCGTTATAGTTAATATATATACATATTTTAATCTATAATGAAATATTAAAGTAAAAATGAGCATGAGAGATATTTAATATGTGGATTATATTACAAATTAGTAGTTATATATAGGAATGGCAACGGGGCGGGGCCGGGGACCACACTCTCCATCCCTGATCCCCGATGATAAAAACTTCCCCGTCCCCGTCCCCGGCCCTGATCCCCGAAGGGGAACCTATCAGAGTCCCCGTTCCTGCCCCCAACGGGGATCGGGTTTCCCCAACCCCGAAAGTTCCCCGGACCAAAAAAAAAAAAAAAAAATCAAACAGCAACAAGTTAGCATCAAACAACATCAACACCAACATCATCATCAAACAACATCAACACCAACATCATCAACATTACAACGGGAGAGAGAAAGAGATCTGAGAGACATATCTAAGTAGAGAGAGAGAGAGAGAGATCGCCGAATGAGAGGATCTGGCGTTGACGGTCGAGATCTGAGTTTGCAGATCTGTGTTCAACGGTGATGGGAGGAGGGAGACGAGGACAACGGAGAGGGAGATCGGCGCCGGCGGTGAAAAAGAGGACAGCGTGTCAGCGGCGGAGGAGGGAGGCTTTTAGAGAGAGAGGGAGAGAGAGATAGATAAGAGGCTGTGTGAGTGAATGGGTTTGTTTTTTGAGAGGCCATGTGACTAAGGCTTTTAACACACAGTGTGAGTGAGGCCGTGTATATATATGTAAGGGTATTATAGTAATTTCATTTCGGGGAGAAAACCGGGGATGGTGACAGGGACGGGGACGGGGACGGGCCGGGTCTGGGGCTGTGAAAGCTATCCTCGTCCCCGGCCCGAAACTAATAGGGGATTTAATTTCAAATACCATCCCCGTCCCCGCGGGGATATTTTTCGGGGAAAAACCATTTTGATCGGGGTCGGGGGGTCGGGTCCCCGTTGGGCCGGTTTCAAATTGCCATCCCTAGTTATATATGTGAAAAATATTATGTAAAATTAGTTTGTGTTATATATATGAAAATAATATGCAAATTAGTGTTAGATATTATACAAAGAGTTGATAATTGGTTAGAATATTATTTAATCCACCTACAACTGCTCAAATGGTAATTTACTAATCTGCCAATCTGCTAATCAATCATTTGGTTTATAATTTTACTCTAAAACCTCCCAAACCGTACCACGCACACCCCTACCCTAAATTATAAAAATGTACTAATTGGACCCCGCATAGAATGGGTTAAAATGAAACATGCCAATAGTTTAGGGGGTTAATTTGTGCACTATTATAATTGAAGGACAAAATAATACTTTTCAATAGTTTTGAAGATTTTTTTGTACGCTTTTATAATTTAAGAGGTGAAAGTGATATTTTTTAATAATTCATCAGTCTCTATGCAAATAATCCCTAATTTTTCAATATTCCTGAAAAATAAAACTTTGAATTATTTCTGAATTAGTAATTGTGAAGAAGAATTATGAATGATAACAACATAAAGTTGCGTTTTTACATTTGTAGCACTTTATAATGCTTTGTCCTAGTTTGAGATGAACTAATTTTATAAGATTTTTTGGTTTTTAATTACTTTGAGATAAATTTTGGCTTCATAATACGCTGGCCTTGTCGGAGATAAACTAATTTAGGCCTTGTTTGGCATGATTTAGAAAAGTCAAAAAGTCATTATCCTATTTAAAACACATCATTTTATTTAAATCACATCACCTCTATAATACATCACTTCAAACCCAATCCATATCCAATCTATATTTCATAAAAAGTCAAAAAGTATACTTATTTAGATCATCCCAAACCACCCCTTCATCTAATTTTATTTATTTATTTATTTTTTGACTATTTTAGTCTGACTGAAAAAATTGTGCTTTAGATAAATTTTGACTTTTTTTGTACTTTATTTGGTGATGTGAGAGGAAAAATATAATGATTATGATTTGAATATGACTTTTTTTTATTAGTCAAATTACCATATTTTGTCTTTATTGACTAATTTAATCAACAAAAAAAAAGAAAAAAAAGTCTTATAATCATTCTTTAAACTATTCATTTGTGATGTGAGTTGACTTTTTAATTTTTTAACTTTTTTTTTTGAATATTTTTTGGCAACTCAATTTTTTAGCCTAAAAATTAAAATAAAAAAAAATTATCAATCTATACTAAAAAAGTCAAATATTATTTTTTCTCTTTACTTTCTACACATATTTTCATAAAAAATAAAAAATCATCTCGAGCAACTAAATTTTTTTACCTTATATTTTAATCAAAAAAAAAAAAACAAAAATTTACTAAATAACATATTTCCAAACGAGGCCACCTGGGGCTAAAAAATTTCGTTTAATATGATTTTTTCTGACTTTTGTGAGAAAAAAAAAAGAGTAAGTTACACATTACATCCTTACACTTTACACCAAATCTCACTTTAGTCTCTACACATGAAATCATGACAGTCAACCCCATATACTTCTGGTCAAATTCCACTTTGGTCCCTACACATGAAATCGTGACAGTCTACCCCCTGCACTTTTACTCAAATCTCACTTTGGTCCCTATGTAAGTGTTAATATCCCTTTTATGTAACTTCATTTTTAAATTTTTAACAAAATCTAATTATGTGACAAAAATGTGACTACAAAATGAGGGTAAAAGAGAAAAATCATCTATATTTTCCATCAATACATTTTATCTTATGTAATAAGCACATTATAGTTATATAATACAATATATATATGTTCATATGATAAAATTAGGGCGAAAATACAAGAAAGTAGAACTTTTGAAATATATAAAAAAAAATTGAAACAAATAAATCAAAGAGAAAGAAAAATGAATAGACAAAAGACTATGTTACCGTGAAAAATAGAGTTTCGTGATTTCAATTTATGCAAAACCCTGATTCATTTTCTTAATTGTTCACAATCTGCGTTTTATTTTAGCCTAATACAGTCATATTTTGATGTAAATAAAGTGTGTATTGGTAAAAAATGTAGATGATTTTCCTTTCTTATCCTCATGTAGTAGTTACATTCTTATCAGATGACTAGATTTTGTTAAAGATTTAAAGAATTAGGTAAAATAAAGGGGACATTGACACTTGTATAGGGATCAAAGTGAGATTTGATCAAAAGTACGGGGGTTTGACTATCACAATTTCATATATAGGGACTAAAGTGGGATTTGATCAGAAGTGTAGGGAGTAGACTGTCATGATTTCATGTGTAGGGATCAAAGTGAGATTTGGTACAAAGTGCAGGGGTGTAAAGTGTAATTTACCCAAAAAATAAAATGATTATAATTTAAATGTGACATTTTATGTTATTGATTTTTTACTCCATTTTGTCTTTTGTAACTGAAATAGCTAAAAAAAATCTCCTAATTTTTTTATGCCAAAATGAGTGCTATGTTTAGGAAGATCTTTTTTGGTTGGGTTGCTTTTTTGGCTAAATTTTAGTCAACGTAACACTCGTTTGGCATAAAAAGTTGGGAGGTTTTTTAGCTATTTTAGTTACAAAAAATAAATTAGACTAAAAAGTGAAGATAAAATGTCATATTCAAACTATAATTATTTCATTTTTTCTCTCATAAAAGATAAAAAAAAAACCAACTCAAACAAATTTTTTAACCTAAGTTAAAATAGTTAAAAAGTGAAAAAATCAACCCAACTTCCTAATTAGCTACATTTGGAAAGAACTTCTAGTTCTTTTAAAAAAAATTTGTTAAAAAAAGATATAAAATAATTATAATTTGAATATGACATTTTATTTTATTAACTTATTTAACATATTTTTTGGTAAATTAAATTATCCATCACTTGCTACTTCTATAATTCCCCCCCCCCCCGGCGCCCGCGCGTATGATTGAGGGGAGAACACTACAAATTCACCATCTTCTGATTTTATTCAGTATATTTGATTTTAGTTTTTTAAATTTAGTTTTCTAAAAATTGAATTGTTTGTTTTTCATATTTTTTTTATTCATAGTGAATAATTTTAAATTTTTAAAATTTTTAAAATTTTTTTAGATGCTCCTTACTAGATTCATAGATGTATCTAAATAGTAAAATATTTGTGAAAAAATATTTTACAAAATTAATAAATACACAAAAATATGAAAAATGTACTAATTTTTTTATATTTTTGGTATTTAGTGACTTTAAAAAAAAAATTCACAAATATTATACTTTTTAAGTGTATTTATGTTAGGTGTGTTTAAAAATTAACAAATTGCTTAAAATATTAAAAAAATTAATGAAAACAAAAAATAAGAAAAATAAAAAGTATAATTTTTTTAAAAGGTGAATTCTGAAAACTAAACCAAACAGAGTATATCCCTACTTGAAAGTAGTGTTTAAATTTTAAATTTTAAAAATATATATAATAAAAAAGTGAAAAACAAATGTATTAAAATATAAAATATGACAAATACATTAGTCATGTTTGCTGTAATAATTTAATTATATCCTTTTTTCATTTGGAAGTTGGTATCAAATTATTTAGTGATTTTTTTTAAAAAAAATTTACAGTTTATTAGGAGAGTGTTTAGAATGATTTAAATAAGTATATATTTTGACTTTTTATGAAAATATATACAAAAAAAATTAGAAAGGTAATGTGACTCAATAAATATAAAAGATAAAAAATATACTTTTATGAAAAATGCCAAATAATGCATAGGTAAAATTAACTCAAATAAATAAATTATCTATAAATTTTAAAATAAATATTTTTGACTTATACAATTTGATTTTTAATTTTTTAATTTACAATATACTCTACCACCAAACAAAGACCAAGGCCTATTTTGAAAAGCAAGTTAAAAGTCACTTCTTAATTTTTAATCTATCTTCTTTCTCACCAAAAATAATTAAAAAATAAAAAATAATCAAAAAATAATTTTTAACCATCTTTCTAAAACACTCTTAAACATTGAGATAAGGAAACAGAGTTGGAAAGGTTTTGAAAGCCTTTCCTCATTCTATTATGTTGGAGTGAGTTTTAAGAGTATACTTTATTTTCAGTGTACAGTCAAAGTCACTACTTGAAACTTGGAAAAATAAAGTAAATAAAAAAACTGTAGATATATAGCATTGTCAAATGGAACTTTTTATATTTTTGCTGTGTTTGGTTATATTCTCTAAACATATTTTTATCTTATGTTTTGAGTGTGTTATTTATTTAGAGTTTTTAAAAATTAATTTTACTTATTTTTGAAAACTCTGTCTAAGATGGAAAAATTTAGACTTACCGGTCGTCCTCCCGAAAATCCGGCCAGTTGACCAGAATAGTGCATTTTTTTTTACAATTGGCACATGTTATTTTTTACATTTTAAATAAAAAAATTTTGGAAATTTTTAAATTTTTTATGAGATTTTGAGTTATTTATTTGGTTATGAGTTGTAAGTTTTTGTATCAAATATCATATGTCACATCAAAAATTTCCCATTCAATTTAAAATTCTTTTCAAAACTCAATTACCAACCAAATTTTCCACACTTAAATCATAATTTCAAAACTTATAAATTCAAAATACAATTTTATTCTCAAATTATATTTAGAGAACCCTACCAAATGCAATCATAATTTTTCTTTTTAAAAATCTTTCTATAAGACAAAATCTAAGTCTACAGAATTTTAAAAGAATATTAAAGCATGAATCAACTTACGTCATTAAGAAAGTTTGAGGGAGAGATATTACCTAGATAAATAATTTTTATAAGAGATATCAAATAGTGCATAGGTAAAATTAACTCAAATAAATAAATTATTTACAAATTTAAAAATAAATATTTTTAACTTATACAACTTGATTATTAATTTTTAATTTATAATAATCTCAACCACCAAACTATTTGACATAAGCAAACCGAGTTGGAAAGGTTTCGAAAGCCTTTTCCTCATTGTTGGAGTGACTTTTAAGGGTGCACAGTCAAAGTTATTAAGTGCTGGTTTGGTTAAGATTTTGAGATTAAAAAAATATAAAAAGATAAAATAAATTATACAAATTAATAAGATAAAGGATAATGCTTGGGATCCCCTTTTGGGGGTTACCCCCTTTGCCACGTGGCGGGGGGTGATTGGAGGAGCAGGAAAAAAAAGAAAAAGAAAAAGAAAAAGTAACCAATGAAAGAGAGAGGGGGTCAAAGGGGGTGGGGAAAAAAGGGGGGATGAATCATTATTGTAAGATAAAATATCACTTATTATTTATAATCATTATATTTTTTCTCTCATAAAAATTAAAAAAATTCCAAAATAAAAACCGAACGTGACTGAAAAAGTCTCACACTAAAAACGTTGGCTATATTAGCTGCCAAACGACCCCTACTTGAAACTTGGAAAAAATAAAATAAATAAAAAACTGTAGATGTCAAAGGAATTTTTAAAATGAGTGGGGGTTATATTTACATATTTTTGAAAAAAAAATATTCGAATGAGGTATTAAGATAAATTTTGCCCTCATTTGGAAAATGTGTTATAATCCACTTCTCAGATTATAACCCACTTTTCATTTTCATAAAAAGCTTATTATAATCAGCTTTTAAACAAAAAATTGATTATAACCATCTTATCAAAATAGTTATTTATGTCAGAAAAATTTTAAAACATTATTAAAACGTGAGCTAATTTTTAAAATTTTCCATACTATCTCATTAAAAAAAAGTTCAGCGGTATTATAGCCTGGGCTTAAAAGTTTGGTTTTTTGGCTTTTTGGCTTTTTGGCTATTTTAGCCTGGGCTTAAAAGTTTGGTTTGGGAATGGCTTTTTGGCTTTTTGGCTTTTTTGACTTTTTTTGTGAGAGAGGAGTGTAATGATTATGGGTTGGATGTGATGTTTTGTTTTTTGTGGCTAAAAAAGCCTATTTTGTCTTTTGTGGCTAAAATAGCCAAAAAGCCAGGCTTTTTGGCTTCCCAAACGGAGGCTATATGTATCAAGTAGTGTATTAATTAATATACCACCTAATCTTATGTTATTATTATTAACTTTACCTATTATACAAATTATAAAAAGTTATGCTAGGACCCTAAATAAATTACTAAATGTTTTACCAAACTATGGGACCCACACAAATTATTTCATATTTTGGAAAGTTGGTAAAAAGTTGACTTTTGACTTTTTACCAAGCTTTGGCTTTTTTTAAAGGTGATTTGGAACGTTGGTAAAAAGTTAATTTTTTACTTTTTGGTTTAATATTTTTTTAAAGTGTCAAATCACTTTAAAATGATCAAAATACCCCACCCAACTTAAGAAATTTACTTTTTGATCCATGTGACTCATTTATCTACTTGGTGGAATAGGAAGGGTAATTATGTAAATTCACACTTCACGTTTTGCAAACTTCCCAAATGTGTTTCAGTTTTTTTTTTAGCTTATTTGGGTGCGTTTTTTGCTACAAAACGCAACTTTTTTGGCTGTTGCCAAAAGATCACTATGTGTATGAGTCTTACACCCATATGAAAGATTTGATAAAAATTTAAAATTTTTAAAATTATGTCATATTATTTATTAATATATTAATTAATATATATATAGCATTATTTAAAAAAAAAGTTTGAGATAGAGAAATTACCTACATGAATAATTTTTCTTTTAATATAGGGTGTCAATAAATATCTCTGTGATTTTCAAGGGGGAATCTTTTTAATAAGTTAAACAAATAAAATACGCATCCCGATACTTTTCAGTGACTTTGAAAAATTGCAGGCAACGGCTATTATTGCCCCCACTAAAATATACTAGTACAATTTACTGACTTTTACCATTTTCTTTCATTTATTTATGATATTTATTGAAGTCACTCCAATTTCAAATTTCAAGATCTTACTTGATTCTCCATAAACTCTCTTTATTGTGGAGTTTTCAAATATTAATTTTGAATTTTTATTTAAATAACTCCTTATTAATGATGTGATATAATTTAATTTTTTAAATATTTATAATTTATAGGTTTTTTTTAAAGATTCATGATATTAAGATTTTATAATATAAAAGATATTCAATACTTTTATACTGTCTAAGGTCTCTTAATATCAATCCAAAGAAAATTGAACATCTAAATAAAATTTCAATCCAGAGAAAATTGAATACCCAAAGAAAATTTCAATCCATAAAAAATTAAACAACCAGAGAAAATTTCAATCCAGATAAAATTGAACATTTCAATCTAGAGAAAATTAAACAACCAGAAAAAAGTTCAATCCAGAGAAAATTGAAGAACCAGATAAAATTTTAATCTAGAGAAAATTGAACAACCAGAGAAAATTTCAATTCAGAAAAAATGAAACAACCAAAGAAAATTTCAATTCTAAGGACATCAATTCTCCTTTAGATTTGCCAGCAAAAATACCATTCAAGAACTCTGTTGAAGAAGATAATTTTCAAAGTAGGGCTCAAAATGGCGATCATGATGAAGAGAAGCCAATAAATGATTTGAACAATGATGAAATCACAATCTCAAAGAGCATTCTTGATTACTACTCTAATAATAGGATATACTCATTTCACAATTCCCTTGCCTTTCATGATTTCCTCAAAAACTCACTTTAGATTTATGTCCATAGATGGGATTTGAATGATGAAATCTCCAAATTGAGGGAAAAATATATAAACATTCAGGAGAAAGAGAGTGACATGAATGCTGATGATGATGATCTGATTGAGTTAAATGAAGACAAGAAAAAAAAGGGATTTGAGAGTTGAAGAAGAGCAAAACTTGTTTGAGTTTCCTTTCCTTAAAGAATCATTACATTTTGGTGAGAATTTGAATGCTCTGAGATTGGTTGGAAACTCAAAGCTGAAAGAGTTGGATGAGAAATGAAGGAAGTTGCAAGCGGAAGAACTCGAGTTCTTGTTGAAGCGATTGGATTTGATTTGCAAACAAACAAATCTCATACTCGATGCAATTTAGTCTAGTGTCATAGTAAGCCTAAGACAACAAATCGCAAAAAACTTTATGTTCTTGTTTGGATTTCCCTCTATCGGTGTTAGTCTTCCACAATCTCATTTCAGTTCAGATCGCGGTGGTTCGACTCAGATTGTAGTGGTTCACGGCTCAAATCGCGGCATTTCGACGACAGCATGGTAGAGACAGAGGTGAATGTGAAGTCGTCGGTGGCGTCGGAGATGAAGACCGAGAGAGAATAAATGAGTAGAGAGAGAGGAATGTGCACAAAGGGAGAGGGTTTGGTTTGGATAGAATAAAGATCGAAAAAAGAGAAAGAGAATCAAATTTCTCTGATCTGATATATGTGTGTGGGTTTAGAGACCTTAGACATCAAAAAATAATATTGTGGATCTCTTTCATTACTAAAAATGGGAGAGGGACCATAGACTAATTTTTCCTAATTTATATAATGAGTGGGATTAATAATAGTGACATTTTTTGTGGAGCTTTTTTCAAGTTAAAAGTTGATAATAAGAAAACAGAAGCTAAAAACACTCATGCCCCAACTTTCAAATAATCAGTTTTTTTAAAAAATTTTATTTAAGCTATTTACGCCTAATAAGCTATATGTAGAAGTTGCACCAAACAGTTTGGTACAGACTCCCAAAATCAAAATAAGTTATAATCACCCCCTAAAAGCTATAACAAACAGTCCCAATATCATAACATATGTTGGTATATTAATTAATACACTATTTGGTGCATGTAGCACAATCGTTTTTATTTTTAAAATTTTAAAAAAATTTATGATTTAAAGAATTTATTAAATACAAAAACTCTGTTTATTTTGACGTAAAATATTTTATATTAAAATTATATTTATTTTTATTTTTTGATGTTTGATTTACACTTGAAATAAAAATGTTTTATTGTTTAAAAGATAAATTTTAATTAAATAAGGGGTTGTTTGGGAAGTTCCTTTTTTTTTTTTGACTTTTTGATTTTTTTTTTGAAAAAATGTTTAAAAAAAATAGAGTTGATGTGATATAAAAGAAATTAAAAGTCAAAAAACTGCTTTTAACATTTTTGCCAAAAGAGGCCAATGTGTCATTTAAGTCAGAATAATGCTATATGTACCAATTGATATATGTGACATAATTTAAGAGGTTTTTAGAATTTGTAATGTGATTGATGAGTGAGGTCAATAATAATGTCATAACTAGTGTTGGCATACTAGTTAGTATATTAATTAGTGTATGTAGCGCCACCATTTAAGTCAGAATAATGCTATATGTACCAATTGATATATGTGACATAATTTAAGAGGTTTTTAGAATTTGTAATGTGATTAATGAGTGAGGTCAATAATAATGTCATAACTAGTATTGGTATACTAATTAGTGCATGTAGCGCCACCGTTTAAGTCACATTTGTTTGGCTCTATAGGATGGAAGGAATTAAGAGTACGGAAAGATTGAATAAAGATATTGAAATTGTAAAAGTATTATTAGTGTAATAAAGAGTGTTTATTTGTATATCACCAAATTAGTAATACTATAAATAGTATTAATATATAAAATTAATTTTTTAATTTTTTAATATTATAATTATTTTTTTGTTCTAAAAATTATAAACTTTACTTAAAAAACATTTAAAAATTCACTAATGCTCCACTCAATTTATAATCCCAACTTGTCTATGTTAGTCCTACAACTGGAGGATTACTAAACCAAGGCGATAACTAATCCTCTCACTCTTGTCCCTAGGGGTGTGCACGGTGTGGGTCGGTGCGGTTTGAGAGAAAAATAGAAATCGTATGGCGGGTGGCGGATTGATAAAAGTGTCACTAGAATTTGTCATTTTCCTTATCAAAAACCGGCGGTTCGGTTGGCAAATAATGACGGATTTGCCTTGGCGGTTCGAGCGGATTGGCAGTTTATAAAAAATATAAGTTAAATTACAAAACTTAAATCAAAGAGTAAAAAAAAGACGAGAGATACCGTAATATTAAGCATCTTGCGAAACTTTCTTCTGATGCAGCAAGTGTAGCAACAACATGATAATATCAACGACTATGCCATCAGTTCATTACAAGCATCTGTGGAAGCTACAATGATCAAATACAATACATAAAATTAATATCATTCAGGATTTACAATATATTAAAAATGTTTACTGTTGAAAAGTATTTAGATTGAAAAGTGAGCTGATGCAAGTTTGCAACATGGCCAGAAAAAAAAAAAAAAAAGATTGAAAAGTGAATTGGAATCCAACTTTATTTTGGATTACTGACATCTCGAATTCCCCTCGAGCAATAATGTAATACTATATTCTAAGGTATAGAATAACAAGCAAACTAAAGTAAAAAAGAATTTTTAAAATCTTATAAAACATGATTTAATAGCGGTGCGGGTCGGTGCGGTTTGGAAGAAAAATAGAAACCGGCGGATTGATAAAAGTGTCATTAGAATTTGCCATTTTTCTTACCAAAAACCGACGGTTCGATTGGCAAATAATAACGAATTTACCTTGGCAGTGCGACTCGGTGCGATTTTGACGATTTTGACAATTTCAGCGATATTATGCACACCCCTACTTGTCCACAACCAAATGTCTTTTAAATGGATTCCACATATTATTAATCCAAGCACAATCCCCAGAGAGCGAAACAAATATGCCTTAGGACTTTTTAATGATCCTAATATACCCATTTGAAAATGTTAACTGTATTGAAAATTTATAGGCCTTTTTTGGGTACTCCCAAATAATTTAAAAAGTCAAAAAGTTACTCAAAAAGTTAAAAAGTTAACATTATTCACCAAAAGTCAATAATTACGGCTGCACAACTTCCAATTCAAATTTTCCTCTAAAAATCAATTTTCACAATTTTTTATTACACATTTTTCCATAAAAAGTCAAAAAGTTAACCCAAACATCCATATTTTCAACCTCAATTTTTTAGTCAAAAAAGACAAAAAGTGCACTTATTTAGTCTTCCCAAACTTGGCAGTGAGTAAGGGCCAACTTTATAAAAGTTGACGTATGAAAATTTTAAAATTAAGTAATTTTTGTTAAAAAGGATGTAAATAAAAATATTTTACTTATTTTTTATTCAACTAAATAATGAAAAATAAGCAAAAATATTTCGTCAAAACAAACAAAGCCAAAAGGTAATACAATTTTATGTTTATTATATGTATATTTTTAAAAAACTTATTCACGGTGTTTGTTTTTAATTTTTAGATTTCATTTTCTGAAAATTAAGTATTTTATTTTTCCTATATTTTTTTTATTTTTAGTAAATTTTTTAAACAAATTTTTTTTTTTACTTTTTAAAATGTACCTTATTTAGATATATTTAAAAAGTTAAATATTTATAAAAAAATATTTTAAAAATTAATAAATATACAAGAATAATAAAAACATACTAAATTATCGTATTTTTTTTTATAGTTTCGGTATTAAGTGAATTTTTTAAAGATTTTTTTACGAATATTATACTTTTTAAATATATTTATATTATGTGTACCTAAAAATTTAAAATATTAAAGAATTCTATAAAAATATAAAAAATAAAAAATTTTAATTAAAAAAAAAATTCAAAAAATTCAAACCAAACAAGTTTATTAGCTTTAAAGGTACACGTTTAACAAAATTAAGTGCCATTTTGGGAACATGGTAAAAAGTCACGTTTTTGGACAAAAACGTAGCTGCCAAAAACGCCAGAAAAGTCATTTGGCAAGTGCCAAAAACGCAGTCGTAAAATTATAAATTAGGGCCTATGAAAAATAAATAAAAAAATAAACCTCTTATGTTGGTAAGGGTATTTTGGTCATTTTAATTTGATTTGACACCATAAATAAATATTAAACTAAAAAGCAAAAAACTAGCTTTTTACCAACTTCCCAAATCACTTCTAAAAAAGCCAAAAAACTTGGTAAAAAGCCAAAAGCCAGCCCTAAGTTTTGGCTAAAAATCCCTTTTTTCTTTATTTTAACACTTCAATATTTTTTCCACAAATTTCAAAAACTTTATATACAAAATTCATTAGTGTCTCACATTTTCCAATGTATTTATTATTTTTCATTCTTCCAGAGCATTGATAAAAAAAAAAATGAATTGATAATTTATAACGATTTGTTTTTTTCACTAAAAACCTTACTCCTGAAACGGGGTCATAGGACATTCACGGGTGTCTGCGAATTTATTATTTTTATTTTTTTATTAAAAAATATGTAAAATTATAAAATAATAATTTATAATAATTTTTTATCCATTTAACTTTTTTGAAATTTCATCATTTGTTGCGTTCAAAAAAAAAAAAAAAAAAAAAAAAACTTTACCATTTGCTATAAAATTTTGGTTAGTGTCAAATTATGAAAGTAATTTTAGCCGAACCTCCATCCCCACCTACACCCACCATTTCTCATCTTCTGGGTTTTATAAATAGTCTCTCCTACTCCTATCAAACCTCATCTTTAACCTAGGGGTTTTCTGTTAGTGGTTTTGGGGCATAGCAGGTTGTTGGTTCTTGTTTTGTTCTTGATAAGGGTAGTTGTAAAAGTGAGCTTTATAGTCCTTTTAATCTCCCTCATGAGACCCTGGATGTGAAGGCATTCATGGGTTGCAGGGAGGAGGGCTCAAGGGTCAACTGCTTGTTGTCAATGGATCTGTTGGATTCATTGCTTGTATCTGTCATTAATCCGATTGGTTTGATCTGTTGTTTGTATGGGAGCTTGGTGGTGGTATAGATCATCAGTGGATTTTATTATTTATTATTTTATTTATTTATTAATTTTTTCTGGAATGTTGGTGGTGGTAGATCAGTGGGTTTCATTTATTTATTTTTTCCCTCTAGATATTGCGGTCTTTGCAATATCTTGTGCAGATTTACTGTTTTCTTCTTTTTTATTATTTTTTTGTTAGGTTTTGTTCTTGGTTTTAGGGTTTGAGAAGGAAGCAGATGGTTGTGTCTGTGTGGGTTTAGGGTTTGTGGTATTCTGAAATTAGGGTTTTGGAGTGGAGCTCCTTGAAGTCCAATAAAAGGAACTTACTGGGAAGATTGAGCTGCTGATCTATGGATCCCTCA
This sequence comes from Camellia granthamiana, assembly GCA_036172215.1. Lineage (NCBI taxonomy): Eukaryota > Viridiplantae > Streptophyta > Magnoliopsida > Ericales > Theaceae > Camellia > Camellia granthamiana. The sequence continues at coordinate 85,084,637 of CM069906.1, forward strand.
GTTCTATCCATCCATTTCTTTGAAAGTGGATAGGCTTGTGGCTTCCATATGTCAGGAGCTGCATTACCTAAGTTAGATCCTTGTTTGGATTGAAGGGAGCTCTACACCACACCCCTCTCTCAGTATTTCATGTTAAATAACTCTTGATCTATTCTTTCTGGTACTGTAAATCTTGGATCTTCATATTTTTTTATGGTTATACTGCCTACAGTAGCTGATCCTAGACCTGATCGTTGGCAATTGTTATTGTTGTTACTTTTTTTATTTTGTTATTTGGTTTTGTAGTGATTTTTCAATATTTTGCTATTTCTGGGTACTGACTCAAGTCATTTCTTTTTTTGACTTCATTGTTTGTTTTTATTTCCAACTGTTAACTGTATGCAGGAGCTCTTCAGAATCTGCAGATCTAGTCTTCAACAGGTGGATCTAAGGAACTTATCTGGTCTGATCACATGTCCACAGAGAAAGAGATTTATTAAATGGTTCTTATTATTATTAAAGATATTTTTGTTATGTTCTCTTTATAGATTTTGAAAGGAGATTTTGAAGGCGAATGATTTGAGTTGTAAATCTCTCTGAATATTGTTTTTATTTTTTATTTTTATATTTATATTAAGAGATTTGGTTTTTTGTGTTGTAGCTTTGTTGTATCCAGATTTGTGTTCTAGGGTTTTTCTTATATCTTTCCAATATTGCTTACTGGTGTTTTTACTTCACCGTTGTCCTACCTTTTATCCAGAAATTTCTTGTGTATATCACCAAGTTTGAATGTGCAGTGAAATGAAGTCATCCAGTGGTTTTGTTGGAACGAGTATTTGTTGGGCTATTTTGCTTTAAAACAGGGGAATTAGGGAAAAAGTGGCAATTGGGTCTTTGAACCAAAAAAGAAAAAAAGAAAAAAGAAAAAAGAAAAAAAAGCAACTTTGATTATGGAAAAAGGGATATAAGTGGATGAAGGCTATTTTGCTTTAAAACAGGGGAATTAGGGATAAAGTGGCAATTGGGTCTTTGAACCAAAAAAGAAAAAAAGAAAAGAAAAAAGGAAAAAAAGCAACTTTGATTATGGAAAGAGGGATACAAGTGGATGAAAAATTTGTGCCATGTTTGGTTTGAGAGAGTGATTTTCAAAAAAAGGTTTTGGGCAGGGTTCAGAAATTTTTTAAGTTGTTTGGTTGCATATTTTAAAAGTAATTTGAGAGTTTGGGTTGATTTAGTAGTTTGTTGTAAATGGATAAATGTGTAAGAAAAAAAGTAATTGAGAAAGAAAAGAAAAAGAAAAAAGAAAAAAGAGCAAGTGATTGATTAAATTGTAAGAGAAAGACAAATGATTTTGAAATTTGTTTTTGAGAAAAATCTGAGGCTAAGCAATTTTTTGTATTTATTTTTTCGAAACTTTTCTCTCAAACTAAACCAAACGACAAACACAGTTGCATTTGGTTTGAATTTTTTAGATTAAGTTTTTTGTAAAATTGATTTTTTTGGTTTTTGTATTTTTTTATTTTTAGTGAATATTTTTTAAATTTTAAATAAAAAAATTACGAAAAAATATTTTAAAAAATTAATAAATATATAAAAATATAAAAAATGTATTAAATTTTTGTATTTTTTTGTATTTTTAATAATTTTAAAAAAAATTTATAATTTTTTTATTTTTTAGGTGTATTTTATGTTAGGTGTGTTTAAAAAATTAAAAATTATTTAAAATATTAAAAAAATTTAATAAAAATAAAAAATATGAAAAAAAATAAGAAAGTAGAATTTTTTGAAAAATAAAAACAAAGGTTTTACAAGTCTTTGTTCAGTGTCGGTTTGGAAAAAAAGCATTGTATTATTCTCTTTTTCTTTTGATAGTAAAAAGTAATTGAACAAATTTTATTAGTTGGCCTGTATAAAGCATCATCCTTCTATCATTTGAAATTATTCACGATTCTTATAAATCATAAAGTGCACTTGAGCGGAAAAAATATATATACACAGGAGTATATATTTTTGTAGGTTAGACCATCTCTAGTAAGTTTTTTATTAAATCTATTATTAAGGTCACATTAAATCTATTACTAAATAAGTTCACATTTTTTATCTTTTTATCTTTTTTAGATCACATAAATCAATATCTCCTCTCTATTTTTCTACACATCTTTTTATAAAAACTTAAAAAGTGTACTTATTTATAACATCCGAAACAACTCCTAAATTTAGGGTAAATAACAGTGACATCTCTAAAGTTTATGTTTATTGCAGTTCTTCTCTTCACTTTTTAAAAATTACATCTCCCTCTCTTAAGTTTAAAGTTTCATTACAGATTTTCCCTCAACAATTTAATTTTTTTAAATACTAATTTTGCCCTCACTAGGTAAATTACATTGACACCCCTCATATTTTAGAAATTACAATTCACTCCCTAAGGTTTAAAGTAGCATTACCAATTGCCTCATCGATTAGTATTAGTTGAAAAAAAAAATCATTGAAAAAAAAAATTAAATTGGATAAAAAATTATTTGAAAAACAAATTAATTGAAAAAAAATTTTGTTAGTAAAATTTTTAAATTTCTGTTTAAAACCAACGTAAACACATTTTTTGAATTTACGTTTTTTTCTTAAATTTATAAACTAAGACAACTATTTATAAACCAAAAAAATTATCAAACAAGTTTTTCTGACAATTTTTAAAATTTTTGTAAATATAAATTGAAAACTGAAAATGAAATGGTTACCAAACAGGCTTTAGATGGTAAAAATGTCGTAAAATTAACAAATAATTAAATAAGTTACCAACGTAAGAAATGACTTATCAAAAGATTCTTAGGCTATGTATGACTTGCTTTTTAGAAATTTTTTAAAAAAATTAAAAATTAATTTATTTAAGAAATAAAAAAAAAATCATTTTTATATAATTTTTATTTTTCGAGTGGTTAGAAATAATTTTTTACAAATTAAATTGAAACAGTTATACGTATGTATATAACCTGCGCAAAAGTTAAAATGATAATTATTTTTTATTCTTTATTTCTTAACCAAATTATTTTTTAATTTTTAAAAAAAAATTCTAAAAATCAAACCATACATAGCCTAAGAATATTTTGATAAGTCATTTCTTATGTTGGTAGCTTATTTAATTATTTGTTAATTTTACGATATTTTTACCATTTGAGACCTTTTTGGTAATTATTTCGTTTTCAGTTTTCAATTTATATTTACAAAAATTTTAAAAATTGTCATAAAAACTTGTTTGATAATTTTTTTGGTTTATAAATAGTTGTCTTAGTTTATAAATTTAAGAAAAAAACGTAAATTCAAAAAATGTGTTTATGTTGGTTTTTAAACAGAAATTAAAAAATTTTACTAACAAAATTTTTTTCAATTAATTTTTTTCCAATTAATTTTTTTTCAATGAATTTTTTTTTCCAGCTAATACTAATCGAGGGGCAATTGGTAATACTACTTTAAACCTTAGGGAGGGGATTGTAATTTCTAAAATGTGATGGGTGTCAATGTAATTTACCCAGTGAGGGCAAAATTGGTATTTAAAAAAATTAAATTGCTGATGGGGGAATCTGTAATGAAACTTTAAACCTCAGGGAGGGAGATGTAATTTCCAAAAGATGAGGAGAGAACTGTAATAAATATAAACCTCAGAAGATGTCAGTGTAATTTACACTTAAATTTAAATTTAAATTTGATAAAAAAAATATTTTATGTTCTTTTAACGGTAATCAATGTATCTTTCATCAAATTATTATTTATTGCTGTTGGATTTTCACCACTTGATATCCTTCTGGATGTTATAAGACAAAAATTTGTCAAAAAATTACATTAGCCAATCGTTTGTTTGTACAGTTGTCTGCTTAGTCGACCGATAGTTTGATGAAGTTACAAAATCTTCGATTGAAACATTTGATATCAGAAGAAATTTTTATTCAAATTTTTATTTAAATTTAATAAAAAAATTAATATACGGTTAGAGGTACTCATAATAACTTAATTGGGTAAAATGACAGACGTTTTTTATGATAAAATTTTACTTTAATTTCATTTACAATTATATTTCTTAATGTCTTAAATGAACATATAATCTTGGGTTAATTACACTAATAGTCCCTATAGTTTGGGACTTGTGTCACTTTGGTCCTTGACTTTTCAATTGTGACACATTTGACCCTGAAGTTTGAATCTTGTTCCAAATAAGGACAATTGAAAATATTACTAAATTTTTCAAGGGTAAAATCGTCAATTTGATGAAATATAAACTAATTTGACAAAAATAAATGTCAAAAAAAATATTTTTAATATTTTTAAAATTATTTTTATCCACCAATGATAAAATTATTTAAAATTAATAAAAATTACATGGTTGATTTTTTAAAATTAATTTTACATGATCATCATCCAAACACATAATAAAAATTAATTTGGTAAAAAAAAAAAATAAATGTCTAAAAGATTTATCAATTTTACATAATTTTATTTTTAGTAGGTAGAAATAATTTTTAAAAATTCAAAAATATTTCCTCGACATTTATTTTTATCAAATTAGTTTATATTTTATCAAATTGACATTTTTACCCTTGAAAAATCTAATTATATATTCAATTGTCCTTATTTGAAACAAGATTTAAAATTCAGGGTCAAATGTGTTACAATTGAAAAGTCAGGGACCAAAGTGATACAAGCCCCAAACTATAGGGACTATTTGTGTAATTTGTCCTATAATCTTCTTATCTCTAGACACCTCTTTTACTTTTACTATTAGTTTGGATTTGATTAAGGGTTAGTTTGGGATGTGAGTTGATTTTTTTAATTTGAGGCTAAAAAGTTTTATTTGAGATAAATTTTTTGACTTTTTAAATTTTTGTGAGAGGAAAAATGAAATGATTATAATTTGAATATGACATTTAATATTGTTGGGCTAAAAATTTATTTTGTCTTTTGTATTATTTTAACCAAAAAAATCTCCGTATAACTAATTATATAATATGTAATGATAGAAAGTTATGTGCTCACTATTATTATTTATTAATAAAAAAAGGAAAATGTAAAGCTTTTAAACCTTTGCCAAGTGTGGCCGCCATTGTGATAAAAAAAAAGAAAAAGAAAAAAAAGTGTGGCCGCCATGATGGGGGAAAGCTCACAAGTCAACACATCTCTGCATAGTAAAACGCAGCTTTCAAAGAAGAGTTCTTGTTTGTGATGGTGATTTTCTTGAAATTTAGTAATGTGAATGTAGTATTCTTCGCTGACCAAATTTATGTAAACAAATTTCAAGAGCACTAGTTTGTAAATTTATTTATTAAATTTTGAATAACATTTGATGCGCATTGCAATTTATAAGTGCTTTGATATAAGATAAGAAAAGTGAAATTAAGTGGTGTTTTGCAAAGATAGTTAAAAATTGATTTTTTAAATGTTTTGTTTTTAATTTTTTTTTTAAAAATGTGTAAAAAATATGAGAGATCAAGTAATTCAAAATAAGTTAAAAATTGAGGATTAACTTTTAATCCATTTCCAAAAAGAGACCTAAACCAATAGTAAATGCTTATTATTAATGTGTTTGTATAAGACAAAAAACGATCTGGCCATTAAATTAAAAGAAATGCTATTGAGCCCAAGTATTGCCTTGTCAAAAAAATAAAAAAATTCAAGTCCTAACGCTTCATTTGCTAGAGTTTGATGAGATCAGACTATTTCATACATCTTTGATTTTTGATTTTTATTTTTTCAAAATTGAAAACATGCCCAACAACTCACACATACACATTGTCAAATTCCTACTACTCCAAAGGTTTTAAGAGAGAGGGGTGTGCTAAGTTAAAGTTGGTCAAATGAAATTTCAAATCAAACCAACCCAAACACTATTGGTCTCGTTTGGTGAAACCTAACTTCCAAAAACAGTAAATTGGACCGATATTAATACAACAAACTTGATTACATTAATTTTTTTCATAATGACAAAAACAATAATGTTAAAGACCAAGAAAAATAATTATGATTCAAATTCAATTATTGTATGGTAAAATTCATACATATTAACATTAATAATAACTAATTTACTTTTTTAGGCTTACATATTATATTTTTCATTTGTGACCCAGTGGTTTAGGAGTCACACCTTAATGCATGGTGTGTTGAAAGTCAAGAGTTCGAGCTAAGTTATGATTTGTCGAAAATTAAACCACGTAAAATTCAACTTACTAGCCATGTTATTGTGAATGAATTGTGAGACTTAAATGTTGGTCTCCAGCATTTCTCGCCAAGGGGGGGATGCTCAGGGATGAATGCATGTCCTCCAAAATTGACACTTGATCTAAATAAAATAAACAATGGCCATTTCATGTTATTTGTCAATGTGGTTGTATTTCAGTTATGCATACCCATCACAAACTTTATTTTCTCAAATCAATTTTACTTCAGCTAAGCTAAGGATTCTTTCAACATAAAAAAAGAAGAGCAAAGTACAAGCTTTTCCTTATAGTTTTTACAATTAAAAAAAATTCATAAAACTACGAGCAAACTCAAAATTCACCTTTTGTGAATTAGGGAAGAATCCCAATATACTTGAGAGTCAAAAAAATAAAATGCATGAGACACTCCCTCTACAAGATCATTCCCTTCATAATTCGTTCCATCATTCTGAAAACCTGTAGCACATGAGCTATTACAATGAGCAATCTTAACACGAAAGAAATTCAATCGACACAGAAAAGTGGAGGAAGTTGAAATAAATAATTAAATAAAGAATGCATTATAATAAACAAACTCAGTCAACCATAAATAAGGGAAAATTTAGCTGCCATGGGGAGCTGAAAGAGGCACAGCTGAGGTGTGAGCAAGGCTCTTGCCTTGTACACCTTGTTCAATCATCTGATTTGTTTGTTTGGATTGATATCAGCCATCGATTTTTGGAAAACAATTTCATCAGACATTGATTTTATTTATTACTTTTATGTGCAGCCACAATGGAAGAATGCATTTAGCTATACAGACAAATTGGAAGGAAATGTATTCATTCTAATGCAACAAATTCAATGCATCAAGGATCAATTACTGTTTTTGGGGACGTAAACCACCATACAACAACCAGCTGAGGCATCATCTAGAATTATTTAAGGTGTTTTGACAATTGAGAGCTATTGATAATTGCTTTAGAATCAAGTAAAGATAATTATGGGCAGTAAAATGACCAAACTTACAGTATTCATTCTTGTGTAAAAATGCCAAAAAAGTCCCTGCTGATTGGTTTGTGTAATTAGACTTCATACAATTATCAGTTTCCCTCTCTTGGGTAAACACCTTTAAGTTATTCGCATGCATCGACTCCAAATTCCTGGATGTTAATTGTAATTCTTTTTTTTCTTTTTCTTTCTTTTTTTTATAATTATGAGTATGCATTCTACATGTGTGACATTTCTGAAATAGATTACTGAGTTTTTACATGACAGTAAATGCAACAAAGAATTGATAGACAAAAATATAGCACATATTTATGATTGCAACGATCATATTAACATGTGAAGAATTGAAACCGATTTTACACATGCACACTGTCCTTTGTTTTATTTTCTATTTTCCCCAGCTCAAAAACTCTATAAACAGGAAGCATTTCAGTAAAACATAAAACCATGGGACATTGCTAAATAGGAACCCTGTCAGCATTACTTTCTTAAAAACAAATGTGATTACAGTAAGTTATTGTTGCTTTGATGATCTAAATGCCCCTATCACTTTTCTTCTTCTTCTCCCATGTGTTGGAATTTTTTGCAAGCTTTAACATCAGTTTGTTGGAAGTTAGAGGTGTCAAAACACACACAAACAGTTGGGTAGAGAAGCAGGAAGAAGATAACAGTTCATTCCACTTCATCACAATGGCCAAAGTACATTGATATTTATAGGTTCTAACAAGAAGCAACAAGGCATGTCATTTTAACAAAGCATTCAATCTACTCACAACCCATACCAACAGATATAAACTTCTAGGATGACTCTTCAGTTAATACATGAAACACTCCATATATGTATGATGTGTACAGAAATTTCTAGAATTAAAACATAACTATTTAGAGTACCAAAATCATGTTTAATTTCAAACAGCATGGAACCCAATGCTTCTTGAGTGAAAAAACAAACATACCTTACTGTTCTGGATGCAGCAAGGATCCATTCTCTATATTAGCATCTAAATTCCAGCCTCTGAAAACATAAAATAAAAATTTTAATAATTTCATACCCAAACTAGCAATGCCCAAAAACAAAAACCAATCTAAAAGTTAACTTACCTCTCTGTAGCTTCTCTCTTCATTTCTTCAACATGATTTTCAATTTTAGCACATGCTGTTTGGATTTCTATGTTTTTCTCACACAGTTCCTTCCACTGTGCTGATAATGCATTAAGCTCGTATGCTGTGTTTTGCTGATATCGCATGGAGAAAGCATATTAATCAGAAAGTGCATGAACAGAATGGAAACCTAAACAGATGTCTCAGAAATTTTAATGACCTGATGATACTTCCTTTCACGATTCACAACTTCTATCTTTTCATTCAGTTCCACAGCTTGTGATTGCATTCTGTAGAAAAATAGTGTATTAAAACTACGAAGAGAAAATGAACAGGAGCAACTATAATCATTGCACTAAGAGCCCAAAGCAACATCTACGTGAACACTTAAAACTTTGATTTGTCAACTTAATGCAAGGCAGAAAGGTCGGAAGTATATGCAAATGGGAAATGGAAGAATGGAAAATGAGTAAACCTTTAATTGGAGTCCACCTGTTAGATGCAACACTTTCTCCTTTCTCAAAAGCTTTAGTGGTAACACATATTTGGCCCCACAGCATGCTGAGATGTACTAGCTTAACCTTTTCTCATTATTTCTGTCATTAACATATAAATCACATACATGGTGCTATGCTTTTTTATGTACCCTTTGAAAACTGCTATATTCTCTAGCTTCAATAAAGCTTATTGTGATCAATGGAATTGTTTCATCTACCTGTGTCAATTAGTTGTATGCCAACCATGTCTGGCTACTAAACAAGAGAAAAGAGACAATAAAAATAAAAATAAAACCTCATATACATCTCGGATAAAAAATGCTTCAGGGGATTGATCACTCTGGAAGTCCAATTATAAAAGAGAAGCGAAGTCTACTCTTCAACTTGAAGTGTGTTTCATGCCTTAAAAAAAGACCTATGGTTCCACTCTCCCCAAGCAATCCACATCAAGCATACGGAAGCTAGCAGCCAAGCTTTTTCCTTTCTCTTCCCAACTCTACCCTCTCTCCAACTACACAAAAGATCCCCTAACACACCCAGGTAACACACAATGCATTCCAAACATCTCTATAATCAAACCCCAAAGCTCTCTAGCGACATGACAGTGAATAAGAAGATGGCCAACAAATTCCCCATCTAGTTTACACAAACACCAATTAACAAAAATAGAATGTCTAAACATTTTCCCACAAGTGGTCATCCATACAAAACCACAAGTTAGATGAGGCACTTGGCAACAAAACTCCTCTCCAAGCTTCTCCAAGGAAAAGAAATTCCACCATACCGACCAAAGCTGCATAAAATTATTACAGTTGAAAAATTCCTAACTTGGATCTCAACCATCTCATAACACCCTCCCCCTTTGTAATTTTCATGATATTATAAATCTACCTGAAAGGTCAATTAACTAAACACAATAATTGCCCTCCTTACGAAGGTAGTCTAACAATGAAGCCTCCTTATCGCTGGAAGAACTCTTAAAACAACCAGAAAGGTTGTTATCTCAGGCATCTCGCCTCATCTAAATGTCAACATGATTACATAAAACACATTTGATTATACCAAGTAAACACTGCAAGCTATAAAACATCTTACGATATGCAATATATGATTTTAAGCTCTGGAATGGACAGGTTTAAACAAACTTACGTAAATTGTTGACTAAAGCAAATGGTTAAGTCTGCCTTCAAATCAAGAAATGAAAGAGACTCTTCATAAGAAATAAAATAAAATACCTGGACAAGAATGCCTCCAATCGTTGGTTGTGTTGTTTCCAGACATCAACACCATGTTTTGACATTAGATCCAAATTTTCTAGCCTGCAACATTAACCATGCAAGTTTCAGCACCTGATTTGAGGAGGGAAAGAAGCAAGAGAGGTGAAAGAACAAAAGACACAACCAAGAGACAACCAGAGAAGATATGAAGTAAGAGGAGCAATGATTTATCTTTGAATATCAGACTTGAGTAATTCAGATGACAGCTATGAAGTACGGGTACTCCAAAAATGTTGCTGTGCAAGTACCGGGTATTTACCGGGTGCGGATATGCGTACTAGGTACGCCAAAAACGCACCGGGTATGTTTTATACGATTAGTATAGTAATGGGTACGCCATGGGTACGTTTTTGGATACTCCGGGGTAAAAAACGAGATTTTTTATAAATTAAAGGGTACCAGAACAATTTTGTGTCTATTTTAAAAAATTATAAAAATCTGGGGTTCTTTTGTAATAAATAAAACATGAAATCAAATAAAATTAGGGTTCTATTATCCTATATCATTCGATCATCTCATCTCCTTCCGGTATCTCCTTCCGAAATACTCCAAGACTGAAGAACTTCGAAGGTGCTAGGGTTCCATGTCTATTCGATCATCTCTTTCTAGAATACTCCCAAGAGAGTTTGAAGAACACTTCAAAGGTGCGATTGAAAGGTTTAATCGAAGGTGCTGCTGATTGATTCTCTCCTTCGAAGGTGCGATTGAAGAGGTAAGTCCATCTTCGACTCTTCCCCCTCTTCTTCTTCGATTCTTCATCCTCTTTCTTTCATTTTTTTGTCCACATTTTTGTGCTGTTTCTTCGCAGCAAACTATCGATTTTTCTCTTCTCTTTGATTTTCTCTTTCTTTGATCCTTCTTCTTCTTCATTTTTCTTGAACTCCCTTCTTTTTCTTTTTTTTTTCCTGATATATGTCCAAATTTTTGAACTACTGATTTTTTTTTTTCCTGATATATGTCATATATATATGCAATATGATACTTGCCACTGGAATATATATTTTATTCAATATATGCAATATATTAGATCTGTCCAAATTGTTATTTAAATATTTGATGAGCAAAAGAACGATTTTAAAAATAAATTATGATCAAAGATTCACAGTGCATAACATGTCAAAGTGAGAGATTTCACTAATATTATTTTTAATGCTTAATGGTTTTAAATTATAGGAATATGAGTTCATCAAGCAGTTTAGGTTCATCTGCAAGTGCTTCTTCTGCTCCTTCCATTGATCAATCTGGAGATGAAAATGCTCCTCTTTGGGGCTATGTTACAAAATTAGTCAAACGGGGGGAAGGAGGAAGTGGTAATACAAAATTGAAATATAATTTCTGTAACATTGAGTACCAAGGGTCATATTCTAGAGTTAGAGCCCATTTTTTGCTACTTACTGGCCATGGAATTAGAGTGTGTGCAATTGTGAAGGACAAGAGTGATCTTCTTTCTGAAATTCGAAAGGCAGATCAAGAAGCAGAGAACCGGAAAAAGATGGCAAAAGCAAAAAATGTTCCTTTACCACCTCCATCTTCTCAAATTAGTACTAGCCACGGCGGTGTAGGAGATGTTGGAACATTTAGATTGGAAGGTTATGCATCAAGAAAGAGAAAGGCAATTGGGAGTAGTCCTTTAGATAAGGCATTCAATCAAAGTGCCAGAGAACATTTACATTCTTTAATTGCTCGTATGTTCTGTTCAGCTGGTTTGCCTTTCCATTTGGCTAGGAATCCATACTTTGTGGGTGCTTTTCAATATGCTGCTGAGAATCAAATTATTGGGTATGTCCCTCCTAGATATAATTTGTTGAGGACTACCTTACTTCAAAAAGAAAGGGCAAATATTGAAAGGTTAGTGGAACCAACTAAAAAGTCATGGGATGAGAAGGGGTTAAGTATAGTATCTGATGGATGGATTGATGCACGAAAGAGGCCTCTTATTAATTTTATGGCAGCATCTAATGGTGGAGCTATGTTTATAAAAGTTGTTAATTGTGAGGGTGAGACCAAGGACAAGTATCATATTGCCAAATTAATTAGTGAAGTGATTGATGAAGTGAGCCTGCATAATGTGATTTAAGTAATTACTGACAATGCTCTTATTTGTAGTGCAACTGGATCAATAATTCAAGGTAATTATCCGAAGATCTTTTGGACACCTTGTGTAGTGTACACTCTTAATCTTACTCTTAAAAACATTTGTGCTGCAAAGGAAATTGGAGTTGCTGCATATGCTTATGATGAATGCCATTGGATCACTACTGTGGTTGATGATGTAATGTTCGTGAAAAATTTCATCATGAATCATTCTATGAGATTAGCTATATTTAATGAGTTTGTACTTTTGAAGCTACTTTCTGTTGCAGATACACGCTTTGCATCTACAATTGTTATGCTAAAAAGGTTTAAACTGATATATCGTGGTCTTCAAACAATGGTGATAAGTGCGAAATGAGCTTCCTACAAAGAAGATGTTGGGAAAATAGTTGTTGTAAAGGAAAAGTTGTTGAATGATATTTGGTGAGACAAGATTGAATATATACTCTCATTCACATTGCCTATTTATGAGATGCTCAGATTTTGTGACACCGATAAGCCATGTCTATATTTGGTTTATGAGATGTGGGATTCAATGATTGAACGGATGAAGGCATCCATCTATAGGCGTGAAGGGAAGTCAGAAAATGAAGAGTCGTCCTTTTACTCTATAGTGCATCAAATATTAGTGGAAAGGTGGACAAAAAGTAGCACACCTCTTCATTATCTTGCTCATTCTTTGAATCCAAGGTATAATTCACTTTCATTGCATAATTTACTTATTATTTTTTTTTAATTATGAAATCAAGGTATTATAGTGGGATGTAGCTCCATGAAAATCCCATTCGTGTTCCTCCTCACAAAGATGTTAAATTTCCTGAGACGAGAATCAAGTGTTTTAAGAGATACTTTCTGAGAAGGGTTGTTAATACAAAGTATGCTAAGTTTTCAGGTTGCTTAGAAAGTTTTAGAGACTCTGACTCAATATGTGATAGAGGAGTAATGGAACTAGTGGTTTGGTGGTTGGCACATGGCTCTTTTGCACCTATGCTCCAATCCTTGACAGTGAAATTACTTGGCCAACCATGTTCCTCATCATGTTGTGAAAGGAATTAGAGCACCTACTCTTTCATTCACTCTATGAGGAGAAATAAAATGACACCACAACGATGCGAGGATTTGGTTTTTGTGCACTCCAATATTCGCCTCTTATCAAGGAGGAGTCAACTATACACAGAAGGAGAGACCAAGTTACAGGACATTGGGGGAGATGCATTTGATTCATTGGAGGGTTCTGGTTTCCTTGAAATTGCAAATCTTTCACTTGATGAGCCAGAGATGGAAGCTATTTTATTCAGTGATGAAGTTGATGGAAGTGAACTTTGAAGTGTCAAGTTTAGATACATAGGGCTTTCTTTTGTTTTTTCCTTTGCTTGCCTTATGGACTGAATTGGCAATGTTGAATTAAAATATATTAATATTTTTCTTTTAGTTTTGTAGTTCTCTTTTTAGTGTTGATATTTAATTTTAATTTGTAGGTTGGATCCTTTAACCATAATTATAAATAAAAATAAAAAATATCGGCATACCGCAGTCGTACCCGTATCATAGTTTTTTTGAGTTTTGCCGTATCGGCGTACCCGCACTCGTACCCACACCCATGCTTCCTAGGATGACAGTAATCCAAAGCATGCCCCTTCATGCACATTACTGCACCTTCCGTAAAACTTTTTCACATTACCCTCCCTAACATTGTTCATCCCTACAGTGTGGCTATTAAATTTACAACATAATATGATAAAATAGGTATTGTCTAGAGAACTTCTGCAACTAATTCTAGAAATCCTGCAACCTACACCTTTTGAGAATCAAGTCAAAACAAAACTTTTTCCATCTAAAAACCCTACAAGCCTTTTCCATCTTATAAAACCCTACAAAAGCAAGTTTCCATAATAGACAAAAACCCACCACAAAATCCTCTCGTAGGCAACTCAGGACTTAGTTTCATAATATGTCCTACATCACCTTCATCATGCCAGAAGCAACTAGGCAGTAAATTAGCCTTCTATAATCATACAAAAATGTTACCTGATTACTTGATGTTGTAGTAAGCGTTGAGCTTTCTGCAGTGCCTGCTTCCAAGCAGATTCATCATTCCGTTTGTTCATAGATGGCGGTTCAAGTCCATATCGCGACATATCAAGTGGCACTGGAGGTTTCCCAGCTCTAACCCGCTCATACTCTCTGGCAAGCATTGGATGGTTCTGAAATATAAGTTCCAAAATAAGAGATGCTCCAACATGTTCTTCACCTCACATATTGTGTACTAACTAACCATTAGCATTAGCATTGATTAAAAGACCCAATTTCATACACCATTAAAATAAGTCAGCAAATCAAATCAGTAACTAAAAATCTAGTAGTCTTTGAAAATATTTCCTTTTCCAAATATGAGGCTTCCCAGCTTTGTAAGAAGACAATGCAGAGGAAATCATTATTTTCGAGTTTCGTTACTGTAGAAAACAATGTACAAAGAAAGTAACGAATAAAATAAAAGCTGTGTTTGGATCATGGATTTGGAAAGGAAAAGCGCAATGTATCTATCTATATTTCATTCACAATTCACCCACGTTTTTCCTTTTTTCCTTTCCAAACCCCTACCCAAATCAGTGATCCAAAGTAAATGTTTCATCCATCCTAGCACAGAAGAACTCTATGCAAACACAAATAAGGGCATCTCCAATCCTTGACTCAAACCCCTGTATCAAACTCAAAAAATTTGTATAAAAATCTCTATTTTGTGGCTCTCGTACATACGAAATTGAATTTTTAGCCAAATCAAGACATGCAAGTTTTACTCAAAAAATTCCACATATTTTGTGGCTCTCAAATTTACACTTAAATCAAAGTTTGTCCATTGGAGGGATTCATATCAAATGTAAAATTTTAGTAGTAAAATTTAATTTTTTTTAGCATCGAATCGAAAAGGAGTATCTCATCAGCAAAACCTTAGAAAAGCGGAAACGCAGTGAGAATCTAAAAAAAAAAAACCCTAGCAACGCAATGTTTAGAGAGAACCTGGAAGTTGAAGCTGGGAAGAGGAGGGAGGTCGTTGAGGAAATCGGAGGGTTTCTTGGAGCTGCGACGCATCTCATCTTCGACCAATCGATCCACCTCTTCTTTGACTTTGGGGTAGCCGTAGTCGTCGTCGATGTAGGGCAAGGCGTCGATGATTTCAGCGCCGGTGGACCACCAAGGTCGACAAGCTTGTTCAGAAGAAGCTGGACGAGGTGGAGCTTCTAGCATTAGAATATCCCCATTGTTGTTCGTCATCGCAATTGTTGCTCGCTTCAGCTTCAGGGCTCAACTCAGCCGACGACCGTAGCTTCTTCTTGTATTGTGTTTGTGAGTCAGGGTAGCGGAGAATGAAGAAAGGGCAGTAGCTAGCTCATATGGAAAATCATACATACTAGTCCCAATGGTTCTCTATAACTTGAAAAATTATAAATATTTTTTTATCAAAATTTTTTATTTAACAGAATTAATTACAAAAAATAAAATTTTTAACTATTTATTTATACAATAATAAAATTATTTAAATTATTAATTGAAATAAAATTTTAACATTATTAAAAATTGTTAATTAACTTGATAATTTATTAATAAAAATACTTATTTGTTATGAAATTAAAAACTTTATAAGACATAATATAATTTCTAGAACTACAAAAGGTAATTTGTAATTTAAATAAATATCAAGGGTGTATTTATAATTTATTTTATATACTACTAATAAAATAATAATGTTTGGCAATTCTAATCCGAGAGCTCTAATATAACTCTAATGGTGGGTCTCACATGCTGATGTAATGTTTTGATTTATTTTTTGTTTATTTATTTATTTATTTTTGTTTGACGTCTCACTAGAATTTATGTTAGAGCTCTCTGTCACTACTCATACATTCTTTAATTTTGGAACTCTAATGACTTGGTAATAAAAAAAAAACAAAAACAAAAACAAAAGAATGAAGATTGAGAGTTCTAATTTTAGAGCTCTAGTGATGTGGTAAGAAGTGAGGTCTACATATAATATGATGTATGTGTTTATGTTTTTTTGTTTTTTTATTTTTTTATCTTGCCACATCATTGGAGCTCTCTTTAGAACTCTCTATCATTATTAAAAACAAAAACAAGACACAAATATCACATCATTATGGGGTCCACACACTATTAGAGTTCTTCCACTAGAGCTCCCATTTTTTTTTTCCTAATAAAAAATGCAAAAGCAGAAAAGAAAAAAATAAAAATGAATATAAGTAGGTAGATAATAAAAGGGGTATTTTTTTTCAGGTCCTTGGTATTATGATTTTTTAGCATAAAGGACACCAAATATTTTCATAATGTCTAAGGTCCATCAACAATATTTTCATAATGTCTAAGGTCCCTCAACCTTGATCTAGAGAAATTTCAGTCCAGAGAAAATTGGTCCAGAGAAATTTGGTCTAGAGAAATTTCAGTCTAGAGAAATTTCAGTGCAGAGAAAATTGGTCAGAGAAATTCTGGCCTAGAGAAATTTCTCTGGATGAGTTTCTCTATTTTTCTTCTCATTCACATCCAAATCATTCTGATTCATTAGGTAAGCAACATTGTTCAACTGAATTCAACTGGAAAAATTCCACATTGTAATATGTAAGCAACATTAGAATGGGATAACAATGGCAACTTACCAGAACCAGAGAAAATTCTGAAAAAATCTGAGTATTTCTCTGGTTTGTTATTCAAATATCAATTGAGAATTTCTTTGGTTTATTAAAAATAACAATTGAGAATTTCTCTGGTTTATTAAAAATAACAATTGAGAATTTCTCTGGTTTGTAATATCTGGAAAAATTTCTGCAACTTACCCAAATCTGTTCTTCGCTTTTTTCCAGTTGAATTTTTCAATCGAAAGTGTTTCTCTGATGTTTGCAGATTCGTCCACCAAATTTCTCTGGACTTCGAAATTCCTATGGATAATCTAAGCACAATGGGAGTTGTTTGCTCGGCTGGAAAAATTCAAAATTTCTCTGGCTGCATGGTTAGAAAAGAAAGTAAACTTAATCAATATTAAAGTTGCATCATAAGTTAGAACTGACATTCCTTTGCTTTGAACTGAAATTTCTTTGGATTGGTCCAGAGAAATGCTCTGATTTTAGCTGAGCTTTGACATGATCTGGAATAATTTTTATTCACTCAATGGAGTGAATAATCCCAATCATAAACAAAATTTCTCTGGCCTATATATATATATATTTATCTGATTTCTATAATTTGTATAGGTCTAGAGAAATTTATATAAATTATAGAGTGAACTGTTGGTCCAGTTGGTCCAGAGAAATTTTGTTATAATGGATTGTTATCAACATATTTATCTTATATATGGATTAGAAAAGAAGATATATATAGATACATAATGGATTACATATTTATCAACACATATTTATAATGGATTGGTCCATTATATATATTTATCAACAGGATAAGCTATATATATAATGGATTGTTGATATATGTATATATATATAAATTTCTCTGGGTTAGAAAAGAAGGTAAAAGTTATCAACAGTTCACTCCAGAGTGAATAAACAACAATAGCAACCTATATATATATATATATAAATTAAAAGCTAGCCCCAAGCTCCAATGCAAAACCACACCAAGAGGACTTCGGGTTCGAACCCATCTTCTCCAAGCTCTCCTTGTGAAATTTCTCTGGGTTTCTTCGTAATTTCTCTGGATTGTTTCCTTGCTCTGTTCCAGGTTCATACTCTGGCCTCGGCCCATCTGATGAAAAAGTGGCCAGTTTTGGTATTTCATCTCTTCACCTGTAAGTGCTGCTGCCGGAGATTCCGGAGGGGGGGGTGACTGCTGGGGCATGGGGTCTGTTGGGTTGTTCTAGGTTATGACGTTGCCAGTGGTTGAGTCGCTGGTGCTGGTTTTACTCCGGGAGAATGAAGTCGGGTGAGGAACAAGAGTTGATCTGGACAGATCTGAGAATGGAGAAGTTTAGAGAGAGAGACGAGGGTTGGGGATTTGGAGCCAGCGGTGATCAAGCTCAGAACAACGTAGATGGAGAAGGGATGAGGTGAGGGACCTTAGACTACAAAAGAACAGATTGTGGACCTAATCCATTACTAAAACTTGGATAGGGACCTTAGACCGATTTTCCCATAATAAGAATAAAATGTAGAAAAATAGAAAATTAATCAGTGTATTTGGTTTCAATTGAGTTTTTTTGTTAATATTTTTAAAATTTTAAACAAATTTTTTTTTACTTTTTTAGATATATCTTACTTACATGTATTTAAAAAGTAAAATATTTGTAAAAAAAAATGAAAAAGTTAATAAATATACAAGAATACGAAAAATGTACTGAATTCTCATATATCTATATATATATTTGTATTTTTGGTATTTAGTGAATTTTTTTAAAAAAAATTTACAAATATTATACTTTTTAAGTGTATTTATATTAGATGTATCTAAAAATTTACAAAATTGCTTAGAATATTAAAAAAAATTAGTAAAAAAAAAAAAACACGAACAATAAAAAAAAATTAATTTTCTGAAAAATAAATCCTAAAAATTCAAACCAAACAAGTTGAATATATATTTTTTCACTTGTATGGCCTTGCTTATCTTTTTTTTTTTTTAGCCCTTTTCTTCCTAGTTGTTGACTACCTCCTTCTTTCCCCTAGCCTCATTACCATCACCTCTACTTTCACCTTCATCCATCCTTTCCATCCTTCCATGCCAACCTCACCATAGCAGTGGCATAGGAGGGAGACTAGTTAGTGGGCAAAAAAAGTTAGGAAAAGATAAATAAATTTTTGGTGTAATGGTGATGATTGTATAATGTGAGAAAAGAGATTAGACTGAGAAAGGTAAAATTAGATTGTGATAAGTGATGGATTGAAAAATAAAAATAAAGAGTGATATAGAAAAATAAATAGAAATAGTGGGATATTTTTGTAATTGCATGATAAATTTCACTTGTTTTGTAAAATTCTAAATTCTCCATTTTTTTATTTTTATTTTATAATTATTCCCCAAACTTCACTTTTTAGTAGTTTTCCCCAACTTACATTGGATTTCAAATTGAGGATGTAACTTCTAATTAACTTTTAAAAAATAAAATAGATTATAAGTGGTTAAACAGCTATAACTCTCCTTGTTTCATGAAAATGACATTTACACAGTTAAGAGTAAGATTACCAACGTTAACATTGTAGCATGTCAACATTATAGTTTGAAATTAACCGCGGAAGATGCTCTTAATTTTCATCAAATTAATTGGGTTGATATTGTGCCCAAACAATGTGAGAGAGTAAAATAAACTAAAACAACAGGCTTCATAACCCAACCCTAAAAAACCAAAAAATTATGTTTTGCCAAGTTTTTTTTAAAAAAATAAAAAAAATTTCGGGTTTGTTTGGTTTGCTTTTGGAAGAGTTGTCTTTGAAAAAAAAAATTGAGGAGAGAGTTTAGAAATTTTTTTGGTTTGTTTGATTGTATATTTTGAAAGTAGTTTTGGAGTTTAGGAGTTTGAGATGATTTAATATTTTGTTATAATTGAATAAATGTGTGTGAGAAAAAAAATAATTGAGAAGGAGAGAGGAGAAAGAAAAAATGATTGATTGATGTGTAAAAGATAAAATGATTTTAAATTTTTTTGGAGAAAAACCACAAACCAAACAAAATTTTAAATTTTTTTTTCAAAAACAACTCTCCCAAAAACAAACCAAACAAGCCTTACATGTTTTCGAAGTCATGACTCCCCCGTTTGGTGTAGCTGTTAAAACAGCTTATAGATTATAACTTAACAGATTATAGATTATGACTTTAATCAGAAGTTGTTAATCTGTTTGGTGTAGCTGTTGGATTATATATTTAAGTTGCTGAGTAGTGTTTGTTAAATAAGCTGTGAAATAGCTTTTTCAATTAATTTTTATTTTTTGTTTGTTTACATTTCTCATAAAAAAAATAATAATAATAATCTATAGTCCATTTGAGTCTTTTTCTATTTTTAAAAAAATAAAAAATAAAAAAATTTAAGAGTACAACAATAAATTAATATGTCCACAGTAGAAGCTGATAATCAGAAGCAAGGAGTGAGCAGCTTCTCAGAATCAACTTTTTTGAGTTAAAATAAGCTGTTAAAATCAGAAGCTGTTTGAAATAAGTTTAACCAAACAGTCCAAAATAACTTTTTCAAAGCTAAAAGCCATAAGTTGGCTCTGAAAAGCTGAAACAAACACCCCATGATCAAGTAATTGAAGAAGATCCTATTTCTGTAACCATTATCCATTCCTCAAAAAACTGCCAAATTTGGCTAACAGCCAAACTATCCAAGTGCAAACTTGAATTAGATATTCTACATACCTCCAAATTTATAACATAGCAACAATCACTAAATTTCATTCATTCTAAATGGACCCATTATTGGAGACACTGCAAAATTGAATGTAAATGTTCTTGATTTAGGAACCAAGACCAGCATAGCGTGCTCCATTTGCATCCCAAAAATAAACAAACCTCGGCAACTTCAAATGTGCACACATTTTGCCCAAAGCCAATTAAACCTATTACCAGCTCGGAAGCACACTTGCTTAATGACCAAGCCAAGCGGCACCAACCTAAAAATACAAAAGTGAAACCCTATTTGGCAAGTGAATTTTTGATTTTTTTTTTTTTAGCTAAAATTTACAAAAAGACAAAATAAGCTAAAATAGTCAATAAGACAAAATGTCACATCAAACCCATAATCATTTCACTTTTCCTCTTACAAACATTATATACAACTACAAAAAAATCCAATCATCTTCCAAAACACAAAAAATTTAGCCTATTAAAATAATGAAAAACTAAAATAACCCATTAAAATAGCCAACTTCCCAAACGAGGCCATAGAAGAAATGTTACTTTCCGGCATGATAGTACTATATTCAAGAGGAGAACCTCCTATAAAGCAAGAATAGCTCACCATGGCCAAACAAATTGATGTTGACAAGACTCAAAATACATAATACAGTAAACAGTACCGCCAACAAATTACAATCTCACCGAACCATCTTCATGTTTTCGTTTATTCCTGCTAAGCTGTTGAAACTTTGAAAGCCCAAACCTAAATCCTTCAAGATCAATGCCTCCATGGAAAGTGAAATTACAATCTAGCTCACTAATCTATGAGGTTGGCATGTTTGCATAAAGAAGAGTGAAAAACAGTTCAACTTCAGCTATGTTTCGGATTATCTGAATAAACCTGTTCTTGCTAGGTTCTTCAAGCAGTAGAGGGCTGAATTGTGCAATTCGAGGCAGAAGTTTGGCCAGTGGCATCCCTGACGACAAATTGCCTTCCCCCAATTGAACCTTAATATCTTCCATTAGTGCATCTACCACTGTTTTTAATGATATGTCAACAACATTCCCAAATTCGGCACTGCAAGGAACAAAAAACAACTAAGAAATCAATAGAAAGAAGAAGATACAAATTAGTTTTGGTTGTCTGATATTTAGGGTTCCCACCTTTCAGAACAGGGTACGATAATATGATTAGGATGTATTTCGAAATAACTCCCCACAAATCACATAATCAAACAAAAATACAAAATTATAGCTAGCTTCACTATGAAATTTGTATATTACTTAAAAAGGACAATCCAATGCATGAGGCTTCTGCTAAAGTGGGCTTTAAGAAGGGCAAGATGTATGCAACATGTAGAGGTGGTTTACGTGACTTGAACTCACACCACAAAGGATGCTAATGGCACAAGCCTTACAATTGGACCAAACCGTCCTTTCTTGTATATCACTTATCAAATATATACATATATGAAACTCGTATATCGCCTTCTTGTGACGCCTACTATTTCAGCCTAATAACCTCAAACAGATTTAGCAAGAAAAGTTCTAGGGGAAATTTTGGAATTTATTTACTAGCAATAATTCACCTTCATATTTGCTTCAGAAAATAATATAATGTCAAAGGTTAGGTTTGTACTCAGTCCATCCATCCTGGTGCTCTCACTTAATGGAAACTAGTACTGGGAATGACCTTTTATCATTTTCCTACTAAAAATGAAATCTAATATAGGGTAGAAAGGTAATTACATCTCCCCTGAGTTGTTTCCAAGCACATAATTGAAAGAGGGTAACATGGTTGTACATAAACTTGAAACAAATCAAGTTGTCTCACGTGGTTCATTGTGCTGGGTTTCAAACAAAGATATTTCTTAAACAGTCTACACCCAAGCTTGAAATTTGCACTCATAATGGAGTTATACATTTACCCTTTCAACTAAACCTAATATTTCTCAATTGTTGGAACTTGGAACAGAAAGAAAATGATAGTACCTGGATAACACTGCATGTGTCTCCACCATGAGTTGGTCAAATGTGGTGCCATCAGAAAGATCTGGGTTGCCATTGTTGGAGAATGCAACAAGTTTGTAGGATCTAGCATCCTCTGGCATTAAATAGTCCACCCAGTGATGAGGGCTTCCCATGCTCATGAACACATCTAATATCTGTGTAATGGTTTCATGAAGAACAGTGGTGTTGAACAAATCCTTCAGCTGCTTTCTGCATATGGAAAGTTTATGAACATTTTTAAAAGATCTGAGATGGTTGATTGATAATTTCCCATAAAAATGGAAAAGAAAAATGAAAAAAAGGCTTGAGATAGTTGATTGAGGGCAGCAACTTTGTACAAATAATGCCAAAGACATCTGTACCCAATTTGCTCCTCCCATACCCCCATCCAATGAGGAATAAATTGGGTGCACTTTTTTCTTTTTTAATTGATAATCCCATGCAGTTTTAAAAATTATAGTATAGGGAGAAAAAAAAACTCCAGGCGTTATTACCAACAGAGCTAGTATCTACAAGAATAAGAGTCAAATTTGCCATCTCACCCCTAAATGTTTTGCCAAGAGTTCTCGAAACTCATTTTTCAAAAGCTTATTCAGTCGTGCGGGTTGCAATGCAGGGAGCTTGGGTATAGGGTGTTCTAATTGGATGGTTCCAACAATGCTTTGTTAGAGCATCAGGAAGAAAGTAATATTTTGCATTTTTCATTATGCAGTTTCTTCAAAGCTGAGATTTTTAGGAGGGACATCTACATCATAGAACTCATTGGCATTGATCGCATTAAAAGATTTCCATTAATGGAAATCCAATAGTATTGAAATCTGCAGAGACACCTTACTCATAGCTGGCAGGGAAGGTGTGGAAACTCATTTATGGAACTAACTTGGTTAGCTTTGTTGATCAAAACTTAAGGAGCTTGTCTCAAGAGGGTTTTAAAGTTCCATTAACCTCTCTCTCTACACACACACACACACATACATACGCGTGTCTTTTCACCAGAGTCCGAAAGAATAGTAAAATCACATTTTGTTGTACAGATTCTTGACTATCACAAAGACAAAAATAATACTGATAAGGTCACCATTGATGGTAAATTATGAAGATATTCATATGCCATATTTTACAACAGAAACAAATGCCTTACCCCTTGAGTACTTCAGACGCTGCTGCCTGCATATTAGAAATCAAAGTCGGCAAGCCGTAATTTGAAAGAAAATCAGCACTTGCCAGAAACTGCTGCTGATCATTTCTATCAATTAGATCAGCTTCCTCCTACAAGAACAAGAATTTTTTGTGTGATAAATTCCTATAAGAACAAGAATTAAAGGGGACTAATTTCAGAGAAGAAATAAAATATCAGGGCCCACAGAAAATTGTTAAAAAGGTGAGATGGGAGAATTGTAGGGACATTAGTGATGCTTTTCCCTTATTGTTTCTTATTCTAGCTAATCACATCATATTTAAGTAGGAATGCATATCAACTGCACTGAAATTTTCACTCTCATTTCTTAGTCACTATAATGTAAGGAGATCACAAAAATAAATTCAAATTCAACTCAAAAAAATGTTTGAGAGCCCTAAAAAAGTCCTCCAATTTGACACAATGATGTGACATGTTAGGTGTCAACTTTTGATTTGTTCCACACCCAATCATATAGGCCCCAACTCCCTTGTCACATCATTGTGGGTGCGTTTCGGGGTCTAAATTGTGAGTCTCTAGCATTTCTCTTCAACTCACCTCTCAGTTCCGGTGTGAGACACATACCACTATGATTGTGCCATAAAAGAATTTGAGGCTTGCAATGAAAGCCATTCAAAATTTCTATGGTACACTTTGGGATGCTTCCAGAACTCAGCCAAGCAAACCACAAGCAGAGAGGTTGACATTTGATCTTGGTTTCAGGAAAAGAAATATATATATATATATATAGAGAGAGAGAGAGAGAGAGAGAGAGACAGATGAAAAAAAGACAAAAGCAATGTACACATAACCAAACTCTTCAACAATATTATAGAGTGACAATTTAATTTGAATTTTGGGTCAATTACATTTTACCCACTTGTGGTTTAACCCAAAAACACACCACATTTCTGAGATTTAAAGATGTGCACATAGCCCTGGTAAAGTGAAAAATTAATTGAATCCATCAAAGATTACAGTGCGTGTTAAATACGCACTTGTATCTGAATGGAGATTAATCAAAATAGCCTATGAAAATGATGACTATGTCCCTATGAAGCACAGGTATTCCAAAAATGGTGCCATATGAGTACCGGGTACTTACCAGTGCGGGTACACATACCGGATACGGCGAATATATGCCGGGTATGACAAATATGTTTGGGTACACCGTGGGTACGGGCGAGGGTTTTTTTTTTGTTTTTGTTTGCAGTTGCTAGAATTTGTTGCACTCTATTATTCTTCTTTCAAGTTCGAAAATCATCAAGTAATATATTTCCAACACCCTTTATCCATGGGTCATGGTTTTGCTCTTTTTTGCATTGCAGCTGCTAGAATTTGTTGCAGCCTTTATTATTTTTCTTTCAAGTTCGAAAATCATCAAGTAATATATTTCCAACACCCTTTATTCATGAGTCATGGTTTTGCTCTATTTTGCATCATGTTTTAGACAATTAAAAAAAAGAAAAGAAAAGAAAAGAAAAGAAAAAAGAATTATATAATTTTTTAGACAAACTGTTATCTTTTTAGTTTTGATATTAAAACTTTAATTTATATGTTGGATGTTTAGTTATAAAAAAATAAAATAAATAAAATTACACGTACCTATATCCATACCCTACTTTTTTAAGAATTTGCCGTATCGGCATACCCGTATCATATCCGTAATCATATCTGTAGCCATACCCGCACCCATGCTTCATAGCTATGCCCCCATCGTCAACCTAAGAGCCCAACCACCCAGGGTCCAAGATCTTTGTTGGCTGCCTCTATGGCAGCCATCATTACCACAACACCTCCTTCATGGCAGTACCTGTTGGGAAAAAATGATTTTTTTGGTTTGAGAATTGAATGAAAATTGTCTCGTAATGTCGGCATCATGAATGAGAGATTGAGAATGATGATTGAGCATTTTACACATGGCCTGACCATGAAGGACATGTGGCCTTAATAGTGTCTTAGACCATGAGGGACACATGGCTTTAATAGTGTCTTAGACCATGAGACACACATGGCCTAACCATGAGGGGCACTTGGTTTTGGAAGCCATAAGGTACACATGGCCTTACCATTTGGCATGCCAAAGATGCCTATATAAAGGCATGCTCAACATTGCGAATATCATCACAAAAATAAGCTAAGTTCTCTCCTCCTCTTTTACTCATTGTGTATAAAAAGAGATCATTCTCATTGGTTAAAGTACAAAAATTTTTGCTCTCATATTATAGTCAGTCTGCTCCTGTAATATATTCTTTCTGTGTGAGAGAGTGCTACCATTGTCAGTTCGCCGGAGCTAAGCAGAAGGTCCTTCTATGTTAGCGGGTTCTAAACCGTTGTATCATGGAAGATAGACGGCGACATACCTCCAACACCCACAGTGAGGCAGCGAATCTGTTTTAAGAAGACTGTGGTATTACACAGGCTTCGATTTGCTTTCTTTTCTCATTTCAATATTTTAATTTGTTATATGTGTTCATCAAGATGCAATTTCCCATAAATTCTTATTATGTGGTTTTTCCAATTTAATTTATCATGAATCTATTTCTTTTATTTAATTCACACAATTTGTACAATAATCTTAAAACAGATTCTATGTTTCTCATGAAATTAACAAATAGATTCATATGTAATTAGGATTATACACTGTTTTTTTTTTTCCTTCTCCTAGTATTTAGGATAGAAAATAGTTTGATGCTAGTCTGATAGATTGTTTTCCCCAGGAGTTTTGCTCACTGTATGGTCTATGTATATGCATAATAGGTGTTTGTTATTATAAAATATTAAATTAGACCTGCACTACTATGTTTATTTTCTGGAAAACCGAACTTGTGTTTTGTTATTCCTAAAAATAGAAACCATTCCGTAGTCCACTGTTTCCCACCTGGAATTCATATTTATGTTATTCTGCTAATGTCTATAGATTTGAATTTCATATTTATGCTAGTAAATGTTGTTTCCATCCAGTCAACTATTCCAATTTATTTAAGTGAATAAATATATTTTTCATGGTGTCTAGTTCTAGAATAAGTATATCTCATGGGTATGATTCTTAGTTTTCTATCATGTTTTGCATGCTTTTATAACATAATTTGCATGCTCATGAGTGTTTCAATTTGTTTTTAGTTAAAGATAACATGCTAATTATTTTCTAGTTTTCTAGTATAATCAACATGTTTCATATCTATTACATTATAGTTTAATTCACATGTTTATTATTTCCTAAATTTTAAAGATAATTTGCATGTTCTTTATTTTCTATATTTTAATTTATGTTACATGCTTATTATTTGTATAGTTATTTGCATGATTTTGTTTCTAGAATTAGTTACATGTTTATTGTGTAACTTGTAAAGCTTTTTAATTCTTTACTTTATTTTGCTATTAAGTAGATTGCTAGGAGGTTTAAAATAATTTATTACTTTTATAGTTTCATTCAATTATTTGTTTTGTATTTTATTGTGTTTTTCTGCTAACTTTCTTTACAGGAATACTTCGAGTATGATAAGGTCATGTTGACCAAGAGCGGAGTTCATGTGGAGAAGGGGTATATATTGGGTAGTATGTTTAAGCTCAATGTAATGACAATTATCCCAAAGATTAATGAGAAAGCTTCTTCTTCTGCTTATATGATTGAGTCCCCTGAATTGTGGTATGATAGACTTGGTCGTATGAATTTTGACTCTTTGCATAGATTAATCCAAATCACAAGTGAAACTTGTGTAGAAGCAAAATTGACTAGGACTTCATTTCATTCTATTGAAAGAAGTACCGAGCCTTTAGATTTAGTGCATAGTGATGTGTGTGACTTGAAAGTCGTATAATCATGTGGTGGCAACAAGTACTTCATCACTTTTGTTGATAATTGCACTAAATATTGTTATGTGTATTTGCTTAAAAGCAAAGATGATGCGATTGATAAATTTATTCTTTTTAAAAATGAAGTTGATAATCAACTAAGCCGAAAGATAAAGGCTTTAAGAAGTGATCGTGGTGGAGAATATGAATCGTCGTTTATTGAGATTTGTGCTTAATTTGGAATTATTCACCAAACTACAACACTATATTCTCCTCAGTCAAATGGTGGTGTTGAACGAAAAAATAAAACGTTGAAGGAAATGATGAATGCAATGTTGATAAATTTTGGGTTGCCACAGAACTTGTAGGGGGAAGCAATTCTCTCAGCGAATTACATTGTTAATAGAATACCTCAAAAGAAAGTAGACAAGAACTCCGTATGAATTGTGGAAAGGCCGTAAACCTTCTTATAATTTTCTACGAATGTGGAGGTGTCTTACAAAAGTGGCAGTACCTACACCTAAACAGGTTAGGACAGGTCTGAAAACCGTGGATTACATATTCATTGGTTATGCACAGAACAGTAGTGCATATAGGTTTCTTGTGCACAAGTCTGATATTTTAGATATACACAAGAATACCATTATGGAGTCAAGGAATGCATCCTTCTTTGAGGACGTGTTTCCTTGCCGAACTCAAGGAGATGATAAAAGTTCTGAAAAGAACATTGAAAATGATCTTAGTGATAGTGATCAACATGAAGAAGTAGATGAGCCAAAAAGGAGTAAGAGGGCAAGGATATCTCCGGACTTCTTGACTTATATGTTAGGCCGAGAACCTCGAACTTTTCATGAAGCTGTGACTTCACCTGAAAGTCCTCTATGGAAAGAAGCGATTAAAAGTGAAATTGACTCCATCTTATAGAACCATACCTGGGAGTTGGTTGATCTACCCCCAGGCAGTAAGTGGATTTTTAGAAGAAAGATGAAGGCTGATGGGTCAATTGATAAGTATAAAGCTAGGCTAGTTATCAAAGGATACATGCAACAAGAAGGCCTAGATTACTTTGATACGTATTCACCTATGTCAAGGATTACATCCATTCGCATGGTGGTTGCGATATCAGCTTTATGTGGTCTGGAGATACATTAGATGGATGTAAAGACAACTTTCTTAAATGGAGATTTAGATGAAGAAATTTACATAGAACAACCCGAGAGGTTTTCAGCTTCAAGACAAAATAAGAAAGTCTATAAGTTTGTCAAGTCATTGTATGGTTTACAGCAAGCTCCTAAACAATGGCATGAGAAGTTTGACCACGCTATGTTGTCAAATGGGTTTAGGATCAATGAGTGTGACAAGTGCGTATATGTCAAAGATACTGACAAAGGTTACGTCATTTTGTGTCTATATGTTGATGACATACTTATTGTTGCTAGTAATGATAAGATGATTAAAACTACCAAGAGATTGTTAAACTCTAAGTTTGACATGAAAGATATGGACCTTGCAGATGTGATTCTGGGTATTAAGATTACCAGGACATCTGGTGGTATTGCACTTTCTTAGTCTCATTATGTTGAAAAAATACTTGTGAAATTTGGTAAATCAGATACGAGTGTGTTTAAGACACCAGTGGACTTTAGTCTACATTTGACCAAGAATAATAGCGAGAGTATCTCTCAGCTAGAATATTCTCGAGTCATTGGAAGTTAATGTATCTGATAAGCTGTGCAAGGCCGGGTATAGCCTGCTCTATTAGCAAGCTTAATAGATACATGAGTAATCTTAATGCTACTCATCAGAAAGGCATTATGCGGGTGTTGGGTTATCTCCGCTACACCCGGGATTATGGGCTACATTATACCAGATACCCAACGGTACTAGAAAGGCATAGTGATGCTAATTGGATATCTGATATAAAGGACTCTAAATCCACTAGTTGTTATGTATTTACCCTTGGAGGGGCAGGCGTGTCTTGAAAATCTTCCAAGCAGACATGTATATCGAGATCAACGATGGAATATGAGTTTATTACTTTAAATAAAGCAACTGAAGAAGTTAAATAGGTTTGCCAATTTGTTGAAGATATTCCACGTTGGCCAAAACTTGTGCCTGCTATCTGTATTCATTGTGATAGTCAATTAGCAATTGGACGGCCATAGAGTAATATGTATAATAGAAAGTCTAGACATATCCGTCGTAGATATAATTCCATACGACAACTACTCTTGAATGGAACGGTCTCTCTAAACTATGTAAAGTCTAAGGACAACACTGCCGATCCGCTAACTAAAGGGTTAACTCGAGAGTTAGTAGAAACGTCGTCAAGAGGAATGGGGTAAAAGCTTTTAGTAAATGTTACTGGAACGGAAAACCTAACCTAACTAACTGGAGATCCCAAAATCTAGGTTTAAAGGGACAACCTAACTACGTGTAATGGGTGAGTCACTGAAGAGAGAAATCCCCTTGCCCATTCCTATATTCAGTGATCCTCTGTGAGGGTGAAAGGTTAAGCTAATATTTTTAATGACCCAAGTGATGTGAATAATCAACTATGGTATAATGAGATACCTTATATAGATCACCTATGTGAGTGCGAAGTAGGGCTATTTATTTAAGAATTGACAAGGCCGAATCCTTTAAAAACACTCGCTGAATTAGGCTAGTGTTCCAAGGCCATACCGGACACACCAGTGAGAACAAGAACAACGGTTAGAATAACTCTTGTGTGAGGTCTATTGTCTTGGTTTACACAAACAGCATAACAGTTCAAGCCATCACGTTCACTGGTCAGCAGCCAGTAAATCAGATAGGCTTTCATTACGAAAGATTTAAGACCAACATCTACCTTTTCTGATACAAGGTTAGTCTGTGTGCTCTCTTTCCGAGTCTTTGTTGTTAAACGTTACCCGTCATTCTTATTTGGTCAATTTTTATTCATGCAACGGATTGTTGCAAAAAATGATTTTTTGGTTTGAGAATTGAATGAAAATTGTCTCATAACGTTGGCCTCATGAATGAAAATTGTCTTAGACCATGAGGGACACATGGCCTTAATAGTGTCTTAGACCATGAGATATACGTGGCCTAACCATGAGGGACACATGGTTTTGGAAGCCATGAGGTACACATGGTCTTGTCATTTGGCTATATAAGGGCATGCTCAACATTGTGAATATCATCACAAAAATAAGCTAAGTTCTCTCCTTCTCTTTTCCCCATTATGTATAAAAGGAGCCCATCCTCTTTGGTTGGA
This sequence comes from Camellia granthamiana, assembly GCA_036172215.1. Taxonomy (NCBI): domain Eukaryota; kingdom Viridiplantae; phylum Streptophyta; class Magnoliopsida; order Ericales; family Theaceae; genus Camellia; species Camellia granthamiana. The sequence goes on from CM069906.1 coordinate 85,115,356, forward strand.
GTACAAAAAATTTTGCTCTCATATTATAGTCAGTCTACTCCTATAATATATTTTTCCTGTGTGAGAGAGTGCTGACATTGTCAGTTCGCTGAAGCTAAGCAAAAGATGCTTCTGCATTAGCGAGTTCTAAACCGTCGTATCTTGGGAGACAAATGCCGACATACCTCCAGCACCCACGATGAGGCGGTGAATTTGTTTTAAGGAGACTGTGGTATCACATAGGTTTCGGTTTGCTTTTTTTTTTTCATTTCAGTATTTTAATTTGTTATATGTATTTCTATTCATCAAGATGTAATTTCCCATGAATTCTTATTCTGCGATTTTTCCAATTTAAATTACCATAAATCTATTTCTTTTATTTAAGTCACACAATTTGTACAACAGTACCAACGGCATAACAACCCTACCAATAACACCTCTCTCTCTTGACAACCCAACATCCATCTCCACTCTCACACACAACTGCACGTATTCAGACACCTCATGGCCATCACAGTAACCCACAACCACCACTCGATTCAAAACCACCTTTTGCGGTGGCAGCTGGTAATTCCCTTCTCCATCTCTCTCATCTACACGCAAAATCCACCATTAGTTACACGACCCCTCCATGGGGGTTTTAAGACAACTGGCTAGGCACCTTTCAATTCCTCCATCACTACCATGGCAGCCATTCTTCACTCCCTATTTACCTACAGCCACGGCAGCCTAAATATCCACCCAAACACCATCACCCACCCCCTTCTTCCTCTCCTGTTATACGGCCCAGCACACATCCACACTAGTAGTTACTCTAAATTTCCCTCTCATCAAAAGATTTCTCTTTGTTGGGATGTCTAATTTTAGTTTTAGAGAGTGAAAGAGATAAAACCATGAGTGCTCAAATTTTAGTGAGAGAAAGTTAGAGGTTGGGGGTAGTTGCATGGAAACGAAAAAAGAATAAAAGAAAAAGAAAAAAGGACAATATAGGCTGTTTATAAATAAATAAATAAAATAAAATATACTGTTAACGGAGTTGGATTTTGCAATTTAGTGTACATTTTTCAATCGCAATGCCCAAATACACACATTTTTGAATCATAGGGAGTGTTCTGTGTTTTCAAGTTAAACCGCAGCAGCAAAATGTAATTTACTGTAAAAATAAATAAATAAACTACCAAGAATCACCACCCATACCATCACTTATTAGCACCTTTTTTCTTTTTTGTATAGATATAACAAAGAATTTTCTCTACATTTCAAGGATAATTAGATAGGGAGTGTTCTATGTTTTCAAGTTAAACCGCAGCGGCAAAATGTAATTTACTGTAAAAATAAATAAATAAACTACCAAGAATCACCACCCATACCATCACTTATTAGCATCTTTTTTCTTTTTTGTATAGATATAACAAAGAATTTTCTCTACATTTCAAGGATAATTAGAGTGTGTAATTGTCTCTATTCTTTATCTTTTGACACAAGGCATAATAGTACAACCTAGGACATGCTGAATAAAAAAATTAAATAACAACTTGCCAATCAATAACCAATTAATCCTTTTACCTGTGAAATAAACACAGGCAGGATTTATGCATCTATAGTTAAACATTACACGACAAATCTCCTTGAGATTTTGAATGCTACGAAAGAAAAACCTACAAAATACCATAACATGTTTTGTTTTTAGTTAACTATTGGATAAAACCACATGGTTTACAGCAAAGCGAGGAAAAATAGCATTTCCTCAAGCTTGTTAAGAACTATACCCCAAACACTTACCTGCAACTTCAAACAGTATTAACAGAGAATCAAAAGCACACAACTATTTTCCAAACCCTATTTGGTGCACAAATAAGATAGTGAAATGTGTAAATATTTCTTTCCAAACTAATAAACAGAGGAAAGACAGTAAATCTTACAAGTAGATCAAAACTTCCAAGACCACGTGCTGTGTCAACATATAAATGTCTCCCTAATATGTTGACTTGAACTCTAATATATAAACTAGTCATAGTCATTGCCCAAAGGGAAACCACCATTCTTGTGAAACCTGCGCAAAAAAAATAATAATATTAACAAACAAGAAATGCCCATTATAATAGCTTTACTGCTATAAGATTATATAAAATTACAAGAAAGAATAAATAAAAATTTGTAAGCTACACACCATACATATAAGAAAAGTGAAAGGTCAACAATATCGTACTTAGAATTTTGAGTCTCTCCCATAGCTCAAGTTTCTCAGAAGATGTCAGAGTGTTGGGCTGACCCTTCCCTCTTATTAGCCTCTCTGTCAAGTGCAAAAGGTCTAGCTCTTCTGCCACCCTACTACTCAAGTCGAGCATTGAATGAGGCAATGTTGTTGTATCCGATATTCGTTGAATGTTCTCAAAATGCGCTTGCATTCTATTAATATTAGTCAAAAAAACACAAAATTCAGAACCTGCATACATTTGTTTCTCAATACAATTAACCAATAAAAGAAATGATAATTGGATTTCAGTTCTTAACTGGGCCTTAATGAGCTCATCATTTTCGAGCTCCCCCGCAAGTTCTCTCTCCAGATCGGAGAGCCTGCGTCTGTGAGCATCATAAAGCTTGTACAGAAGATACCCACTTCCTAAAGCCCCAAGTGTAAGGTAAACCTTCCTCCTATGCCTTCTCCAAAACTCCCTATCACAACAACATAAAGGGATAAAATTAAGCAAACATTTATTTCTCACAAAACCCAGCTACTGAATTTATAGATACACAATACCCAGATCAAGATACAACCAACTCAATCACAAAAATAATTAATTTCAAGCATAACCCAATGATATAATACCAAAATAAAAAGAACCCAGATAAGGAAACAAGCAATTGAGGCACAAAAACAGTTGGATTTCACAATACCCAATTCATGTGCATACATGGAAATGATGATATAGGGCTTCTCCGAGCTCCAAATTTCCCAAATTAAAAAAACTACAACATAATATTATGCAGAAAACACAAATACACAGGTGATGATAACTTCGATCCGAAGTAAAAAGAGAGGGAGTGAACCAACCACATTCAATCTCCGTTTGTATTTCGGTATGTACAACTAAGTTTACTTTCCCACCGACCTCAACAACTGCCGGACTGTCCCCCCTTCTCTCTCTCTCTGGAAAACGCACTCTCTCTCTAGAGCCAAGGATTAGGCCTTGAGAGGGGTTTAAAAGGACGAACGTCACGAAGTTAGGCCACCGCGAAACTTTTGGAGCAAACGCAGGCTCGGCAAGAATTTTTTTGGTTTTTTTTTTTTTTTTTTTGCTAGTTTAGTCGCAAAATATAAAATAGGTTATTTTAGTCGCAACAAATAAAATTTCACATTCAATTCATAATCATTACACTTTTTTCTTACAAAAAAAAGTTTAAAAAGTCAAAAATTTTAAAAAATTCTTCCCAAATCAAGTTTTTTAATCTAAATTAAAATAGTCAAAAAAGTCAAAATCTAGGCTCAAATTGGCAAAATCTAGGCTCCTTGTCTTGGAAAAAAAAATCAAAAAAATATATATATAAAAGGTAAATTAGCATTGACCTTCTTGAAATTTCATGAAATTATTTGTGTGTGTTTGGTTTGTTTTTGAAAAAGTAATTTTCAAAAAAAAAAAAATTAGAAAGAGAGTTTAGAAATTTTTTTAGTTTGTTTGATTGTATATTTTGAAAGTAGTTTTGGAGTTTGGAATGATTTGATATTTTGTTGTAATTAAGTAGATATGTGTGTGAGAGAAAAAAATGATTGAAAATGAGAGATAAGAGAAAAAAAGTGATTGATTGATGTGTAGGAGAGATAAAGGTTGTGTTTGGTAGAGTTTTGTAATTATGATTTGAGAGTATGAGTTGTATTTTGAGTTTGTGGGGTTTTGAATTATGATTTGAGTGTAGAAAATTTGTTTGGTAACGAGTTTTGAAAATAGTTTTGATTTGAGTGGAGAATTATTGATGTGACATTTGATATTTAATACAAAAATTTACAACTCATAACTAAACATACAACTCAAAATTATTTTAAAGCACATAAGAAATTTTAAAAATTTCAGAAAATGTTTTTTTCGATTATATAAAAATTAATATATCAATTGCAAAAAAAAAAAAAAAATCACTATTTCGGTCAACCGGCCGGACAACCGGTTAGGCAAAATTTGCAAAAAAAAAAATTATGAAAAGTGCGGCTGGTACAGACTTCTCTGCAGAGTTTTGGAAACGTGTTTTCAAAACACGTTCCAAACACCATATTCAAAACTCAGTGTAGAATCACCTTTTGAAAACAAAACCAAACAGAGCCAAAGTGATTTTAGAAATTTTTTGAGAAAAACCACAAACCAAACAAAACTTTGAAATTTTTTTTGAAAAACAACTCACTCAAAAACAAACCAAACAAGCCCAAAGTACTCCTCCAATATTTTGGTCTATTTTGAAAAGTGGGTTAAAAGCTACTTTTCAGCTTTTAACCTATTTGTTTCTCTCACAAAAAAGTCAAAAAATATTAAAAAACAGCTTTTAACCATCTTTCCCAAATAACCCTTTGAAATACCACCAATTTTTATTGAATAATGTTATATGCATCAATTAGTATAATCTAATTGATGATGTGGCATAATTTAAAAGGTTTTAGTACTTATAATTATATTTATAATTTGTATAACGAGTGAGGTCAATAATAATATCATAACCAGTGTTAGTATATTAGTTAGTATACTAATTGGTATATGTAGCACCACCGATTTTTATTAAAAGTTTATTTGACTTTCCCTAAATAAGTGTATTTATTTAGATAAGTGCACTTATTTATATCATATTGCCTCTCTAATTTTTTTATAAAAATTCAAAAAAATATTGTTATCCCAGGTAGACAACCCAAGAGGGGGGTGAATTGGGTTATTAAAAATTTTACAATATTAAAATTAACACAATATTCAGAATTTTAACAAATAAAAAAAAACAGAATAATAATTATCAATATAAAAGTAAGAGAGATAGAGAGAGAGAAAATCAAACACTAAGATTTATAGTGGTTCGGCATGCCAGGCCTACGTCCACTCCCTAAGGAACCTCATTGAGAATTTTTTTACTATTAATTGAATAAATACACCACCAAGCTTATAAATTTGGCACATGACTTACTCTTGTCTATTGAGGATCACTCAACAATAAATGCCTTACCCTTTCAAAATCTTTTAAAAAAATAATGAATAAAAATAAGTGGTACTTAAACCCTCTTTTACAATAATTCTCTCACAAATAGTAGATATGAAAGTGTAAGAACAAATGCTACACTTAGATCTGAAAGTGAAAGAGCTTAATATAATATACTCAGAATTTTGGAGCACACATAAATTTTTCTCTTCAAGTTCTTGATTTTTCTTCATACACAACACTTTTATTTATACTAAAAAATATACCAGTTGGAGAAGACAAACGCTCCTCAAGATGTCAGCTAAATGAATCAATTTGGAAGAGAATCGCGTGGAAGAAAATTTGCACTCTTGCAAATTTGAACATCTTTAGGTATTAGCCAAAATTGTACAATAAAGCAAAAAGTTAATGATGACTTTTCACATGCTATGATAATGTTTCCACTAATAATGTTTCTAGGCCCGGTCCTGAGATTTTCTGGGCCCAAAGCCGATAATCAACTACTAAATTTCTGGGGCCTTTCAAGTTTTTTATTGAATGAAAAAAAAAATTAAGGTAAAGGCCAAAAGATTTGTAATAAAATCACAAAAAATACTTAGCATTACATTATAACAACTAATAAGTATCACTTGATCCTCGCTTTTCTTGCATTTTTAGAAGTAAATAAATCAATCATACTTGCGTAATCTAGTTTTTTTACAAAATCATTTTCAATGGATAACAATACTAATCCATTCAATCTTTCTTGTGACATGGTTGATCGAAGGTAATTTTTGATGATTTTTAACTTTGAAAAGCTTATTTCCCCCGATGCAACTGTAACCGGAATAGTCAAAAGTATCCTATAAGCAACCCATGAATTTGGGAAATAATTTGCCATCAACTGCAGATGATTGAGCACTTCAATTGGTTTATTGAATTCTTTTGGCAATCTCTCTTTCAAGACTTTTAGCTCCATCAATATCGGAAATCTTACTATATTTTAAAAATTCTTCAAGGTTCACACACCCTGCCTTCAATGATTCATCGCTACACTTTTTCAAGTCAAACAAAAAGCCAAAGTTTGCCTCATATACTTTGAATTGTTCGAACCTATTTTTGAGTGAACAAAGGGCTTGATCAACAAAATAAATGAAGTAACCAACTCTAAATGATTCTTCAGCCGACTGGGTCACCCCTCCGCTAACATTCTCATCAAATTGTTTCTTTCTAGAAATGATGCACCTTTCAACAAATGTAGGTTCAATTCCCAATTCACTTACCATTTCTTTAGCTTCAACCATAGCCTCCGTGAAACCAACTTCTCTATACATTGCAACATACTTAACAAGCCCATCTAGCTGCTTTACAGCAACTGATATATCCATATCTTCACTTTGAAGAAGCTTGCTAACAGAGTTCACATGAAACAACAAATTGCACCAAATTACAATACTAATCAAAAACTCAAAAGTCTCACGTTCATGAGTTACCAGGGATTTAGCTTCACTTTTTGCAATCGAATCTGTGGTAGAATTGTTGTACAAGTCAACTAAAGCATCTCTTATTTTTGAAGCTTGGTATCTTAGTGGTTTAACACTTTCAATGCGACTTTCCCAATGCGTTTGCGACAACAACTTAACCGTGAGGCCTTCATTTAGATTATCTTTTAAAATTGCCCAACATTGAACGGAAGATGAAAATAATACATATATGCGTTGTATCACACCAAAAAAAGTTTTTGCTTTAGAGCAAGAGTTGGCCATATCACAAAGCACAAGGTTAAGGCTATGACACCACACGGCGTATAGAATGCTCTAGGATTTACTTGAAGTACTCTTGTTTGAATACCTTTGTTTTTGCCTTTCATGTTAGAGCCATTGTCATATCCTTGCCCTCTTAAGTCACCAATATCAAGTTGAAAGTTAACTAATGCTTCTTGAAGTTTATCAAAAAGTCTTATCCCTGATGTATCATACACATTCAAGAATTCCAAAAAAAAACTCTTTCACTTTAATTGGACTTGTTGAAACATCCACACATCGTACAACAAGAGACATTTGTTCTTGATGGCTTATATCCGGTGTACAATCAAGTATGACCGAAAAGTATTTTGCTAGTTTGATTATCGACAAAATTGCACTTTTGACTTCCCCGGCCAACATTTGTATCACCTCATTTTGAATTTTGTGACTCAGATAATGGTAATGAATCTTACCCTTTTCTATCCACCGCAAGTGTTGTTCCATCGTTGGATCAAACTCGCCAATCATTTCAATTATGCTTAAAAAAAGTCCATTGCTCTCTTCATAAATCTTCTCATGGCTTCCACGAAAAGGAAAATTATGCTTGGCAAGTGTTTTCACAACTACAATTATCATCAATAAAACCCGTCTCAAGTGCTCTTTTTCTTTGTTAACTTGTTCTTGTATACTTTTATCTATTGTTTGATGCTTTCCCAATTTTTCTTCCAACTCAATCCATTTGCTCATGCAAGTAATGTGCTCATTACCACTTTCATGGCCTTTAAGTCTCTCACCAATATTTCTCTAGTCTTTAAATCCTGCGGTAGCTAATTGAGTCTTATTTCCTCTTGCTTAAACAACTTACAACAAAAGCAAAATACTCTATCTAAAAGTTATGAGCATATCAACCATATCCTATCAAATTTTTCTCCATTTGGTAAATGCCAAATGTAATGAACAGATGAGAAATGCATATGCCTAGAAGACTCATCCTTAGGGAAGTTGAACTCACAATTTCTTCTCACAGGACCTCTTTCGACTAAAAAATCTCGTAAATTCTGGTTAATTATTTTCCAAGTCCCTGGATCATCTATATTTGAATGCTCACATTCCGTATTCATCTCATCATCTTGATTGGCTTCTGCACTCCCAAATTTCCCATTTTCTTCTTCATCCACCAAATTTTCATTCTGATTATCCACCAAATTTTCATTCTCATTATTCACCAAAATTTCAAATTCTTCACTATTCAAGTCTTCAACTGATTGTTCTGTTTGTTTGTCACTTATAAAGAATTTATCAATAGCTCCTCTTTGACACTCGACTAATTTTTCAACTCTTTGCTTCTTTTTCCTTTTTGCGAATCCAGACGGATAATTTCTTTTAAGAGTTATGATGAGCTGAGATCAAAATATTTTTTTAGATCAAATCAAAACAAGAGCACCACCACTTAACAAAATACAAAACTTTTAAATTATGTGATGTGAACTATTAAACTTAAATGAATTCCTCTTGATGATGTAAATACCAATATTATAATAGCAATTAATTGGGCAAAAGACAAGACAAATATTTAATTAATTGAATAGAAAAAAAAAATATTTACTTGTGCTTACTGTGATGAGATCAAAATATTTTTTTAAATCAAAATTCAAAACGAAAGCACCATCACTTAACAAAACACAAAACTTTTAAATTATGTGATGTGAACTATTAAATTTAAATAAATTTTTCTTGATGATGTAAATACCAATATTATAATACCAATTAATTATGCAAAAGACAAGATAAATATTTAATTAATTGAATAGGAAAAAAAAATATTTACCTATGCTTGCTGTACTGAGATCAAAATATTTTTTTAAATCAAAATTCAAAACAAGAGCACCATCACTTAACAAAACACAAAACTTTTAAATTATATGACGTGAACTATTAAACTTAAATAAATTTTCCTTGATGATGTAAATACCAATATTATAATAGTAATTAATTGTGCAAAAGACAAGATAAATATTTAATTAATTGAATAGAAAAAAAAAAAAAATTACCCATGCTTGTTGCTGCTTCGTCCGGGTTGCTGGTGTGTGCTATCAAACAAATGTAGGGAATGTTGGATTAAGAGATGATAGAGTTAGGAATTAGAAAAATGGGCCTTCAGACCATTGGGCTAGGCCTTAAACTGTTGACCTTTTAATGGGTCAAAAAAATTAAGTTAGTTTGGGCATTTTTTAATTTTTTTTTAGACTTAAAACGCACCTAACATATTATACTAACTTATAATAGGAGGGGGCCCCTATTTTGGGCCTATTTTGAGGAGCCCTAAGCCATGGCCTTGTGGGCTTATAGCCAGGGCCGGGCATGAATGTTTCCACATGCTAATATATATGATACAATTAATGTTTGTGTAAAAAGTCTAATTGCTCCCGTGATGTATGCTATTTGTATTAAATGCATTTTATATATATATATATATATATAATATTCTAATCACATATTTGCATACAAAGAAAAATCTCTTTAAATAATATTTATAATAGATCTGAAAATATATGTCCTCTTTAAATTAATATATATGTTGTAGAGATTTTAAACTAAATATATCCTATCACTCCATATAAATTTTGTCAAAAGAAGACAACCTATCAATATCAAATTTGTCAAATTAATACAACTAATCAATATTAATTTCGTCAAAAGGTGAATAGTGACCGGCCGAACTTTTCAATATCGTAAATAGTAATATTTTCAAAATATTTCCATTTAAATAATATTTATAACAAATATAACATACAACCTATAGTTTAAATAGATTTAATTTTGTGTCAAATAATATAGAACATGTGCATTAAAATATCCAAATATGTGTATTAAAAATATCCAAATTTTCAAATAATATTTTAGACATCATCAAAATTAAATAACATGATTAACAATCTCCCCATTTTTTATGATGGCAATACAAGTATGTTTTTGACGCAAAATTAAAATCAACAAAATATATGATAACTCTGCAAGATATAATTAAATCACATGCATGGACAAAATATTCTCCCCCTTTGACATCATCAAAATAAAATATCTGAGATGCCAAAATATAATAGTGGTCCTTAGGTCTTGTCGAGCGCACAAAATGTTAACAAATAAAAGATTTGAGCAGATATGCATCGAATATTGGATCGATAGAGTGTATAAAAAGTGATAAGGATGATAGGCAAAGAAACGAAATTATCAAGTGTTGGAGAAAAAAGTTTGTTTTAGCTTCTTGTGTAATCATGTCATTCCTTACCTTAGCCATTAATGGTTCGGACCTGCATGAGGTGCCTGTAATGCAGGCAAATGAGAAGTTACCAGTGGTGGAGGTACATGATATTCCTGTAAATGAGGGTCCTAGTGTTATTGGTAATCGAAATAATATCGATACTATTAATAACACTATGACTCTTAGTACACAGGCAATGACTGTAGTTTCTAATATGGCGCAACGATTACAAGTAAGAGTACAAGAAAATCAGCAATGGAGAGATGATATATGCTTGTTAAAACAACAACTAGTTAATATGTGTAAGGAGAAGAAAGAGCTAAAAATGAAAAATGCACAGTTGGAGAATGCGATGCAATATTATGCAACGGTTATAATGCCAAGACTCACAAAAGTCGAAAATAGAAAGAGGCATGTAAAAGAGGCTCATGAAAAATTGTTGAGAGAAGTGAAACGGAAAAAATCTGTGAAGTCTTCTGAAAACTTGCATGTAATCGAGTAATATTTTCTCATTCTGAAATAAAATTACAAGCATTTCTCCTCCCCTTTTTAAAAAAAAAAAATTAAAGTCTATCTTTGTAAAAAGAATTTGGTGGTGCAGATAAGAAATAGTGCAGATAAAGAATATATATATATATACTCCCCCTAAAATTATGCACAGAATATACACAAACTTTTTTTTTTATATAATAATTGTTAATCTCAAAATATATGAGTCTCCCCCTAAATTAATACGCTAAAAATTACATAAATTTGAAGAAACAAATTACCAATCTATAATACCAAGAGCCATTAAGATCCGGCCATAAAAAATTACACCAAGTGCACTAGCATAAAATGAGAAAATAAAAATAAAAAACAATTTCTTCAGAAAAGGTAAAAGCAACCATTATTAAATCCAAGAGAGTTTGGAGCACATACAACAAGTAAAAAAATATAACACAGTGCAAAAAGAATTTTAACATGTTGATTGGTGATGACCTTGATGATCGGAAGAAATGGAGAAGATCTTGTAGATCGGTAACGAATTTTTGTAGATCGATAATGGATCTTGATGGATCTGTCACGGATCTTGATGGATCGGTGATGGAACTTGATGAATCGATAAAAATGGTGATGTAGATTTTAGGTAGAGAAGTGATGGAGCTTGGTAGATTTGTGAGGGATTTGGGTGGACGATGGTAGTGATGAAAGTGATGGATGATTTTGTGGATGGTGGAGCTGGTTGTAGACAATGGTAAGGATGAAGATGGTGTCAACTGAGGATGAGAGGAAAAATGAGAGAGCAAGAGAAAGGAAAAAAGAAGAAGAGAGAGAGTAAGGGAGAGAGCGGTTGAGAGATAAAGACGGAACGGGTGAGAGAGAGAGAGAGAGAGAGAATTTATATATATATGTATATAATTTTGGTATCTTGTTATTATTTTTTATAAAAATAATTATTATTACTATAGTTATTTTATTTAATTATCTATTATCAATTTTTTTTTATTTAATTTTTTTAATATAAATATTATATTGGAGTATTCATCATACAAAGTTCAGTTCTAATATAACAAAATTATTCTTCATTTAGAGGCTTGGTAAATATGTCAGCTAATTGACGATTTGTAGGCACAAATTTGAGTTTAATGTCACCTTTGAGTACATGATCTGTTAGAAAATGATGTCTTATTTCAATGTGTTTAGTGCGTGAGTGCTGAATATGATTTTTTGAAAGGTTAATGGCACTTGTGTTGTCACATTTTATAGGAATATGATCATAGTGAAGTCCAAAATCTTGAAGTTGTTGTTTCATCCAAAGCAATTGTGCATAACACCCAGCGGCGGCAATGTATTCTGATTCAGCAGTTGACAGAGCCACTGAGTTTTGTTTTTTGCAAAACCAAGAAGTAAGTGAGTGTCCAAGAAAATGACAAGTGCCACTAGTGCTTTTTCAGTCAAGTCTACATCACGCAAAGTCGGCATCTGAGTAACCTAAAAGTTCAAAGGTGATTCCCTTAGGATACCATAATCTCAAATTTGGAGTGCCAACAAGATATCTGAAAATACGTTTGACTGCGATGATGTGTGACTCTTTCGATGCGGATTGAAAACGTACGCACATACAAACACTAAACATTATATCGGGTCTACTTGTAGTAAGATAGAGTAGAGAATCAATCATACCTCGATATTTCTTTCATCTACAGATTTACCTTGCTCATCTTTGTCGATTTTTATTGATGTGCCCATTGGAGTTGCTGCAGGCTTTGATGATTCCATTTCGAACCTTTTCAGCAGATCCTTGATATATTTCGTTTGATTTAAATGAATCTCATCATTGGTTTGTTTAATTTGTAGACCAATGAAGTAATTTAATTCCCCCATCATACTCATTTCAAATTCACCCTGCATATCTTTAGTAAACTCTTTGCATAAACTTTCATTAGTAGCACCAAAAATGATATCATTAACATAAATTTGAACAATTAGCATATCTTTTTTTTTTATTTTTATAAAAAGTGTTGTATCAATTTTTCCTCTACAAAAATCTTTGTCAATTAGAAAATTACTCAATCTTTCATACCAAGCTCTAGGAGCTTGTTTTAAGCCATATAAGGCTTTTGAAAGTTTGAAAACATGATCCTGGTATTTATGATTTTCAAAACCGGGAGGTTGTTCAACATAAACTTCTTCCGAAATATACCCATTTAAAAAAGCACTTTTAACATCCATTTGATATAATTTAAAATCTTTAAAACATACAAAAACAAGTAACATTCTAATAGCTTAAAGTCTAGCAACTGGTGCAAAAGTTTCATCAAAATCAATGCCATCTTCTTGATTATAACCTTGAGCTACTAATCTAGCTTTATTTCTAGTAACAACTCCGGATTCATCCATTGTATTTTGGAAAACCCATTTTGTACCAATAACGGGATGATCCTTAGGTCGAGGAGTTAAAAACCAAGCTTCATTCCTTTCAAATTGATTAAATTCTTTTTGCATTGCTAAAATCCAGTTTTCATCATTTTCAGCTTCTAAAAACGATTTTGATTCAATTTGTGAAACAAACGCTAAGTTACCACAAACATTTCTAACCGAGGAACGAGTTTTTATACCTTCCGCCGCATCACTTATGATGAGGTCTTTGGGGTGGCCATGAGCATACTTCCATTCTTTTGATAAATTTGAGTCGTTTTCTAGAAAAGCATATATTTCTTGAAATTTTTCCATTGTCATTTATTCTTTATGTTCGCGTAATGGATTTTCTTCATTTTCTTTTATATAAATGTTCTCCATGCTTGGTTATTTTTCTACAATATTATTACTTACAAGATTCTTGGAAATAATGTTGTTAGATTCATAAAAGACAATATGCACAGATTCTTCAACAAGTAGAGTTCTTTTATTGAATACTTTATAGGCTTTACTGGAAATTAAATACCCAAGAAATATAATTTCATCCGATTTAGCATCAAATTTTCCTAAGTTATCTTTATTGTTATTCAATTCAAAGCATTTACAACCAAATGCACGCAAGTGACTAGTATTAGGTTTTCTACCTTTCCAAATTTCATAAGGGGTTTTCTTAAGAATAGGTCTAATCATAGCTCGGTTTACAACATAGCATGCAGTGTTAACAGCTTCCGCCCAGAAATATTTAGACAAATTATTTTCACAAAGCATAGTACGGGCCATTTCTTCAAGAGTTCTATTTTTTCTTTCAACTACACCATTTTGTTGAGGAGTTCTAGGGATAGAAAAGTTATGATTAATTCCAAATTCATCACAAAACATAATAAAATCATCATTTTCAAATTCTCTACTATGATCACTTCTAATACTACAAATATTAAGATTTTTTTCATTTTGAATTCTTTTACAAAGTCTTGAGAAATTATGAAAAACTTCATTTTTGTGTGCTAAAAATAATACCCATGTATATCTAGTATAATCATCAACACATACAAGAGCATATGATTTTCCTCCTAAACTTAATGTTCTAGATAGACCGAATAAATCAATATGCAAGAGTTGAAGCGGTTTAGTAGTTGAAATGATATTTTTTTATTTAAAGAAATTCTAGTTTGTTTTCGAAATTGACATGCATCACAAAGTTTGTCTTTTTCAAAAACAATTTTTGGTAAGCCAATGACTAATTCATTTTTTGAAAGTTTGGAAATTAAATCAAAATAAGCATGTCCTAATCTTCTATGCCAAAGCCAACCATTATCATTTATAGCAGATAAACATTTAATGTTAACATGAGAAGATAAATCATATAAATCAAGCACATATACATTCTCATGTCTATAACCTACAAATAAGTTTTTGTTTTCTAGGGTGTTCTCAATAGTACAATGAGTTTTCTCAAAAGTAACTCTATAGCCTTTATCACATAGTTGACTAATGCTAAGCAAGTTATGTTTTAAACCTTCAACAAGTAAAACATTTTCAATAATAGGAGAATGATTTTTACCAATACTACCTACACCAATGATTTTTCCCTTACTATTGTCGCCAAAAGTCACATATCCGCCATCCTTTGGTTGGAGTGTGGCTAACATAGTTTTATTTTTGGTCATGTGTCTCGAACATGCACTGTCGAGATACCATCTATCGTTACTGGATTTTGTCTTGAAACATACCTAAAAAAAATTGATTTTTCTATTGGTACCCATATTTTCTTAGGTCCATAAAAGTTAAAATTTGACATTCTTGAAATGTCTTTAGGAATCCACATCTTTTTTATTTTAGCAAAAGGATTTCTTTTAACAGGACATGAAGGTGAAATATGACCTTTTGTACCACAAAAATGGCATGTGAGATGAGAGTGACTAAATGATGCATGCACAAAACCATTTTTGACGATTTTTACTTTTGAAAAAGGTTTATATCCAATTCCGACTCTACCAAAAGTACGATTTTGATTTTTAAGAATTTTATCTAAAGTCTCTCTACCTTGAGTGAATTTTGAAATAGTACTTTTCAAGTCTTCAATATTTTCTTTCAAAATAATTTACTCCTTTTTTAAAGACTCATTTTCTTCTTGTAAAACAACTAATCTTTTCTCAGAAGTTGAAGACTCTTTTCGAATTAAAATCTCATCTTCTTTTTTCATTTTTATGGCTTCATTTTCTAAAGTATTTATCTTGGAAATTAATGATTCATTTTCTTTTGATAAATTTGAAATCACTTTCTTTTGACAATTACTTTTCAAATTAAGTTTCTTAAATTCAGCATATAATTCATCAAAAGCTTATTGTAATTTATCAAACGTAAAAGATTCATCATTTACCTCATCTTCGTTTCCAAGTGCCATTAAGCATAGGTTAGCAACCTCATTTTTGCAAACTTCGGTTTCTGAGTCGCTTTCATCGCTATCTTCTCACCATGCCACAATTATGGTTTTTTTCTTGTCTTTCTTGAATTGTTTCTTAAGTTCTGGACATTCTGATTTGTAGTGTCCAGGTTTGTTGCATTCGTAGCAGGTAACTTCAGATTTTTTGTGATTTTTTCCCCTTTGAAAATCCCTATTATTGAAATCTTTTCTAAAAAAATTCCGCACGCCTTGTTTCTTTTTCACAAACCTTTTGAACTTTCTAGTGATAAATGCCATTTTCTCATCATCATCTGTATCATCTTCCTCTTAATGTTTCGAGGTTGATTTGAAGGCTATTCCTTCCTTCTTTTTGTTGTCCTCCTCTTCTTTTCCTTCTTGTATTATGAGCTCATTAGTTAAGAGAGATCCCATTAACTCATCTAGACTTAGCTTTGATGAATCCTTGGCTTCGGTAATGGCAATGACTTTTGTCTCCCAACTTTTTGGCAATGGCCTAAGCACTTTTCTTACAATTTCAGCATTAGTATAAAATTTTCCAAGAGAAGTTAAACCATTAATAATATCAGTAAAGTGAGTAAATATTTGAGGAATAGTCTCATTAAGTTTCATTTTAAAGAGTTCATAATTATGGACTAACAAACTGACTCTAGATTCTTTAACTTGTTTTGTTCCCTCATGAGTCACTATAAGCTTGTCCCAAATTTCTTTTACGGTTTTACATGTGGAAATTCTGTTGAACTCGTTGGCATCTAAGGCGCAGTATAACATGTTTGTGGCTTTGACATTAATTTAGGCCATTCTAGCATCTGATTCATTCCACTCATCTTCAAGTTTTGATACTCTAAGTCCATCTACGATTTTGGTAGGAATTTTTAGACCATTGCAAATAATTTTCCAGCATTCATAATCATTAGATTAAACATGTACGGTCATCCTAGTTTTCCAATAGCTAAAATTTGTGCCGCTAAATAGTGGTGGCCTATTGGAGGCTTGTCCCTCAGGTAAGGAATAACTAGGAGTTGTCATGATCTACTCTAAGACGGTTAAGTCACACAAACTAGAGTCTAAACTCTGATACCAATTGTTATCCCAGGTAGGCAACCCAAGAGGGGGGGTGAATTTGGTTATTAAAAATTTTACAATATTAAAATTAACATAATATTTAGAATTTTAATAAATAAAAAAAACAGAATAATAATTATCAATATAAAAGTAAGAGAGATAGAGAGAGAGAAAATCAAACACTGAGATTTATAGTGGTTCGGCACGCGTAGGCCTACTTCCACTCCCCAAGGAACCTCCTTGAGAATTTCTTTACTACCAATTGAATAATACACCACCAAACTTGTAAATTTGGCACATGACTTACCCTTATCTATTGAGCTTCACTCAACAATAAATGTCTTACCCTTTCAAAATCTCTCACAAAAATAATGAATAAAAATAAGTGGTACTTAAACCCTCTTTTACAATAATTATCTCACAAAGAGTAGATATGAAAGTGTAAGAACAAATGCTATACTTAGATCTGAAAGTGAAAGAGCAGAATACAATATACTCAGAATTTTGGAGCACACATAAATTTTTCTCTTCAAATTCTTAATTTTTCTTCATACACAACACTTCTATTTATACTAAAAAATATACCTGTTGGAGAAGACAGACGTTCCTCAAGATGTCAGCTGAATGAATCAATTTGGAAGAGAATCACGTGGAAGAAAATTTGCACTCTTGCAAATTTGAACATCTTTACATATTAGTCAAACTTGTACAATAAAGTAAAAAGTTAATGATGACTTTTCACATGCTATGATAATGTTTCCACTAATAATGTTTCCACATGTTAATATATATGATACAATTGATGTTTGTGTAAAAAGTCTAATTGCTCCCGTGATGTATGCTATTTGTATTAAATGCATTATATATATATAATATTCTAATCACATATTTTCATACACAAAAAAATCTCTTTAAATAATATTTATGATAGATCTAAAAATATATGTCCTCTTTAAATTAATGTATATGTTGTAGAGATTTTAAACTAAATATATCCTATCACTCCATATAAATTTTGTCAAAAGAAGACAACCCATCAATATCAAATTTGTCAAATTAATACAACTAATCAATATTAATTTCGTCAAAAGGTGAATAGTGACCGGCCGAGCTTTTCAAAATCGTGAATAGTAATATTTTCAAAATATTTCCATTTAAATAATATTTATAACAAATATAACATACAACCTATAGTTTAAACATATTTAATTTTTTGTCAAATAATATAGAACATGTGCATTAAAAAATCCAAATATGTGTATTAAAAGATCCAAATTTTCAAATAATATTTTAGAACATGTGCATTTGAATATTTTATCCAAATATTCCGGTAAGCCCGTACTCCTTTCTTCCAAGCTCCGTTTCTGTCCGATCACCTGAAAGCACAACGGCGGTGAGCTACCCGGCGGTGTGTGGCCGGAAAACCCCTCCGACGATCAAATCAGCACATACCTTGGGATAGAGAGAGAGAGAGAGAGAGAGAGAGAGATGAGAGTGTTTGAGTGTAAGAATGTCTTACAAAAGTGTTCGTCTGTCTCTGTATGAGGGGCGCAGACATGCTTATATACCCTCTGCGCCCCATATCCACTCCCAGTCATCTCCTAACACGTGGCCCTGCTATCCCATCTGTCAGCGTAAACCTTGCTGAACATCACCTAATCTCAACTGCCAGTCTTCTCTGTTGGAGCTCGGCAGCCGAGCTGCCCCATCCACCGCCGTGCCGTGCTTCATGCTAAGCACTTCACTGGCTAAGCTCAAGGAGAACCGGGCTAGGCGGCATCTCGGCAAAGCCAAGCCCGGGACGTCTCGTGTGGTCGGCCTTCCTGCCGAACAAACAGTTACCTCGGCTGACAGCGCCTTTCCGGGCGCCGGTCAACTAACTTGACTGGCTTCACCATCGCCAGAACGAGCAGCTCGGTCCAACCGAGCACTGCCTTGCCGAGCAGCTTCTTTCCGGACTAGGGCGGCAAAACTTGGCCCAACACCTGCCCGGCCCAAGTAATAGCAGCCCAACTCCAAGCGGACCGCAGGTCATCTCGGCCTAATGCTCCACTTGACTCTCAACCTGCTCGGCCGTTACCTCGGCCCAATTCCCAATCATAAATCTCCCTCTCAATTGCCCCTTAATTCCGTCCGCTGAAGCGTGACTGGGATTACCTATTCTGACCGGGATAGCGCCTCCTCGGTCCTCAGCTTAATCATCGTCAACCGGGATAGTTGGCATGCCTGCCTTCGGACTCGCCCGGCCGCCTCCTCGGTCAACGCCCCATTCTGGCCTTGCTGTCTCTTCGTTTTGCTCGGTCGACGCCTCACCTACCCCCCCGTCTTTTCAACTCCGACGCTGCCATTAATGGGGACACGTGGCGTCCCCGCATTGGTCCTCGAGCAGCCAACCAGCCGTCGCAAGAGATTTGAATTTTTTGCGGCCTCGCGACTTCTATATACATGCTCCCCTCATCTTCCTTTCACTCTTACTGACCCACTGCCATTCCAAGCAACCCAGAGCTTTTGCCCATCCTCTGCCGTTCCTGAACTCGAGCTCGAAGGTGAAGAACACACTGCCCTAACTTGGTAAGTCCTCAAACTCCCATTTTATTGTCATTTCTTTGATATTTCGCACATTAGGGCAGAAAAACGTAGCTTTTAGGATTTGGGCACCAAAAACCATCCTAAACCTTTAAACGTTTATGGTGTTCTTCATTTTTCCTGAAGAACACTGAAGAACTGGGGCGGACCGGGCTCCTGGTCTTCATTTGATCCAAAAAACCAACCTGACCGAGCAAAAAACATGTTTGTCTCAAACCCAGCAAAAACCGAGATAGCAACAGGACCTGGTCGTTCAACCGGGCTAATATCTGGTCCGCTTAGGCCACCGAGCTCCTTGGTAAGCTTAGACATTAGAGGTGGTTTGGCACTCTTGATGACCGAGCTAAAGTCAAGCTCACTTCGCGCGACCGCGCTCACACTCACACTTGCCATCCTTTTCCTGCAGAGTCCAAGGGGACCATTGACCACTTCTGAGGCTCTCAAGACCGAGCAACATCCAATTAGCATAGTGCCAAACCCCTCAGCCGAGATATCCTAGGTCGGCCACAAATGGGAAAATTCCGCTTCCTAGTAGACACTCCGGCCGCGCTGGATGCGTTCAGAGAGGAGTACGGCATCCCGGCCGACGTCCATCTCGAACTGGCAGAAGAGAAGACAACACCCTGGGGCAGACTAGACCAATGCCCCTTCACCGTGCTGTCAATCGTAGAAGGAGGCCTCCGCTTCCCGGTCAATCCTCTGATGACCGAATTTCTTCGCCGGACCGGGCTAGCACCCACCCAAGTGTCCACCAACACTTACAGAATAATAAACGGCGTGCACGAGCTAAACAACCGGCTAAGCATAAGCTTAGGTTTAGCCGAGATCCTGCGCCAATACACCTTAGGGCACACTGGAGATGGCCTCGTCTATTATCTCAAGATTAGGCCGAGCAGAGAAAAAATTGTGATCGGCACACCAGACAAGGATCTATACGATGATGATTTCTTCTGGGTGTTTGGAAATTATGAGACATCCGCGGTACCGGGCTGGATGATAAGCAAAAACTTTGGCAGCACATGTACGCCGCGCAAATTAGCTCGGTTAATCTACTTTCTTCATGTTTCTGTACTTAATCATTTTTTTCTTGTTTCTTTTGCAGCAATCCAAGCCTTGCAAGCCAACTATCACTTCCCCAACGTAGAGGCAATCAGGACCGTGCTCCACTACCGCGACCGAGATTGCAACCAATTGCTCGGCTACACTCCTACGTACAGATACTCTGCTCCCCGCCGGAGTAAAGTTACAGACTTCCTCCGCGCTCCATCACCTCCACCAGATCCAATTTTGCCAGACGTTCCACTCATCCGTTTGACAGAGGCGCAAGAGATGGCCAAGCGAAGCAGAATCAAGAACCTGCTCACCGCCACTTCAGCCGAGATACCGAGCGTAGTCATTCGCTCAACTGCAGCCGGTCAATCCAGCGACGCCATGGTCGCTCTGGCTTCACCGGCAGCCGGGCAATCTAGCAAGGAACCTACTCCACGCCGGTCTGGCAAAAGAGCTCGCGCGGATCCATCTGTCGAGCTGGTGACCGAGCTTACCACCGAGCAACCAACTGCCACAGTTAACCCAGTACCGGCCTGGCGTCCACAGCTGAAACACCGGGGTCAAGACATCCCGGCAACGACTTCGATCAAGGGCGATAAAGAGCACTTGCTCGCCTTCGATCTCTCCAAAGCACTCCTTCTACCGAACGACGTGGTCGGCAGTGACCACGTCCCTGACACTCGGTTGGTAAAGTCGTCAGTGAAGTCTATGGCTAGGGTAAGTCAATCTGCCTCTGAAATTTTCACAAGTGTTTGCCTGGTTCCTTCACTAATCAAATTAGCTTTTTGCAGGCCATTCAAAAACAACATCTGGTTATTGAGCGCATACACCGGCTTCGGCAGAAGGCGGCCGACACAGCCAGCCAAGTGCAAAGCCTCCAGACCGAGCTCGGCCGAGCAAAGTCCTCACTGGAGATAGCAAACACTGATAACAACCGGTTGCTAGGTCAACTTGACGCAGCCGAGAAAAAGAGGGACGAGCTCCAGGCCGAGCTGGACGCGCTGAAGAAGTCGCGCAAAAGGGACTGCCGAGAGGCTAACAACGCCGGTTTCAACGAAGCCGAGGAGAGCTACAAGAAGTAGGTGTTCGCAACTCAAGACATCTACTTCAAAGCTGGCTGGAAATCTGCCTGCGAGCATCTTGGTCAGGGCTCTGACACCGACGTATTTGCCAGTCCGCCTCCGGCCTTCCTACCGGTCTACCTTGTGCCATACGCAAACGACGTCTCCAGCGCGTTGCAAGCTGAGGCCGAGGAAGGCCTTGAGGAAGGAGTTGCTGAGACAGATACCGAGGCAGATGATGCCGAAGTGCAGGAGCAGCCCGGCCATGACGAGCCCGGTGCCCAAGACAAAAGCCCAACCATCAACATTGAGGCCACCGAGGACGAGTTCACCAATCTCTCCCCCTTAGTTTAGTTTTCTTTTCTTTTTGTTTGTTTCTTTCTGCGTTTCTGATGTAACCGGGCTCGGTCCCCACCTTTTGTAAAGTTTTACATCAATGAAAAACTTTAATTTTGTCAAGTGCTTGCACGGTTGTCATCAATTCCATCTTCAGCAAAACATCTCGGTATAAATCACAAATTTGGACGAAACACTTCGTCAACCGGATTACTTAACTTGGTTGAAACACTTAAGCAAAACAAAACAGCAACTTCTTCAACCGGAGTAAACCATCTCGGTTGGGAATAACTAAGTTGAACAAATCACCAACTCTTCCAACCGGAGTAAATCATCTCGGTTGGGAGTCCTAAGTTGGACAAAACACCAACTCTTCCAACCGGAGTAAATCATCTCGATTGGGATGACCTAAGTTGGACAAAACACCAACTCTTCGCATCGTAGTAAAACATCTCGGTTGGGATGGCCTAAGTTGGACAAAACACCAACTCTTCTAACCGGAGTAAATCATCTCGGTTGGGATGGCCTAAGTTGGACAAAACACCAACTCTTCCAACCGGAGTAAATCATCTCGGCAAGAAATATCTAAGTTGAACAAAACATCAACTTCTTCAACCAGAGTAAATCATCTCAGCAAGAAATATCTAAGTTGAACAAAACATCAACTTCTTCAACCGGAGTAAACCATCTCGGTTGGGAATAACTAAGTTGAACAAATCACCAACTCTTCCAACCGGAGTAAATCATCTCGGTTTTTACATTAAAACAACAGTCCAAGTGCTAAAGCAAAATCACTTCTATATATTGACAAAAAGAATTACATTCCAAAGTGCAAGCCAAAAAATTCCTTTGCACAAGAAAAGAAAGCAAAAGCTTAGAAATAATACAGTTTGAGGTTGGCCGCATTCCATGGCCGGGGTATTGCTCTTCCCTCTAGATCCTCCAAGTGGTAAGCCCCCTTGCCCGCCAGACCGGTGATCTTATAGGGTCCTTCCCAATTTGCCCCTAGTTTGCCTTCACCTGGCACCAGGGTGTTGCCCATAACTTTCCTCAAAACCCAATCACCAACTTTGAACGGTCTGGGGTGCACCGTCTTGTTGTACTTCTTTGAGAGCTCTTGTTGGTAGGCGGCCACATGGATGAGAGCCTTCTCCCGACGCTCTTCCACTAGGTCCAGCTCTAAGGCAATAGCCTCGGCATTCAGTTCGGGCTCAAAACTCTCGCTTCTTAAGGTGGGCATGCCAACTTTCAAAGGTATGACCGCCTCCATGCCATAAGCCAAAGCAAATGGAGTTTCCCCGGTAGATCGCCGCGGGGTTGTTCGGTATGCCCAAAGGACGCTGGGTAATTCCTCAGCCCATTTTCCCTTTGCCTTCTCTAGCCGTTTCTTCAACCCATCCAGTATAGTCTTGTTCGATGCCTCGGCTTGATCATTAGACTGCGGGTAAGCCGGAGTGGAGTTGTAGAATTCAATCTTCAAATCTTCACAAAATCCTCTGAATAGGCGACCGTCAAACTGGGTGCCGTTGTCAGAGATCAAGATCTTGGGGACGCCAAACCGCGTGACCACGTTCTGCCAGACAAACCGCTTCACGTCTTTCTCTTTGATTGTTGCCAAGGGCTCAGCTTCAACCCATTTCGTGAAGTAATCTGTGGTCGCAATGAAGAATTTCCGGTTGCCCGGTGCTGTTGTGTCACGACCCAAACCCGGCCCTATGGGTTTAGCACCGTAACTGGCCAGTAATCCGAGATTATCGAAGGCCTGCTGAACAGTAACACAGTTAAACAGAGTACAGGGCCTGGCGGAAGCCAATACAGTAAGTAACTAGTGTCCATTGAGCTGTGAAAATCTGTATGCCAAAAACATTTTTCATGTATTCATACAGTCCAGAACAGTACGGTCTATATACAGTCTATTCAATCATATACGAACATTCAGTACGGGGACCTAATCCCTCGATAACAGTACAGTAAAACAGTAGACAGTCTATACAGTAGTACAAAACAGTAAGGAGACCGATGGGGGACACAAAAACACCCCAAGCCATAGCATGGCAACTCGGAACCTCGCAGTGAGGCACATAGGCTGGCTTGACAAAACTGGAGCTTACTCCGACGCTTCTAGCTTTGATCCGGTGCCTGTACACCTACATATATATATGAGCAGTGAGCTAAAGCCCAGTGAATAACATAAAGCGTAAAGAGGTTATGAATGAATGTCCTTACAGTAATGGAAACAGTTGATTAAACAGTATTTCAGTCTTTCAGTATTTCAGTCAATCAGTCATATGTGGTACACCCATTAGCCTATAAACAGTAGGTCCAAAAGGACCGGGTCTTAACAGACCCAACAGTAATGATGGCCATCAATCAGTAAACAGTATGGTTCCACAAGGGAACCGACAGAGCTCTGTAACAGTAACAGTAAACAGTAAGCGCTAAGGATGCCACAATACAGTTCAGAATACAGGACATACATTCATTCAGTAAATAATATCAGTTCAATAAACAGTTCAGTTCAGTATTCAAAAGATAACCATTTTGAACATATCTTTACACAATCGTTACTCACAGAGATTGGGCTACGGTATGCTAGAGCGCGTTTCCCCAGTCGCCAACCCTACACAGTTAACAGATCGAACACACTAAGCTATACAGTTAGGAAGGATAATAGCTTAATCCTTAAATGCCTCGGTGTGTTCTACACCTACATCCTCCTTAAGATGCCTTAAATACGCCCTAGGAATGCCTAGGATGGAAAGAGGATGCAAAGATGCACTTAAAAAACATTTGCAGAATTTTCAGTGAAACAGAGTCCCGCTCGAGCGCATGTTTCCCCGCTCGAGCGGAAAAGCAAACAAAGGTCCCCGCTTGAGCGGCAACATCCCCGCTCGAACGGACCAAAAAGTACTGGATAGGTGAAATCTCCGCTCGACGCCCGCTCGAGCGTGTCACCTAGTCCTCCGCTCGAGCGCCCAATACTCCGCTCGAGCGGACTGATGCACAGTGCAAGATGCTGGGAGTTCGATTTCTCCGCTCGAGCGCTACTTCTTCCGCTCGAGCGGACAACAAAAATTTGGAAATCCCAGATTTGAGTCCCAAGCTCAAAACCAAGTTCAAAAGCAATATTTTCGATCCTCTTGGGCTATTTTCTGGAAAAACTCTTGCAAACCCAATGTACAACAAGTTTCAAAAGCCAATTTATGAATTCAAGCCCCAAAGGTGAGTCAATTAAATCCAAAATTCAAACCCATTTTCAAGAACAATTTAAAACATGCAATGCATGAGCTTTAAAGCAAAATTAAGCTTCAATCCTTGCTCAAATGAGCTCAATAGTTGGAAAACAAAATGAAAACATGGACTTTGATAGAAACATGAGCATGCATGTACAATCCACATGAATTCAACTCCAAAATGCACCAAAATGGCCATGCATGCATGAATTCAAGCATAATTCAACCTCTATGCACTAAATCATGGCTTGATTCTACAATGGAGCCTAGAACATGCAAGATGAAGCTCAAGACAACAAGAAGAAGATGGATTTTCTTACCTAAGTCTCAATTACAAGTCTTGCAAGCTCAGTTTAGCAATCTATGTTACAAATCTTCAAGTTCTTCTAGCAATTCACAAGATGAATTCAATTTTCCTCTTAATTCTCTCCCTCTCTCCCACTATGGTCGGCTGGAGTGTAGGAAATGGCTGATCAATAGTTTTGATTAGGTGATAAGGCTCAAACAATAATAATAAATAAAGGTCCACTATAGGTGGCAATTTGGTAGATAAGCCTAAGTTTGCAATTAGCTCATTTTAATATAGTTTAATCATACCTAATCACAATTTAGATAATTATGCCATTAAATCACAAATATTCTACTGCTCCCAAAACTCTAAACGGTTCCTAGTTCGGCCGCCGATAAGGCCTTCAATTAGCAGTCTAAACATATGAATTCAAACAGATAATCAATCAATCAAACAGATGCAATATGCAATTCAATAGATAAACTTATTCAATTTCAGTTTCGATTTCAATCAGTCCATTCAGTACTTCAGTTAATTCAATTATCAGTCATTATCAGTTCAGTTTAGCAGTAACCAGTGGCTAATTCAGTAGTTTATCGGTAATCAGTACGAGGGTTATTACATGTTGGCAGTGGCCCCACTATATCTAGCCCCCACATGGCGAAGGGCCAAGGACTGGTGAGGGGAAGAAGTTCCCTAGCAGGCTGATGGATCTGATGGGCGAATTTCTGGCACTTTTCGCACTTGCGGACGTACTTTTGTGCGTCGGCCTGCATGCACGGCCACTAGTATCCCTGCGAAATAGCTCGGTAGGCCAAGGACCTGCCCCCTATATGACTGCCACAAATGCCTTCATGAATTTCGTACAAGAAGGCCTCCACACTACTCGGGTGCACGCACTTTAGATAAGGACCAGTGAAGGACTTTTTATACAACGCACCAGATGGAGAGAGCTAAAACTGCTCTGACTTCACCCGGACTTTGTGTGCTTCCTTCTTGTCAGTTGGTAGAGTCCGGTCTCTGAGGAACAAGATTAAGGGGTCCATCCAGAAAGGACCTAGCGCGGCGCAGAGTACATCCGTCTGCCCGGCGTCTTCAATGCTTGGCCGTGGAAGAAAGTCAATTAACAGGGGGTTTGGAGACGTACTATCTACCATCGAAGCGAGGCCGGCCAGCTCATCAGCTCGGCTGTTTTCTTCACGGCCAATCTGTTGGACTCTGATTGCCTGAAACTGCTTGATGTGTTCCCTGACCAGAGCTTGGTACTTCGTCATTCTGTCATCCTTTGCTTCGTAAATCCCAGAGACTTGGTTAACCACAAGCTGGGAATCACTGTACACCAGTAGCTCGGCGGCCTTCATTTGAATAGCGCTCTTGAGTCCGGCCAGAAGGGCCTCGTACTCAGCCTCGTTGTTAGATGCTAGGAAGCCAAGCGTGATAGAATGTTCAATGGTGAGGCCATCTGGGGAGATAAGAACGATACCTAGGCCGGCACCGTGACGGTTGGACGCTCTATCAACAAAAAGCTTCCACATTTCCCCCACAAAAAGCTTCCAACAGTCTGATGGGTCCTGAGAGTTGCGAAGGGCAATGGGATCACGGTTTCTTGGCTGTCTGGTTTCAAGTTTTGTGTTGACAGGTTCTACTCCAGCCCCCCTTGGTGATTCGGCACCGGACTCAGCAAGTCGGTCTACAATGCTTAAGTCCGTAGGCGAATCACCAGGTTGCAGTATTATGCCGGCCGCAGGCTCTGTGCTGAGTAGTTCCATTACTTCCCCCTCTGACGACGCGGTACCGGACAGAGTAGGTGGGACAACAATACCCGACTCCGTCATCGCGTCACTGGTTGGTTGAATTGCACAAGTTGAGGGTACTTCGGTGGGGCGCACAAATTCCACGTCGGCAACTCCTCCCAGTTGTGGTATCTCGGTCAGGCTTGCAGTCTCTTCTTCTTTTGCCGCGGCAATATCGACCCGGGCATAGCGGATGAGTTCCTGGTGAGAATTCGGCAACGAAATCGGCCAAAGTTTGGGCCTTTATGGCTGTGCGCGGCTGGAACTTTACATCAAACTGTCCCAATTCGACCGCCACTTGAGAATTCGGCCTGAAAAGTCCGCCCGTTCAAACAAGGCCTTAAGGGAAACTCGGTCAGTACGATGATGGTATGGGCGTGAAAATAATGCGCCAACTTCCTTGAAGCCATCATCAATGCCACCGCAAGCTTTTCCAGCGGCAGTACCTCGTCTCAGCCGGCAGCAAGGTTTTACTGAGATAAAAAATTGGGAGGTGCTTGATTCCTTCAGCGCGGACTAGCACCACACTGACTGCGTCCTGGGAGACGGCAAGGTAAAGAAAGAGTTCCTTACCCGGCTTGGTGTAACCAACAGTGGCGGAGAAGATAGATATTCCTTGAGCTCGGCCAAAGCTCGGTCACACTCTTCGTCCCACGAGAACTTTGACTTCAATGCTTGAAAGAAAGAGGGCAGTGATCTGATGACCGGCTTATAAACCGAATAAGCGCGGCGGCCATCCCGGCCAGATGCTGCACGTCCTTAGCCGAGCTGGGCTGCTTCAACTCTTGCACGGCTCTTATCTGAGTAGGGTCTGCTTCGATGCCTCGGTTCGTGACTAGGAACCCCAAAAATTTTTCGGATCCCACGCCAAAGGCACACTTTGACGCATTCAAGCGCAGCTTGTGCTTCTTGAGAATGGCAAACATCTCGGCTAAGTCGGACAAATGGTTTGCCTCATGTCGGCTTTTTACCACCATATCATCGATGTAAGCCTCCATTGTTCGGCCAAGCAAAGGAGCAAACATTTTGGTCACCATCCTCTGAAAGGTTGCCCCGGCGTTCTTCAAACCAAAAGGCATGACTCGGTAGCAGAAGAGTCCCCTTGGAGTCGTGAAAGAGGTGATCTCTCGGTCAGGCCCATGCATGGCGATCTGATGGTAGCCGCGGTAGGCATCCAAGAAACTGAGCCTATTATGTCCAGCCGTCAAGTCCACAAGCTGGTCAATTCGCGGCAAAGGGAAGCTATCTTTGGGACAAGCTCGGTTGACTATCTTGTAGTCGACACAAACTCGCCACTTTCCATTCTTCTTAGGCACCACGACTGTGTTGGAAATCCACTGAGGGTAGTGCACTTCCTGAATTGCTCGTGCCTCAAGCAGGTTTTTCACCTCCTCTGTAACTACCTCAGCGTGATGCAGCGCCGACCTCCTTGTTCGCTGGATGACTGGCTTTGCTCCAGGGAAGACGTTGAGGTGATGGCAGATAAAACTTGGATCGAGGCCCGGCATGTCGTAAGGCGACCATGCGAAGACTTCGATGTGGGCCATCAAAAACTCAACCATCTCGGTCCTCTCTTGGGCAGTAAGGCTGGAACCGAGCAGGAAGAACTTATCCGGCCCGCTCCATATCGAGTCGCACCTCAACCAGGTCCTCCACAGCTTTGTCCTCTGCCTTAGTGCCCACATCCTCCAGAACTCCTCGGTCTTCCGGTCCTTCTATCATTTGCACGAAGCCTTTGGCAGCCTGGCTGTCGTTCACCGCCACGAAGCACTGTTTGGACATGACTTGATCCCCCCAGATCTCCTCCATTGCCCCCATAGCCGAGGGGAATCTCATCACCTGGTGGTAGGTCGACGCTACAGCTTGCATAGCGTGAAGCCATCCCCTTCCAAGGATAAGGTTGTAAGTCGAAGGCACTTGCAACACCCAAAACTCCACTTGCTTGACCACGGATCCCACTTTGACCGGCAGGATAATCTTTCCCAAGGGTCGCTCCGGTTGTGAGTTGAAACCAACCAGTGGCGAAGTTGCCGGAGCCAAGTCTGTCTCCCGAGTTTGAGCTGCTTGAACGCATCATAATACATGATCTCGACCGAGCTTCCCTGATCGATCAAGATCCGTTTAACATCAAATTCCTTGACGTGAAGTGTCACTACTAGGGCATCGTTGTGCGGCGTCTGGATACGCTCTATAGATCCCTTGAGGTGAAACTAATCACGTCTTTTTCTTCAGTCTTCCCCTTTTGATGGCAGGCTGTACCGACAAAACTTCCCTCATATGCTCTGCCTTTTTTATCATGCCCCGGAGTTCGCAAACACGCTCCGGTTCCACGATGCCGTGGATGACATTAATAACTCCTTGTGGTGGTGCATCTCGGTCATCCTGTCCCCTGGGATCGACCGGAGCCTGATTCAGCTTTACGCCGCCATCAATGTAAAGGTCTAGGTGCCCGGCCGCGACCAGCTCTTCTAAGTGTTGCCTCAAAGGCAAACAATCCTCAGTCCGGTGGCCTCTCTCCGGTGGAATGTGCAACGATACCGCGGATTGTAGCCCTTCTGTCCATCGCCCAACTTAGCAGGAAACCGAACATACTCCTCGTCTCGGATTTCACTAAGTATGCGATAAATTGGAATCTTGAAGACCGTGGTGATGCCAGTCCTTGCCTTCAACCTTCTGTTGGCATCCGCAACATCATCTCGGGTGTAGTCATCCCGGTCGTTCCGACGTCCTCTACCCCGGTTCTTACGATTCGAGCCACGGTCTGATTCCTCTACTCTGTCACTTGAGCGGCTGGACTCTTGCCCAACTGCGTGCACTTTGCCTGCTGTCCTCTTGTTTGTTGCTACTGGAGTTGTCTTCACGGTAGATGTCGACGCATCATCCTCAACCCGGATATGCTCATTGATGCGCTACATGAGCTGGCCCATGGATGTCGGCTGGTGCATGGTGAGCGAGTCCCGCAATCTATGTCCGACCGGGAGACCACGTTTGTATTGAGTGATTGCAAGGTTGACCGGGCAATCCAAGATCTCGTTGAAGGTCTCCCAATATCTGGAGTTGTACGCCTTCAATGTGTCTCTCGGTTCCATCTTAACACTTAGTAGGTGATCCACTTCCTTCGGTGTTTTGGTGTTGGTTTTGAAGCGCGTCACAAAGGCTTCGGCCAACTGATGCCACCTCTCTATACTCCCCTCCGGCAGCCTTTTGAACCACTTCAAACCCAGTTCGCTCAAACTTGACGGGAAGATGAGGCACATAAGAGCGTCATTCCGCCTATGTCCGGCCATGACCTGTCGGAAATGACTTACGTGCATGTAAGGATCCGTCTTCCCGTCGTACAATGTGAACTTTGGCTGATGGAAGCCCGACGGAAGAGGCGTTGTCGCTATTTCCAGGGAGAAAGGGGTGGCGCTCAACCTTGCCAAGTCGGAATCCACCAGGAGCGGTGCTGCTTGGCGGGGTGGAGGCATTCCGACCTCCTCGCTGGCGTGAACCCCATAGGATAACCGCCGGAACGCCGGTATCCTTTGAGCCTCCCGCCGTCGAGCCCGCTTCTTTAAAACTGCGCGCAAATCCTCTGAATGTACGGAATAAGAGTATCTCGACGTCGTCACCGGACGCGAAGGCTGGTAGGTGCTATCTTGCGCGCTAGACTTCTCTGCATGCACGTCGGAATCGCCGACCTTGTAACTTCTGGTAATAGAAATGGACGGAGTATGTCGCTGACTCTGACTGCCTGAACGGCGGGGTTGGGTGCGCTCACTGTGGTCTCCCACTCCAGCTACTCCCTTCCCTTTGACATGCCGCTTCAGCTCCTCCATCTCTGCCGCCGGTGTCCGTCTGGACTCCGTGAATGACAATGACTCCTTCCGCGCTTATCTCGCGCGTCTCCCGACTGTCCTCCTGGGAATGTCTCCAGGTTAGCCATCGGAATGATGTCGGGATGCCCCTCTCTTCGTCTGCCTGACTCCGGAGTAACTCCGTCGATGGCGGACAACGGAAACTCTTCGTTGTTCGCCATGGTCGGCGGTCAGACGAGCGTGGAAGACAAAGTTTTATTTGTAAGTTTCCCACAGACGGCGCCAATTGTACGGGGAGCAAATATTCCGGCAAGCCCGTACTCCTTTCTTCCAAGCTCCGTTTCTGTCCGATCACCTGAAAGCACAACGGCGTGAGCTACTCGGCGGTGTGTGGCCGGAAAACCCCTCCGGCGATCAAATCAGCACACACCTTGGGATAGAGAGAGAGAGAGAGAGGAGAGTGTTTAAGTGTAAGAATGTCTTACAAAAGTGTTCGTCCGTCTCTGTATGAGGGGCGCAGACATGCTTATGTACCCTTTGCGCCCCATATCCACTCCCAGTCATCTCCTGACACGTGGCCCTGTTATCCCATCTGTCAGCGTAAACCTTGCTGAACATCACCTAATCTCAACTGCCAGTCTTCTCTGTTGGAGCTCGGCAGCCGAGCTGCCCCATCCATCGCCGTGCCGTGCTTCATGCCAAGCACTTCACTGGCTAAGCTCAAGGAGAACCGGGCTAGGCGGCATCTCGGCAAAGCCGAGCCCGGGATGTCTCGTGTGGTCGGCCTTCCTGCCGAGCAAACAGTTACCTCGGCTGACAGCGCCTTTCCGGGCGCCGGTCAACTAACTTGACTAGCTTCACCATCACCAGAACGAGCAGCTCGGTCCAACCGAGCACTGCCTTACCGAGCAGCTTCTTTCCGGACTAGGGCGGCAAAACTTGGCCCAACACCTGCCCGGCCCAAGTAATAGCAGCCCAACTCCGGGCGGACCGCAGGTCATCTCGGCCTAATGCTCCATTTGACTCTCAACCTGCTCGGCCGTTACCTCGGCCCAATTCCCAATCATAAATCTCCCTCTCAAATAATATAGAACATGTGCATTAAAAAATCCAAATATGTGTATTAAAATATCCAAATTTTCAAATAATATTTTAGACATCATCAAAATTAAACAACATGATTAACAAATATAATTATTTAAATTATCTCAAACAACCCTAACAATTCTAAGTTGTTGTTTGACAAGTGGGTTGGGTTTGGCTTGGGATTAAAAAAATATTAAAAGCCAAAATAGATTAAATAAGACAAAATATCACATTTAAACTATAATTATTTTACTTTTTCTCTCAAAAAAAATTAAAAAAAAAGTCAAAAAAATTAAAAATTCTGCTCGAACGAAGCTAATTTAGTTAGGCTAAATTAATCAAAAAATCAAAAATTATGCTAAAAAAGTTATTCTCAAATAAACCATTGATATGCTTATTGACATACAAGTCAAACAAAAATTATAAATGTGTTTAATTTTTTTGATAATTTGATGTCTGAATTAATTTGTGCATACCAATTAATTTTGTGGTCTTAAAATTAACAGAACAAATCTCTAATTACAGTGACTTAAACTCAAATCTTTATACTTCAAATTCTCCAAAATAAAACGTCATAGAATAATATACTAATCATTGCTCAACGGATGATCAATAGTTACTGTTTTTTAAAACATGAAAAACATTATATTATAAACGCCAACAATGTATAAACAAAACTCTAGAGAGCCATCACAATCAAATAATAAAAAATAAAAATAAATCTGACAAAAAAATAGTTACGAGTTAAGAAAAATTATCAATCTTCTCAAATATGTGATTTAATTATATTATAAACGCCAACAATGTATAAACAAAACTCTAGAGAGCCATCACAATCAAATAATAAAAAATAAATATAAATCTATAAAAAAAAAAAAAAACAGTTACGAGTTAAGAAAAATTACCAATCATCTCAAATATGTGATTTAAAAAGTAAGATCTGTTTTAAAGTGTGCCGTCCCCGTCGACGTCATTCCTGTCGCTGCTGCCCAACTCCACTGCCGCCGCTGTTGTGAAATTAGAGTTGAGAAATAACGGCACTCACAATGATATGAGAGAAGGCTTAATAGATGAGGGAAACATTATGAGACATCCGATAAAATAGTCCCATTGTACAGGTGAAGTGGATACAAAGTATCAGTAATATTAGAATGATTCTTTTTTATTTTCCTTGTATTGTTTTACTTATTTTCCATTTATACTTTATGATCAACTGCAAACCACTGCTATCTCAATCACTTTTAATACTCTAATCACTATATACTATTATTTTAACAATACCCATATCAAAATAAATACAAATAATCACATAGGAATTAGTTAGGTAGAACTTCGTGTTTACTTCTACGAGTGGATGGCAGGATTAATTTTCTAAATTAATCTATTTATTAAGTCAAATACTAAGTTATCAAATAAATATATCATGATAAGTTTTGATTTGAACTCGATAAGATTTGCTTTGATTCTCATTGGGATGAATTGGTTGGATCTAGATTATGATTAAGGAAATGAGTCAAAATATTTTATCAATTAACATTGATAATGCAGTTTGTTCGACAGAAAACGAGTTGGACTAATCCAAGTGTTCCATGGGAAAATTATCCTTAGTTCCTTCTACTTGACTTGCAACAAGTCCAATGGGAAGGTATCAAAATGGGAGTGGTTCCTTCCCGTGGACCTTCCGACGATCCCGTTAGATTAAACGTGATTTGGATAGTAACATAAAGAAATTTGGAGGTTGAAAAAGAGATAAAGAGAGAGAGAGAGTTACCCTTTACCAACATCCTATCAAAGCTTCCTTATATCTCTTACTAATCATTTCATTGTCTATTCATGTTGTCCCATTGGCCGAAAGTCTTCCACCTATCTATCATCGGCCATAGCCGTTTCACCCCCCATTCGCAGTGAGAGGCCTTGTTGCATTAAATGCCTAATGTATGGTGTCAACAATTTTGTAGGATCTTTGTCTGCCACGTGGCTAGCCCCCTTACTTGACACACAAGCCCAAATGCTACTGGGCCTGGGACAGTATTAGCTCCTCTGGCTCCTTACTGGGCCTGCTGTTGGGCTTTTACCCACGTTATTGTTTAAGGAGCTTAAGACAACAGTGGGTTGGACCTCACCAGGGCCATGGGTTGTGCCTCCTAGGCTATGCCCATCAAACATGATTATCTACAAAGTTATTAATAAGAGCACATATGGTACGATAAAATGAGTTGTAATTTTGTCTATTTTAATTTTGTATTTTTTCCCTTATTTGGTGCGTCTTATCTAAATGAAAACATCTATTCTTTCCTCAAACCCAATGAATAAATATTCCACTTTATCATGGAATCATTTTAAAATGAATGCTGTTATTACTACCATGAGCTTCCACTGCTACCACCCTCCTTTCACCATTTTACCATCATTGCCAAACATCGTTACACCCTACCACCGCTGCCACAACCATCATCAGCTTATTACTACCATTACCGTCACTGTCAACCTACCACCACCACACACTACCATTGCCGCCACAACCACCATCAACTTATTATTACCATTACCGTCATTGTCAACCTACCACCACCACTACCTTACCACTACCACTACCAACCATATCCACCATCTTATTATTACTGTCATAACCATCATACTGCTATCATTATTACCACCATCGCTACCAATTCACTACTGCTATAACTACTATCATAACTATCAAAATTATCAAAATTATCATGATCTATACAATATGAAATTCATGGTTACTAGTTTGATAAGTAAACAGAAAATAAAAAATATTATTCCATTCCATAAAGTTAATAAGTATAACTAAAATACAATAATGAGAATTGTCATTCTATTATGATGTCATTCCATGTGAGTATAAAAGGATGGCAACAAATTGGTTTTTTTGAGTTTTGCGTATGAATTCTTGTGTTTAAACTTAATATTTTTAGTAATACAATTTTATATGTTGCTACAAAATTTATATTTTTAACTTACCTACCACTATACTTTACCTTATCCAATCAATGTTTTCTTAACCCATTTATATTAAAATCGAATTAAAATAAATACAATCGGATTGGAAAAATTTTGCCATCATTAAGCATCCAAGCAATAGAATAAAATGAACATTCTATTCTACCTAGCCTTTTATTTCATTTATTATCACAGCAAATAATAAATGAAGTTTATAGAGTTCCAAGGTTTGGACTTCTTATCCCTCAATCAATCAAAATAATTCACATTTTCAACTCGTATCCAATTACCCATATGTATATAAGCTTGTATGTAGGGGTGGATATCAGTTCGTTGACCCACTCGCTTCAGTTATATTTTTGTAGGGTTTGAAAATGTTGTTTTAGCCCATAGGATTGAATTGGGTCATTATTTTCAGTCCGAAATATTAATGGATTGGGTTTGAAATTTATACTTTCAACTTGGCTCGCCCTGTTATTAAATTAATTAATTAATTAATTATTTATAATATATTTAAATATATTTTTTTATTGGGATCTAAACTTTATCTTTGTTGATTTTATTGAAACTTGTGTGATGATGTGTGATTGAATTTATTTAAGAAATCCTTCAATTTATACACAAAATCTTTTAATTTATAATAATGTCAATATATTTATTTAATAAATATAATATGTAATTTAATTTAATTATGAAATGTTTTAATTATTTTTTTTAACATATAATCTCACCGTCACTGTCAACCTATCACCACCACCACTACTACCACCTTACCACTATAACTACCAACCATATCCACCATCTTACTATTACTGTTATAACCATCATACTACTGTCATCACTACTACTATCGCCACCAATTCACCGCTACTATAACTACTATCATAGCTATTAAAATTATCATGATCTATACAATGTGAAATTCATTGTTACTAGTTTGATAAGTAAGGAAAAATAAAAAATATTATTCTATTCCATAAAGTTAATAAGTATAACTAAAATACAATAATGAGAATTGTCATTCTATCATGATATCATTCGGTGTGGGTATAAAAGGATGGCAACAAATTGATTTTTTGTGAGTTTTGCGTGTGAATTCTTGTGTTTAAACTTAATATTTTTAGTAACACATCTTTATATGTTGCTACAATAATTTACTTTATCCAATCAATGCTTTCTCAACTCATTTATATTAAAATCGAATTAAAATAAATACAATCGGATTGGAAAAATTTTGCTACCATTAAGCATCCAAGCAATAGAATAAAATGAACATTCTATTCTACCTAGCCTTCTATTCCATTCCCACACTATTCTACCTAGCCTTATGGAGGTTCCTGTTGGAAATTTGGTTTTTATAGGCTTATTTTGGGCCAACTTTAAGCCCAAACTTGAGTGGGGCCCATATGTCTTTTGGGGTAGGTCTAAAGAGGTGACATGTTTCTTGCCGCATGGTAAGTCATACGGTGAAGACGGTTCGTCAAAACAATTTATGAGTGAATGAGAACTTGACGGCGTTTTCAGGTTCGTGGAATGGACAATTAAAAAATTAAACGTGGGTTTCCTTGTAAGGCTTGTCCCAAATTTAAACTTTAAGTGAGCTTTTGTGAGTATATAAGCTCTAACTGTACAAGCTTGGGTTGGGCCCCAAGGAGTACTCCAAGTTTATAGAAGGGAGAAGTTATGGAGAAAGTAAACCTTAGCCCAAACCACCACATGCGCACCGCCGCCGCCGCCGACCGGCTGGGACGGGTTCGGATGCGAGGTTGTGGGTCGAGGGTCAAGTCGATTCTAACATTAATTTTTTTGATAAGATTTGTTTGAATTTTTTCCAAAAAATTATTGCAGGAAAAATTATTTTTTCCGAATGAAATTAATTCAAATTTTGTACCAAAATTGAATTTAAATTTCTGTCCAACATTGTACCTTTTCTAGTCCGAAAATTCCTAAACAAATTAAACAGTTATGAACAGATATGAAACTGCAGCAGTTATCTGTTCAAACAGTAACTGCACCTGTTCAGTAAAAATCAAATCTGTTCGAGTTTGAATTTCATACATGTTCAGCCCTATATATACCAGGACATTTCCAGCAGATTTTTTATCCGAAATTCATTAGTTTCCTTCTAGTTTTGTTCTCTTTATTTTACCGAAATGTAAAAGTACAAAAAGATCAAGTCGAGTGTGTGACACTCTGTCCTTATGACAGATTCGTCCCGCTACGGTGCTTACAGATAAATGGCGTCTATCTCCCAAGATACAATGATCTTCACAAATTGTAGTAGTACTCAAAACAATTTGTACGATGAACAAAACCTGTGTTCTAAATTCTATGAATTTTTTTCCTATAAAACTAGTATGTAGAATAATGCAAAGAGAGCAAAAATTCAAAGCAATAAGAGAATTTCTGAATACCAAACTGCTGGAAATGATATAGTATTTATAGGCAAAATAGGTGACCTTTAGATCTGTCCGAACAAGTACAAAAGGGACGAACAAATCTGTTTTTAAACTGGAACAGGTGTAGTTCGAATTTGAACAGATCTGCTGGCACTTTTGGACAGATAACTGCTGGGCAGTTTAAATTTGTTAAAAATAATTTAATCTGTTTAGAAATTTTTGGACTGGAAGAGGTACAATTTTGTGCGAAAATTGAATTTAAATTTCTGTCCAACATTGTACCTCTTCCCATCCGAGAATTCCTAAACAGATTAAACTGCTTTTACTTAAACTACCCAGCAATTATCTGTCCAAAACTGCCAACAGATCTATTCAAATTCGAACTGCACTTGTTCCAGTTTGAAAATAGATTTGTTCATCCCTTTTGTACCTGTTCGGACAGATCTAAAGGTCACTTATTTTGCCTATAAATACTACATCATTTCTAGCAGTTTGGTATTTAGAAATTATTTTATTGCTTTGAATTTTTGCTCTATTTGCATTATTCTACATACTAGTTTTATAGGAAAAAAATTCAAAGAGTTTAGAACACAGATTTTCTTTGCCGTACAGATTGTTTGGAGTGCTACTACAATTTATGAAGATCATTATATCTTGGGAGATAGACGCCATTTATCCGTAAGTACCGTAGCGAGGCAAATCTGTCTTAAGGACAAAGTGTCACACACTCGACTTGATCTTTTTGTACTTTTACATTTCGGTAAAATAAATTCTGTAAGTAATTTATTTTTATGTGTTTGATTTGTTTCAAGTTATTCATTTTACACAGAAAATTGTTCCAACAATCTTAAGACAGATTTGAATTATTCTATTTATACAGAATTTTTCGTTTGTTTCCTTTTCTTTTTCTTCTTATTGCATAAATTATTTTATGTGATTTTACAAAATAATATTCTGGTTGGAAAAATAAATAGTAGTAATATACTGTTTGACAAATAGTAGTAATATACTATTTATTTTATTTGACAACTAGTAGTAATATACTGGTAGTCATTAACAATTCAGAATATTTATTTGTGAAATTGGTCAGAAATTAATTTTGGTTTTCAGAAATAATTTCTGAGTTTTCATTAATTAAAATTCTGTTTCAGCATTTTAATTTTTGAAATGTTACAGAAATTTATTTTTCTGTGTGGAATTAATTTGTTTAAATAATATTTTATTTTATTTTCAAATTAATTGGAAATAAAAGTTACAATTATTGTTTCTTTTAGTTTTTACAGAATTTAATTTTGTGGTTTTTGTTTAAATTTTCTATGCAGTATGAAATTCTAATTATAATTATAATTTTGTTTTATAATTTAGAATTCATGACTACTGAAAATGGTCAAACTAATGTTCAAACAAGTACTAGTATGATGATTGCAATTGCGCCAACCCCTCTTTCTGTTGTCACTGTGCCAGTCAATCACGGTGAGAAGTCAGAAACGTTCTCAGGAATTGATTTTAAAAGATGGCAGCAAAAAATGTTGTTTTATCTCACTACTCTCAACCTAGCGCGTTTCCTCCGTGAGGATACTCCTACTCTGAAAGAGGATGAAACCGACCGCAAGTAGTTGTTGCGGTCGATGCCTGGAAACATGCTAATTTCCTATGTCAGAACTATATCTTGAACGGATTTGACAACACATTGTACAACATCTACAGTCCTATCAAAACAGCAAAGGAATTTTGAGAGTCTTTGGAGAAAAAATACAAGACAGAAGATACTGGCTCGAAGAAATTCATAGTAGGCAAATTTCTAGAATTTGTGATGGTTGATTCTAAGACTGTGATCAGCTAAGTTCAAGATCTCCAACTCATTTTGCATGACACTCATGCAGAAGGCATGTCTCTCAGTGAATCCTTCCAGGCTACTGCCTTAATTGAAAAATTATCACAAGACTGAAAGGAATTCAAAAACTACCGCAAACAACAAGTGCAAATAAATGACTTTGGAAGAATTAATTGTGTGTTTAAGGATTGTGGAGGACAACAGCAAGTCTGAGAAGCGGACTAGTAAGCATCTAATGGAGTTTAAGGCAAATGTGGTGGAACATGCTCCAAAAGCTAAGAAACGAAAGTTTTCCACACAAGGCTTTAAATGAGGGGAAACTAAAAAGTACAAGTTCAATGGCAAATGTTACATCTTTGACAAAAAGGGACATTGGGCCAAAGATTGCCATAGCAAACGCAGAGGCAAAAGAAAATCAAGCAAGAAGTCTGCTCAAGCTAATATGACCGAAGTGGACAGAATTTCCAATGGTATTGAGGACATAAATCTTTCTACAGTTGTTTCCGAGGCAAACCTTGTCGGAAATCCTAAAGAATGGTGGGTGGACACTGGTGCTACTCGCCATGTTTATGCCGACAAAAAGATGTTCACATCTTATTCAATAGCAGACAATAGTGAACAACTTTTTATGGGCAACTCCTCGACTTCTGAAGTTGAAAGACAATGAAAAATTATTCTGAAGATGACATTTGGAAAGAAACTTACTCTCAACAATGTGCTGCATGTACCGGACATTCGCAAGAATCTAGTCTCCAGATCTCTATTGAGTGAAAATGGGTTTAGGCTTTGTACTTACCAAAAACATGATGCATGTAGCAAAAGGTTACATGTCTGATGGTCTTTTCAAAATGAATATAATGACTGTTATACCCTCTGTTATTAATAAAAATACATCTTTTTCTTACTTGCTTGAACCTTCAAATTTATGGCATGGTAGACTATGACATGTTAATTATAGAACTTTGCGTAGATTAATTAATATAGAATGTTTACCTAAATTTGACATTGATTTAAATCATAAATGTGAAATTTGCGTTGAGGCAAAATTAACTAAAACTTTTTTTCATTCAATTGAACGAAGTACGGAGCCACTTGAATTAATTCATAGTGACATTTGTGATTTTAAATCAATTCAAACTAGAGGTGAGAAAAAATATTTTATCACTTTCATGGATGACTATACTAGATATAGTTATGTTTATTTAATTCGAACAAAGGATGAAGTTATTGAAACTTTCATTCAATATAAGAATGAAGTTGAAAATCAACTTGGTAAGAAAATTAAAAAAACTTAGAAGAAATAGAGGTAGTGAATATGAATCATCTTTTGGTGAGTTTTGTAAAGAACATGGAATAATTCATCAAACCATCGCTCCTTACTCACCTCAACAAAATGGAATTGTTGAAAGGAAAAATAGGACTTTAAAATAAATGATGAATGCCATGTTAATCAGTTCTGGATTACCTCAGAATTTGTGGGAGGAATCAATATTTTTTGCTAATTATATACTTAATAAAGTACCTCGAAAGAAAGTGAATCAAACACCTTATGAAATGTGGCATGTGAGAGTATCATCCTACAAATACTTAAAAGTGTGGAGGTGTTCAACTAAAGTGGCTATTCCTAGTCCTAAAAAGGCTAAGATAGGTCCTAAAACTATTGATTGTATTTTCATTGGTTATGTCAAGAATAGTAGTGCATATTGGTTTTTGATTCATAAGTTAGAACATTCCGAAATGCATATAAATATTATTATTGAATCTCGGAATGCATCGTTCTTTGAACATATATTTCCAAACAAGACTGAACAAGAGACTAGTACTAACAAAATATCTTTTAATGCTATTACTAGTTATGATCAAGAACAAGAGCAAGAGCAAGAGATAGATCAAAATGAGAAAGATAAACCTAGATGTAGTAAACGTGCTATAATCTCAAAATCTTTTAGTCCAGATTTTCTAACATTTTTGTTAGAAAATGAGCTTTTAATTTTCAAAGAAGCTATGTCTAGTTCTGAAGTTCTTTTATGGAAAGAAGCTGTAAACAGTGAAGTTAAATCCATCTTGCAAAATCACACTTAGGAATTAGTGGATTTACCACCAGGTTGTAAACCTCTTGGGTACAAGTAGATTTTCAAAAAGAAAATGAAAGTGGGTGGATCAATTAACAAATACAAGGCACGACTTGTGGTAAAATGATACAGACAAAAAGAAGGTCTTGCCTATTTTGACACATACTCACCAGTTACTAGAATAACATCCATTAGAATGTTAATTGCCATTGCATTTTTATGCAATCTAGAAATTCATCAAATGAATGTGAAAACCGCTTTCTTAAATGGTGAGTTAGATGAAGAAATTTACATGGAACAAACAGAAGGATTTTCTGTTCTAGGAAAATAAAAAAAAGTGTGTAAATTGGTTAAATCATTATATGGTTTAAAACAATTGTCAAAGCAGTGGCATAAGAAATTTGACAAGGCAATGATGTCAAATGGATTTAAAATTAATAAACGTGACAAATATGTTTATATTAAAAACACAGACAAAGGTTATGTACTAGTATCTTTTTATGTGGATGATATGCTCATCATAGGTAGTAATAATGACATGATTAAAACTACCAAGAAAATGTTGAATAAACATTTTAACATGAAGGACATGGGGATTGCTGATATAATATTTGGTATGAAAATTATCAAAACATCAGAAGGTTATGTTTTATCACAATCTCATTATATTGAGAAAATACTTGACAATTTTAGCAAAGATGATGATCATCTTGCTAGAACACATGTGGATGTTAATTTGTTTCTTTCTAAGAATATACATAAAAGTATTTCTCAATTAAAGTATGTCCAAATTGTTGGAAGCTTAATGTACTTGATGAACTGCACTCGCCTAGATATAGTTTATCCAGTAAGTAAATTAAATAAATATATGAGTAATCCAGGAGTAGAATACTGGAAAGCTATTATAAGGATTCTAAGATATCTCCAATTTACTCATAACATTGGATTAAATTATACTAGATATCCAGCAGTACTTGAAGGATACTGTGATGTAAATTGGATATCGAATACTAGAGACTCGAAATC
Source organism: Camellia granthamiana (assembly GCA_036172215.1). Lineage (NCBI taxonomy): Eukaryota > Viridiplantae > Streptophyta > Magnoliopsida > Ericales > Theaceae > Camellia > Camellia granthamiana. The sequence continues at coordinate 85,157,407 of CM069906.1, forward strand.
GACCAGTGGGTATGTTTTTACACTTGGTGGTGCGGCTGTATCTTGAAAATCTTCCAAACAAACTTGCATTGCTAGGTCTACTATGGAATCAGAATTCATAGCTTTAGATAAAGTTGGGGAAGAGGCAGAATGGCTTCACTATTTCCTTTAAGATATTCTAATGTGGCCAAAACCCGTGCCTGTTATATGCATACATTGTGATAGTCAATCAACAATTAGTAGAGCACAGAGTCATATGTATAACGGTAAGTCACACACATTCGTCTTTGACATAACACCGTGAGACAACTACTCTCTAATGGAATTATTTCCATTGAATATGTGAAGTCTAAAGACAACATAACGGATCTACTAACCAAAGGGTTAACAAGAGAGTTAGTTGAGAATTCATATAGGGAAATAGGACTTAAGCTTATTAAATAAGAGTTACCACAACGGTAACCCAACCTAATTGACTGGAGATCCCAAGACCTAGGTTCAAAGAGACAACTGAGTTGTGTATGACTCAGAAGGATCACTGGAGAGTCAAACTCTTACCTATTTCTATGAGGAAATAGTGATGTCTGCAGTGTTTTAGGTTAAGTAATACTTTTAATGATTCTTATATCTAGTTATACCTAGTAGAGTATGGCATGATACTCTTCATAAGAATCACCTATAGAAGTGTGAACTGGGCTGGTTCTATGAGATTTGTGAAGGGCTACAATTCTCTAAAGTACTCATGAAAGACCAGGTTGTTCAGGGCCAAAATGAACACAATAGTGAGAACTAAACTGTGTCTGATAATATGGTGTGTGAGTTCTATTGTCTTGGTTTACACAAATAACTGAACAGTTCAAGACATCATGTTCGCTAGTTTGCTAGTAAATCCGATAGTGTCTCACAAGGGAAGGTTCAAAGCCAAAAGCTACCTAACCTTTGCAGACTATTCCCAATTGCTGTACTCTCTGTAATTAGATCATGTTGTTACATTTTCTTTCCGTCAAATTCTATTCATATGAGGGATTGCTGGAAATTTGGTTTTTATAGGCTTATTTTGGGCCAACTTTAAGCCTAAACTTGAGTGGGCCCCATACGTATTTTGGGGTGAGTCCAAAGAGATGGTGTGTTCCTTGCAACATGGCAAGTCACATAGTGAAGACAGTTCGTCAAAACCATTTACGAGTGAATAGGAACTTGACGTCGTTTTAGGGTTCGTGGAATGGACAATTAAAGAATTAAATGTGGGTTTCCTTGTAAGGCTTGTCCCACATTGAAACTTTAAGTGAGTTTTTGTGAGTATATAAGCTCTAGGTGTACAAACTTGAGTTGGGCCCCAAGGGGCATCCCAAGTTTGTAGAATGGAGAAGTTATGGACAAAGTGAACCTTAGCCCAAACCACCACACACGCGTGTGCCGCTGCCGCCGTCCGTCATATCGGCTGAGCCGAGCCAGGTTCGGGTTTGGGTGCGAGGAGTGGGTTGTGGGTCGGGTCGGTTATAACATTAATTTTTTTGACAAAATTTATTTGAATTTTTTTCAGAAAATTCTTGCAGTAAAAATTATTTTTTCTAAATGAAATTAATTCAAATTTTGTGTCAAAATTGAATTTAAATTTCAATCCAACATTGTACCTCTTCCAGTCTGAAAATTCCTAAACGGATTAAACTGCCCAGCAGTTATCTGTCCAAAACTGCCAGTAGATTTGTTCAAATTTGAATTGCACCTGTTCCAGTTTGAAAATAGATTTGTTCATCCCTTTTGTACCTATTCGGACAGATCTAAAGGTCACTTATTTTGCCTATAAATACTATATCATTTCTAGTAGTTTGGTATTCAGAAATTCTCTTATTGCTTTGAATTTTTGCTTTATTTGCATTATTCTACACACTAGTTTTATAGAAAAAATTCAGAGAGTTTAGAACACAGGTTTTGTTCGCCGTACAGTGAAGATCATTGTATCCTGGGATATAGACACCATTTATTCATAAGTACCGTGGTGGGGCGAATCTGTCTTAAGGACAAAGTGTCACACACTCGACTTGATCTTTTTGTACTTTTACATTTCGGTAAAATAAATTCTATAAGAAATTTATTTTTATTTGTTTGATTTGTTTCAAGTTATTTATTTTACACAAAAGATTGTTCTAACAATTTCAAGGTTAGGACTTCTTATTCCTCAATCAACCAAAATAATTCACATTTTCAAGCCATATCCGAGTACCCATATGCATAATCTTGTCTGTAGGAGTGGACATCAGCTCGTTGACTCGCTCGATTCAGTTCTATTTTTGTAGGGTTTGAAAATGTTGTTTTAGCCCATAGGGTTGGATTGGGTCATTATTTTCAGTCCGAAATATTAATGGATTGGGTTTGGGTTTATACTTTCAATCTGGCTCGCCCTGTTATTAAATTAATTAACTATTTATTTATTTATAATATATTAAGAAATATTTTTTATTAAGATTTAGACTTTATCTTTGTTGATTTTATTGAAACTTGTGTGATGATGTATGATTGAATTTATTTAAGAAATCCTTCAATTTACATATAAAATATTTCAATTTATAATGATGTCAATATATTTATTTAATAAATATAATATGTAATTAAATTTAATTATGAAATGTTTTAAATTTTTTTTAACATATAGTCTCATAGACGGGTTTGTAATTTATAATTGTTTTTTGGATCGGACTTTGATAGATATAAAAGCTCAATGTTAGAACAAGATCGAACTTAGATAAATACAAAACTCTTAGGTAGCGTTTGGTAACGTTTACGTTTTTTGTTTATGTTTACAAAAAATTTATAAATTGATTTTTATTTATTTTTAGAAAAACATAAACTACAAACGAGTTTAGTTTAAACAAAATATTTTAAAAAATTTAAAAACATAAACTAAAAAATATGTTTGTCCAGGCCTAAAATATATATATATATATTTTTATTATTTATGACAATAGGATCATATACATTATAATTGAAAAAAAATTAATAGGAAAAAAAACTAATTGAAAAAAAAATTGTTAGTCAAATTTTTAAATTTCCATTTAAAATTTTTTTGAGTTTATGTTTTTTCTTTAAATTTATAAACTGAGACAATCATTTAGAAACTAAAAAAATTATCAACTAAGTTTTTATGATAATTTTTTAAATTTTATAAATATGAATTGAAAAGTAAAAATAAAATAATTACCAAACAGACCCTTATTATACAGTGTGGACCCGACCCAACATTTGGCCACCACCCCTACTCTGATGTATATGAGTTGGTTCCTGTCCAAACTCTGGACCCAATCAAGCCATCCCATCAACCCAAACTCGATGATAAACCCAGCCCCCATCCAATAAACAAACCTCCCAAACCCGATGATAAACCCAGGCCCCATCCAATCTACAGTAGCATGTGAACCCTTTCAAAACCCTAATCTAATTCCAACAAAGCCCATATATATACTCTGCTTCATCCCCCTCGGCCTCACTCCCAAACCCTAGAGAGCAAGAGCGTTTAGAGAGAGAAAATGGCGGAAACTCTGGTCCTGCGGGGGACAATGAGGGCTCACACGGACTGGGTCACCGCGATCGCCACCCCAATCGACAACTCCGACATGATCGTGACGGCGTCCCGCGACAAATCCATCATCCTCTGGCACCTCACCAAGGAAGAGAAGGTCTACGGCCTCCCCCGCCGCCGCCTCACCGGACACTCCCATTTCGTCCAGGACGTTGTCCTCTCCTCCGACGGCCAGTTCGCTCTCTCCGGTTCCTGGGACGGCGAGCTCCGCCTCTGGGACCTCGCCGCCGGCACCACCGCCCGCCGCTTCGTCGGCCACACCAAGGACGTTCTCTCCGTTGCCTTCTCCATCGACAATCGCCAGATCGTCTCTGCCTCCCGAGACCGAAGCATCAAACTCTGGAACACTCTCGGAGAGTGCAAGTACACGATTCAGGACGGTGATGCTCATTCCGATTGGGTCAGCTGTGTTCGATTTAGCCCTAACAATCTCCAGCCGACGATTGTGTCTTCCTCTTGGGACCGGACCGTGAAGATCTGGAATCTTACCAACTGTAAGATCAGGTCTACTCTCGCTGGCCACTCTGGCTATGTGAATACGGTGGCGGTGTCGCCTGATGGGTCGCTTTGCGCGAGCGGAGGGAAAGATGGGACTATTTTGTTGTGGGACTTGTCGGAGGGCAAGAGGCTTTACTCGCTCGATGCTGGCTCGATCATTAATGCTCTCTGTTTCAGCCCTAATAGGTACTGGCTCTGTGCGGCTACTGAGGCCAGCATCAAGATCTGGGATTTGGAGAGCAAGAGCATTGTTGTGGATCTCAGGGTCGATGCTAAACAGGAGGCGGAAATGGCCGAAGGCGGGAATACGCAATCCTCTGGTGTCAAAAACAAGGTCCCTTCTTTCTCTCTCTGTTTTTATATATTCATTCAGACATACGAGATTTACATGTTTTTGTGTAGCCTGAAACTTTAGAATTGGTTCTGATATATGATTGTTCGCTAAAGGTTATTTCTTGGTAGTATGTATTTGTTGTATATTGTTTTGGGATATATTTTAATATGAGATGCAAGTTTAAGCTCAGAATATTTTTTTGAATGCCCACAATTGAATTGCTAATACCGTATTTATACTTTGATAAGCTGATGTCGTAGGTGTAGAAAGATTTGACACATTCAAATGGTAAATTCATCAATGTTACATTCACATCAGTTGTGATTTCATCTCCAATTTCAAGGTCATTTCTAGTCTGTGTCTGTTCATGACATGTTTTACTGTTTACTGACAGTATGGATCAAGTTTTAGGATAGCTATCACACTACATTCTTGTAAATGTTTTGTCTAGTTTGTATCAGTAGTGTCACTTGATGATTCCCTTATCAAGAATTTTTAATCTAGATGTTTTTTGGGGTCTTTTACGTATGTTTACGAATACAATTTTGTTCTAGTCATTGTTTTCTGAATGTCAGACACTGGCAATTTCATGCCCTGGATTTGCTTGGGTGCATATAGGCATGATTGTTTGTAATGTTCAATAATTCCTTGGCTGTTGTTGACCACAAGGTTTGAAATTATTAATGAGTAATCCTATAAACCCACCCTTATTAACCCAGAAATTACCCAAAAATTACACTCCACCACCACCCACATGGACCTCACACTACACAAATTAATCTTCAACACACAATCACCCACCCCAGAAAATTCTGGGTGGGTAAGTCTGGGTCCCCAGACTTTCCCATTATTAATTATGCTGCAGTGGTATGCCTCGTGCAGTTGGATTTTCCAAGGCTACGAAACTGCATGTTGCCAGCAAATGGTTTGTTTCTGTAGTATCTTTCTTCGTCTTCTAAGAAGTAGCTTGATTGATCATTGTTAGCTGTTACCAAGAGGAATTCAGTTTTGTTGTCAACTTCTTGTGGATTTGATGAGTAGTGGGGTCAGTCCTTGTGCACAATTATAATATTCTCATGGTTTATGCCCTTCAGTTTTTCAATAAGTATTGCTATGAAATTTTATGCTATTCTTGTCTTTGTAGCACAAACACTTGATATTTTTGTTCTTTACTCTTGTTCATTTAGCACAAGTATGCAATGACAATGAGGACATGATGGCAACCAGTGTTTGTTTTGCATCTTTTAATACTGAAAAGCCATTACATTGTATATGCAGGTCATATACTGCACAAGCTTGAGCTGGAGTGCCGATGGAAGCACATTATTCAGTGGATATACTGATGGCATAGTCAGAGTTTGGGGGATTGGTCGTTTCTGACTGCAATTCATTATAGAAATTTTTATGTCATCTAGGTTTCAGTTGAGATGTTGGAAGGATAATTTGGATTCTCTGTGTTTGATGGCTTTGTGGCCTATGTTATTTTTGTTTGTTTTGGATATTTTGTTAGTTGTTTACATTTGGTTTTGACCATAATTGAAGTTATAAGCTTGTTTGCCTTGTTTGAGCTTTCTTATGAACATTTTGTACACTAGATAATGTAGTCCTAATTCTCAGGTGAGAAATGAAGTATGCAGCATGCTTTGATGCAGGGGTTTAATTTTTGTTTTTATTAATTGCTGCTTTACTTGGGAGAATTGCATTGGTCCCATGGTGGTGTGTTCTTTATGCAGTTGTGGCTTTTCCTTCCCTTCCCATCCCAGCCATTGTAGTATTTATTTTATGGGTATGTCATGCGGTCGAGTTACTTTTTTACTCGTTGAGTGTTAAATGTGAGATCCGACTAGTCATTTTATTTTCAGCTGGATGTGTTAAAGAGTGTTCTGTCACATCAAATTCTGATCTCACTTTTTACATGTTACATAAAATACCTTCTCAAACTTCCTTCGGGAGAAGTTTGATAGTTGACATTCATTGAGAAGTTTGAAGGTCAAGGAGATGGTTTTGTGGCTTGGAACTGTTTTCTGTATTTGATTGCCCCATTCTTTTAGGTGGAAGTCCTGGAGTGAAGCTGTCTGAGACCGAGATTGAAGCCACTAACACTGTATTATGTTCTTACCTAAAAAAAGAAGGGTGAAAGTGAACTCTTATCTTCCATTTTCTGTAACCAAAACCCAAACTGGTTCATGTCATGTGACGTTTGAATTCTTGTGCTACCTTTGATTCACCCGAGTAATAAAAAAAGGGTACTATATTAGTCCTTATCTTTTTTGTTTGGACTCTCATCTCTTTTATTTTTTTTAATTCTAATTTTATTCAAATATGAAGTGATATTTTTATCTTCATCCCTAACATTTTAATCTTAATTTTTCAAAACTTAACTCTAATCCTAATTTTTTGAACCCTACCCCATCAATCTTTTCACTACCATCTCCACCAGAGACCACCATTGCCACCGTCGCTGGCGATCTCTTTTTCCATCTCCGGTGATTTTGCCACCACTACGTGCCTCCTTGTGGTGGTGAAAATGAAGGAACCCTATGTTCCTCTTCTCTTATACCTGAAGTGTTCGAACCCAAGTTCATATTTAAACCCAAACCAATTCAACAAATGGAGCTCTGGGTCATAGCCAATCTCAATTAGAGGCTTTGAACAATCATTCTGTTTGATTCCTTCAACAATAGCAACTGCTGTCGTGATTTCCGCCACAGGCGACGGTGCCGGTTTGGACAAAAATGTGTCGCTATGTGTAAGAGGAGGAGGAAGAAGAAGAAGAAGAAGAAGAAGAAGAAGAAGAAGAAGAGAGAGAGAGGGAGAGAGAGAGACCAAATTTGGAAAGAAAAAAAATGAAAGAAAAAGGAAGAGGAAGAGAGTCACAGTGGTCGGAGGTTATCGAATGGTGGTCGTTGGTGAGGAAGGTGCTGGAAGGCCGCCAGCGGGGTGGGACTGTTGGTGGTAGGAAAATTGCATAAAAAAAGTTGGCAGTCAAAAAGATGAGGGCTACAATGGTATTAAGGTAGAGATTCAAAGAGAAAATGAAGAGAATTCATTTTGCTAGGTGGGGATTCAAAAAAATGATAGTCTCTAAAAAAATTGATAAAATGATTTATTACAGGAGTTTGCATAATAGTTGCAGGAAACATTATTAAACTTGGTTTGGCAACTGTATTTTTTTTTTGCTATAGAGAAAATTTTAAATTGAGTTTTTTTAAATACTTAGAGCATCTTCAATTCTTCACCATTTTTTAAAATTTATCTAATTTGATTCTAAAATTGAGTAAAAAGCTTGATTTGATATGAATTATTCAATTTTTTCCATCAAATTTTGATCAAAATATTTTTTTTAAAAAAATCCCTTATTATTCAAAATTTCCCTTCTCTTCAAATTTGATGAAAAAAACATCATCTCCAATGTTTCATCTGTTAAAATTTTTATCAAATTCATATTTGATGAGTTCTCAATTTGATTAAAAAGAATAACTCTCCCCTAACTTGATAAAATGACTGGAGATGATTTTTGAGCAAAATTTTTATCAAATTTAAATTTGATGAAAGAAAATATGAATGACCGGAGATGATCTTATGTAAAGCTCTATTATAATAAGGAGTATTTTTTTTAAGGTCCCTGATATTATAATTTTATAGTATAAAGGACATCAAATATTTTCATAATGTCTAAGGTCCTTCAACATCAATCCAGAGAAATTTCAGTCCCAGAGAAAATTGGTCCAGAGAAAATTCACGTCACAGAGAAAATTGGTCCAGAGAAATTCTGGGAAGAATTTCTCTGGACCAACCTAGAGAAAATTTAGTTCAAAAATCAGAGAATTTCTCTGGTTTTAACCCAGAGAAAATTCAGTTCAAAAACCAGAGAATTTCTCTGGTTTCAACTTCAAATGAAACAAAATACTTAATTGATCCCAATTACTTAACTGAAACAAAATACTCATAACCTACCAGTTTTCAATATACAACAAATGGCATATTCATTCGATATATAAGATCATTCAATGCAGTTTACAGGTAAACAAAGAAAAATAATAATAAAAAAGAAATGACTGGCAGATTCATATCAAATCTCCTAATCATTAGTTACCACTTCCATAATTACAAAGTAGCAAGTTTCTTAAAGGCCCATATCAGATATTGTTCCCTAAATTCTGAAGCCACGCTTTTATGTTGACAGCCCCAAGTTTTCACCTTTGCAACAAGCAATGGGCTTCAGGTCCATCCAAAGCTCCATAGAATATTAATCACTGCAAAATTCATTATTAGTAGCACTTTGTCTAATCATATTTGAAAAAACTCCTTGGTTCCTTTCCACTCTCCAGAGAAATTTCTCTGCATTTCCATAACATTACCTCTTTAGAGAAATTTCAAAATCAATCCAGAGAAATTTTAGTTTAAACCCAAAGAATTTCTCTGGGGATATATCCACACCACTGAGTCAAATGGTGAGCATCCTCCAAAGGAGCTTCTGTTATTGATGCCCCTAGTGGCTCAGAAATCTGCAAGTAATAAACATCTTTCCCAACTAAGTTAAAACCTTTTGTTTATGAGTTTTTAATAGTGATAGACCTCAACATGTTCAACTATTTAATATTGAGAATAGATTAGCATTTATATAGATTTTAGTACTTATTTCCAAACGTTTTCAAATTCTTTTATCATTCAAAGTCAACTTACATTTACAAATATTTCCAAAACATTTTCGTTTCCAAGCTAACTTTAACAACATACTAAAACAAAATTTTGACCCTTGGTTGTCACGGGAAAGTGTGAATAGTATTATAACCACTTTCTTGATGGAAATTTTTTCGCTCACTCTCGTCTTGTATTTGACATAGGATTCTGCATGGCAAAAAAAGAAGTTCTATTTTTTATTTTATTTTTTATTAACTTTCTTGTAAAGAACACACGCGGATATTTTGCTAGTCATAAGTAAACTACACTACATTATCCGCTAAGCAATAATAGGGAAAATGGAATAAACATATCATCAAATTATCTTTCTTGCGAGCATGTTGAAAATGCAGTCAGTAAAATTCAAAAGCATACTTCTCGAGTTAGTTGTCTCTGTTTCGTTATATCTTCAGGTACATGATAGCAATTTGCACCAAAAAATGATGAGAAGGAAGACGACGGAGGACAAGGCGGTCCGCGGTGGCGGTCCGTGGCGGAACCAAGCATGGCCGATCCGGTTGCGAGGCCGTAGACACGCCCCGTTCCATGCCCTAGCCTCCGGTGCCGGACTGTGACAATAGCGACTGTTCCGACACAATCGATCACCTTCGACTTTCTCTCTACTCAAATCAAGCTTACTCACCGCCTCTGTATGTATGTATGTACATGTCTGTGTGTGTGCGTGAGTGTAGACAAAAGGAAGGGGACTGAATTTCTCTGTGATAGATGGGAGGGACTTTAGACATCAAAAAATAATTTTATGGACCTCTTCCATTATGAAAAGTGGGAGAGGGACCCTAGACCAATTTTCCCTTATAATAACTGTTGAGAAAAATCTTAAATTGCCTTTTCAGCCATTATTATATGTTGCGTTTGGCTTAGTTTTGGAATTGAGTTGTGATTTGAGTGTAGAATTGTGAGTTGAGTTTTGAAAAGAGAAAATTTGTTTGGTGATAAGTTTTGAATTTTTTTTTTTTTTTTTTTTTTGAATTGTATTTTGAGTTTCGAGTTTTTGAATTTTTGGATTTATTTTTTTAAATATTAAAAAATGTTTAAGAAAATTTTATTTTATTATTTTAAATATATAAATTTTATTTAAATATTTTTATTTTATTTTGTGAATATTTTAATTTAAAATTTTAATATTTTCAACCCAAAACACAAATTCACACTCAAATTGTAACTAAATACAAAACTCAAAACTCAAAACTCAAAACTCAATTCAAAAATTATTTTCAAAACTCATAACCAAATACATAAGGGTTTATTTGGGAAGTTGGTTGGTTTTTTTGGCTATTTTAGTCTGGGGTTAAAAAGCTTGGTCTGAGAAGAGTTTTTTTTGACTTTTTTGACTTTTTTTTTGAGATAAAAAATGTAATGATTATGAGTTGGATGTAATGTTTTGTCTTATTGGGCTAAAAAACATATTTTGTTATTTTGGGATGTTTTGGGAAGTTGGTAAAAAGCTGATTTTTGGCTTTTTACCAAGTTTTTTGGCTTTTTTAAAGGTGATTTGGGAAGTTGGTAAAAAGCTGACTTTTTTGCTTTTTGGTTTAATATTTATTTATGGTATCAAATCAAAATAAAATGATCAATATACCCTTGCCAAACTTTGGAATTTTAGGTTATTTATTAACATGGAGGGTATTTAGGTAATTTCACAATGCAGCTTTTTGTGACTTCCCAAATGGAAGTCCTGGCGTTTTCGGCAGTTTGACGTTTTCATTCCGTGGACAAAAACGTAGCGTTTTTCATCTCTTCCCAAAATGGCACTTTGTGGCTATTTTAGCCAAAAAAACCCAAATCTCAACTTCCCAAACGAGCTATAAGTTGAAACTCCACGCTATTTTCAAAACTTTGCACTTAGATCCTAACTAATCAATGCATAACAAAAAAATTAAAATATTTAAAAATATACTTATAAAATAAAAAATTAAATAATACTTAAAATAAAAAATAAAATTTTAAATTTTTTTAATACTAAAAAAAACACAGCACATAAATGTATGAAATATAGTGTACATTAAAATAAATAAATAAATAAATATTTAAAATATAGTATATTTACCCTAAAAAAAATAAAATTAAGAAAATTTTTAAATATTAAAAAAAAAATCCAAAAAATTTCAAAATACAACTCAAAACTCTTTTTAAAATTCAAAATTCAAAAACTCTTTTCAAAATATTTTTTAAAACTCATAACTAAACAAATTTTATCTTTTTAAAACTCAACTTATAATTCCACACTCAAATCACAACTCAAAAAAGAGAATTATAATTGCAAAATTAAACCAAACGCAACCCAAAATTTTTAAAAATTTATTTTGGGCCAAAATAAATGGGATAAGCTTCTCTCCATAAACAATCCATATTCTTCTGGCGCATCTCAATTCGGATTCACTTTGATCATCAAAATTATCTATTTTTTAGGCTTCACAGTAAAGATTATCCATACAAAAAATTAAATTTATCAGACAATTATAAATATAGAAACAAATCACGTTTTGTTTTACAAAATGAATTGTTTAAGTTTTGCTATTTATTTTATAAAACAAACACATGATTTGTTCTTATATCTATAGATGTTCGATAAAATTGATTTTTTCATGAATGGCTTTTATTACGGGACGTACAAAGTAAATGATTCAAATTATTACTATGAATTCGAATTTAAAATCACAAAAGGAGTTTGAATATATAGAAAAATAAATATGGAGGGAAGTTTATCCTAAGGCCAAGTTTGGAAAGTTTAGAATAAGTGCACTTTTTGACTTTTCTTGTATTATGTGTAGAAAAAGTAGAGGGGAGATGTTGATTGATGTGACCCAAAAAAAATAAAAAGATGAAATAAGTGCACTTATATTGGGATGCCAAACTTGGCCTAAATAAACATAGCTAAATGTTTCTCATTCTCATTGCTTCTAGTGCGTTGATTGAGAAGTGTTTGACACGCGGCCCATAAGAGCGTTTGGCAAACCCGACCAATTCTGGCGGGCATTTTTTAATTTTTGAGAAATCAAAAATTTCAAAAACTCATTTCGCGGTAAAAATCAAGAGCTAGTAGTAATAAAAACAGAAAAAGACTAAGCTACTCTCCGGCTCACCAAATAGCTTAGACAAACACCCATACCACTTCACCACGTCACCCTCAGTATGTTTACTTTCTTACGTGGACTCTCTTCATTGGCTACCGCAAATTACTCCACAGTACCCTACCTAGTCACCTACCAAATCACCCCTGAACATAAAATACAACATATACATATATATACCCGCCATTCTCTCTGGGTAATACTTTCTCTCTCCAATCCTCAAATCTCCATTCTTTTTCATCACAAACCCTGAAATTGATATATATATATATATGTATAGTCCGGTGTATAAGTAATGGGTATCAAAGATCTTCTCAGGTTCATGAAACCCCATATTGAACCCATTCACATCAAGAAGTATGCGGGCAAGCGGGTAATATATTCACCTCCTCTCATTTCATATATATCTATCTATGTCAGATTCTTCGCAGTTACATTTTTTGCATTCTTTTTCAGGTGGGTATTGATGCTTATTCATGGCTTCACAAAGGAGGTAGGATTCTGAATCTGTATTATTGGACTTCTTTTTTTGACCAAATCCATCACACATTGTTTGACTTTGTCTTCAAAAACTGTTTTTTAGTTTTCTATTTTTAATGATTTTTTAGTCACTTTTTTAAAAATTTAAATGCACAAAAAACAACTCACTAGACCCAAAAAAAAAAAAAAAAAAAAAACTGAAATGTGTTGGGTTTCACAAATAAGTTCAAAATTACTGTACAAAAACTACTGTACATTCAACATTGTAGTTATTGTTTTTGTGTTCTTGATGCTTGCATATAATCTTATTTTTGGAAAATAACAAGGGAAAATTATCAGCATATTCATGTAGCATGGAGCTTTCTCTCAATATGGAGGGTGAAAAGAAATTCCAGTACTTGAACTACTTTATGCACCGAATCAATCTGCTCCGTCACCATAAGATCATTCCGGTGGTTGTTTTTGATGGCGGGAATATCCCCTGTAAGGCTGCCACTGAGAACGAGCGACACAGGCATGTCATTACTTAGCATACTGATGGTATTTGATTGAGTCTACCCATTTGGTGCTTTTGTTGAGATGATGACCTTTAATTTTACTTGAATTAGGAGAAGAAAAGCTAACCGTGATTTGGCTATGGAGAAGCTCAAGGAAGGCAATTTCAATGCTGCCTCTGAGCTCTTCCAGGTATTATTAGTATTGTTGAATTATGTTCAGTTGTTTATGTGTTCTTTCTCTCTTATCCTAATTTGGATTAACTTATGTATAGAAAAGTACTCTGTGTTGGTGTTAATTGATAACCAAGTCAATAAGAAACTATTGAACAGTGTACTAACCAATGTTTATTTTCTGACCATTTAATATTGAAATCTATAGACTACAGTTATCTAAGATTTGATGAATTACAACCACTCTGTCCTAATCTTAAAAGTTTCTTTTTTTTTTTTATTTCTGGTGTTGCGGAATTTTTTAATTTTATTTTCAACAGTCTCCTTTCAGTTCTTTAATAATGTCTTATGAGTTTCTGATACTTATGTGTTATATGCAAATTATCAAAACAATCAAGTATTCATACTCACTTTTCTGTTTTCACATGCAGAGGGCAGTGAGTATCACTCCATCAACAGCACATCAACTGATTCAGGTACCAAATTGCGACTCTTTATCAGCTATTTGCAACTTGGAATACTATTTAGTGTTTTTCCATCACCTACTGTGAATTAAAAGTACCAATTTGCCATTCTTTATAATCTTTGATTCTTTCAACTGTTGATTTTTCAGATTCTGAGATCAGAGAACATTGAATTTGTAGTATCTCCATATGAAGCTGATGCACAATTAGCATACCTATCCAGCCTTGAAGCAGAAAAAGGTGGAGTTGTAGCAGTGATTTCAGAGGACAGTGATCTATTGGCATATGGCTGTCCAGCTGTAAGAACTTCAACAGAACTTTGATATTGATGACTCGAGCATCATCTTTAGCACTAATTGTCTTTTTATGTTTTGCATTGGTTGCAAGCAGGTTGTCTTCAAGATGGACCGCTATGGCAATGGTGAAGAGATAGTGCAAAACAAGGTTTTTGAGTCTGCATCTTGTGTGCCTTCCTTCCAATGTTTTGATAAAGAACTTTTCACAGGTGATTTGAGACGCTTCAAATTTATTTACAAACTTATAACTCTAAAAATTATACAACCCTTTGTGGTTCCTTTCTATCATATATATGAACTCATTTGAGACAGGAGATACACTTATCTTCTAGCTTTCTCACAGGCATGTGCATCTTAGCTGGCTGCGATTTTCTTCCATCTGTTCCTGGAATTGGAATTACGAAAGCTTATTCTTTGGTTTCCAAGTACCGGAACTTGGATCGTGTAAGAGTGCCTTTTCTCTTTCTGAAAATGAATTGCATTTCATTTTGTACTTGAATTGCTTTCACTACATTTCTTATTACGGTAAGAGAAGATATAAATAGGAAAAGACATGCTTCAACTCCATTGAAATAGTTCTGTTATTATATATGCATTGTGCACTCTTTATGGAATTATTGCTTTGAAAAAACCTAGAAGCTAGATAGTTCTTTCATAACCTAGTGAAACTTCTCTTCAATTTTGCCATTTGGTGAGTTGAAATCTTCAGATTCAGTGCTCTCTAGACTGAAGTGTTAGTGACGAATCGTGGCAATTTATTAGAATTAATGATATCAAATATTAGGTGCAATTATAGAAATGAAAAAAATGGTACATTGGTTTATTTAGACATTTGAACACACACCGAAGGGTAGATTTACAGTAACCTATGTATGGTTTGGTTGCTCAAGTTGTATCACACACAAGATTCTATTTGATTTCTCTTGTCTATTCACTTCTGATAAGATGTCACGGATCAAATATATGGACTTCTATAAGAAAAACAAAAATGCATCTAGGAAATTATAAAAAAAACAGAACTGAGTGAGATTTTATAGAGGATTTGATAGAATCCATGAATTCAAGAAGCAAAGAATTAGTTAGTATAAAAAAAGAGGTACAACTAGTGAGCCTTGAGATGCACTGCTCAAGATCCCTGTTTGGCATTCATTAGAACAGAACCCAAATACACTCAAATTCATATATTGTTGGTGATAATTACAAATAAAACATTATAAAATACAAATAATAAAAATTACAATAATTATTAAAAGGGTTGAGGCGCGGGAAATTCGCTTTCTTTAAGGAGATTCAAACCCTCTGCGGTTAGACAAAGCCTCACACCGGTGCAGCAGAAAAAACCTTGACTTGTCCTCCCAGGATACAACAGCCCGACTAAGTCGTATGATTCACTAATACTGCACAATTGGTTGAACCCAAAATTTTATCACATATACCTTTTTTTATTTGCCTGATAATCTCACACAAGACATAATAAAGTAACCAAAACTTCTTCACTCCACCAAAATAAGAAGATAGCTCAATATATATAGGAGAGAAAGCTTGGAGGGTTTTTCTTGGTGGATAAGAAAAGGAAAGGAAATTGGTTCCTCGGAAGATTTGGAGACTTGATGGATAAGAATAGGATGGAGACTTGACTTGACTTGGCGAAGACTTGACTAGGCAAAAAAAATGAAAACTTGGAGGGAAAGAAAAGAAAAACAAACCTATAACATTATAATATTAAAATACCTGCTAACATATATATATATATAGGAGAGAGAGAGAGAGAGAGAGAGAGAGAGAGAGAGAGAGTAAACTTCAATTGTGATCAAAATGGAGGCCTAAAAAGAAAACGAAAGATAGCTGAAAATGATTCATGTATAATTATTATTCTTTGTTATCTAAACAGATTTTATTATGGTTTCTATTTACCATATGCAATCTTTTTTAGAAGGATTTTATTGTTCTTAAACTATATGCCACTTTGTTGTATGTTTTAATGATGTATGAGTTCTACAGTCTCACTCATCTATACAGATGTTTGTGCATTTTATTTATAGGTTCTATCCGTCTTAAAGTTTGAGAAGCGCGATCAAATGCCTGAAGATTATTCAAAATTGTTTGGAGAAGCAGTTGCAGTTTTCCAGCATGCCCGAATGTCTGTAATTTGTTAGATATATTCCATTTAAACCAGTCTCTCTAATTCTTTTTTTTTTTTTTTGGGCTTATATCTAATGCCTTGTTTCTTACATTCTGTGCAGATATGACGCTGACTCTAAGAGCCTCAAACACCTAAAACCTCTTCCAGAAAAGCTTTTGCAGTCTCTAGATGAAGGCCTTGATTTCCTGGGACCGTATCCTTTCATTTTAGTATTTATTTTTTTTCTTCTCAATGTTTAGGTGAACTTGTGCATCATATTATAGGTTTCAATATTTGGCACTTGATCTGATAAGACAACATCAATTTTAGTAATCCTTGTTTCATAGCTTCGAAACTAGGCAATTTAAGTAATGTGAGGGCAATTAGCAATGTGATCAGCAGTTGAAAATCTTTTGTGACGACAAGATTTAAGTTTCTTTGTCCTTGACCACAATTAGAGAAATGCCACCATCAATAGCAGCTGCAATTGCTGAAGGTAACTTGGATCCAAGTACCATGGAGGCCTTTTATCACTTTCCCAGTTCTACAACTCATCTCAATCCTGCTACCAAAAACCAGACTTCTGATCGATTCCCAAGACATGAGGCCACTGCCATATCTACAGAAGAGTGCTGCTTTTCTGTTGTTTCCTCTCACAAAGTCAGAAAAGAAAGAACTGCAGGCAAGCGTTCTCTAACCAAGCATGCAAGATATATAGCTCATAAATTTTTTATGCAAAATGTGTTCAGATGACTCTTCAACAATTTGAAACTTTTATCTCAACTTGCAAAAATTCTGAAGCTATAGAAATATATATTTATTTGCTGTATAGATATTTTCTATTATAGGTAAAAGCCTTAGACTAAAACATAGTGTACTCATTTCTAATGGAATGTTTCTCTGGTGGCATTGCAGTAATGGGGCAGAAAATCGTGATAGAAGAAAGCAAATACTCACATGAAGCTACAGAGCTGGAGAACTTGGTATGCCCTTTGAATGCTCGATCTACAGATGAAAATGAGACAGCTATTGACAAAATTCACCTGAAAGTTCCTGACAACAACCCGTTCAGAAAGCGAAAACTTGTTGAAGTTGAGTTGGATCAGTGTGAGAATGTTACTGAACAAGTTTCAGAGGTGACTGAGGTTGAGAACTCGGAAATCTTATGTGTGACACCAGAATCACAAGAGAGTGTAGATTCTAAACCTATTATCAAGACAAGTGATGGGAAAATGAGAGCCAAAAATGAGAAGTTGAAGAGAAGGAATTGCCAAAGTTCAGAAAACAAGAAGAGCAGTATTTTAAATTTCTTTTCTCGAGTGTAACATTTTGTTTTCTTTGGTTATAAATTAAAAATTTTGTGATTATGAGAAACTCCTGTAATCTAAATTTTGAATTTTGATTTAAATGAAAGTTTACTGAAACATATGATCATGAAACCAAACATCAATGGAAAATTTGATCACATTTTTCAGCACCAAATTTGGATACATTTTTGTAATACAATTCACGTTTTTATTTTACTGGTATGATTTTGATTTTGATATTCTATCTAAGGGTTGCAATTTGCTTGCTGGCAAAGCGAGTGTTGGTTTCACTTGGTTAAAACAAGTAAAATTTTATTTGAAAAAATTGATTTATTTTTGTCTTTTTTGAAAACTTTTCAAGTACATCTAGTTGAGACGGATTTAAAAAGAAAAAAATTGACATAATTAAAAAAAAAATTGTACTAAAGATGAAAATTGACATAATTCACTAAGGACATATGCAGCAAACAGAACATGAGAAATCAAACCTGTTTTTCCAAGAAATTGCTTACGGAAAGCACCTGAAAACGGAGTTCCTTTCCCAATGCCATGGATTTTTGTTATTTATTTATTTTTAAATTTTTTGACTGGCTTGAGTCGGTGGAAATAGTTGTAATTGCAAGAACCAATTAGGAAAACACATGCACTTCTTATGAAAAACTAAAAAAGAGGGTAAAAGCATAAGCATTGAGCCACTGACTAGAGCCTTTATTGGTCAAATAGCACAAGTTCTACAACAACCACATTCTGTAACCAAAAACAGAGAAAAACAACAGACGTGGTTTCCTAATGTTTGTTTCTGCGAAGCAATTGTCTGTACCAGTAGGCAGACATCTTTGGGTACCTCTTGAGGGTTTTGAAATCGACATAAACAATGCCGAACCTTGAAGTGTAGCCTAGTCTCCATTCAAAGTTGTCAAGCAACGACCATGCGAAGTAGCCAACTACATTTGCTCCATCATCAATGGCCTTCTTCAGTTGAGTCAGATAAGCCTTGTAATAGTTGATTCTGGTTGTATCATGCAAGCCCTTTGGAAGAGTGACAGTACCCGGATCATCCATGCCTGCAAATCGTGCATAGATGATATAACACTGAAATACTAGATCATAGGAGATTAAAAAAAAAAAAAAAAAAAAAATGTGAAAACCTTAAATAAACCACACCATTTTCAGCCAAAATTATAGTCGGATTTCCATAATGTTCCTTTATGTAAGTCACAGCTTTGTAGAGACCCCATGGCACGTTGTAGAGCCAATAAGAATATGCCTGCAATTATTCAATTAATCAACCATTGATTGGCAATGTGGCGCACACAATTAGGTCATAAAGGTTAAGAAAAGACAGATATCAATGTATGGTTTGGATAATTCACCCTTGGACCAATTGGTACTCCTCTTTTTTCATCTGCAAATTTCAACAACCAAAAAGAGGGTAATATTATTCAAACATATAAAGATCTACACCAACAATGAATATTTATTCCAATTTTGTCAGATAAGAATGGAGGGAAAATAGTGTCGTACAAGCAAATGAAGCATTCCAGTCCTGCTGGTAGCCGAGATCTTTTGGTTTGGCATTATGGGCGTCGTACATATAGTAAGCAGTATATTGATTGATACCCACAAAATCCATCGAACCCTTTACCATCTTAACTTCTTCTTTTGTGAATTTGGGCAGCCGATCACCAACAATTTCTTGCATTGTTTTTGGGTACTCACCATATACTATGGGATGGATAAACCTACATCAAAAAACCAAGGGCATTATTACAAAACCTACAAATTTTGAAAGAATCACTTAAAAATAAATTCTGTTAATATCATCTAAATGAATTGTCACTTAATTGTAATGTATTTTCTATCACATTGTTGCTATCCCACTACCAAATTATATCAAGTGATTTACAAGTTTTCAATCATGCAGTTGTTACTGTCACCACGAATATTAATTTTCTTTTTACTTTGAATGGCTGAATCTGTTTTGCTTGGTAAAAGTAACCATGAGTAGGAGTTCTTACCATCCAATATGGAAGTCTCTTGCTCTTTGAGCAGCGTAATTGTCAGCCTTTGATCTTGTAAGAGGTTCATACCAAACAAAATCCAAGAGAATGCCAATCCTTCCCTTCTGTTTTTCCTGGGACATTAAGTGTATAGTAAGCAAATGCACCTTTATTTATTATTTTTTGTTTGTTAATGAAATGGATTGTGGTGAGAGATCTTGAAAGTACTAGTGAAATAGAAAAAAGGGAGCTTACTTGATACTTTTCACGATATCTCTGAACTGCAGCAGCGTGAGATAAGATCAGATTATGGGCCACAATGTAAGGCTCGGTTGCAGAATTTCCTGCTGTGCAATTTCCAAATGCTTTGGAACACCTTCCAGGAGCAAAGAATCCATTATCGTATCCAAGAGCAGCCACTACTCTAGGTTCATTAAATGTCATCCAATTCTTCACTCTGTCTCCAAACGTCTTGAAGCAAAAATCTGCATAATCCGCAAAGTCTTTCCTGTATAGTTTGAACTATTTGTCAAAACCTCAACATAGGAAAGAAAAAAAACTAAACTACACATTTATTTTAGATGTTATAGTCCAAAAATTTTAAATTCTTAAGAAATGGTAAAACTATATGGAATAAACAAAGGCAATTGCTTGCGATGATACTTACACTACTTCATGACTCAACCATCCCAAGTACCTCTCCTCAAGTGCTTGAGGAAGATCATAATGATTAAGATTTGCGTAAGGGGTAATTCCTGTGAATGTTCAATTCAAAACGAGTAAAGTCAAATTGTGTTAAGATCATATTTATCTTTTGTCACCCAGTGTCAATTTATCAATGTCAAAGAAAAACTACCCCTTTTGAGCATGTAATTGATCAATCTATTGTAGTAAGCAACTCCTTTCTCATTTACTTTCCCGGTTCCATCTACATAGAGAAAATTGGATGAAAGGAAATTTCAGTACTTACGAATAATTTCAGCGATAATTTTATTAATGAATGATTGTAGTATGATATTTACTCGGAAATATCCTAGACCATGAAATTGAGAACCGGTAGGCATCGAAGTTCAACTTATTCATGATATCAATATCTTCCTGTCATCAGAGAATAGAAATGTAAATTTCATATTTCCTACAAACTGCTAACCAAAATCCAAATTCCTTGATAAAAAAACTCAAATACATTTTGCAAAGCATTTTAAAGGAAGACTAGTACATAAAATGATTACTGTTGCAACGCCCCACTATGAGCTTGTCGTGGTATTCTGATTGATTATAGACCCTCGTGAGGATGCAAGGATTTATAAGTGGGGAGTTCGTAACACTTTGTCCTATATCGGAAGTTTGCATGGGTGATCTTGAACATATAAAACACCAATACCTTGCTACTAAATAACTTGGACTTAAGGTTTTGGGCATTGTTGGTCGACCCACAGGTTATTCGGGCCAGCAAGTAGTGGGGTGTTACAAATGGTATCAGAGCCGACCCATTCACACATCTATGTGGGCCACTTATTCTGGGCTGACCATGAGCTTCTTGTGGTATTTTGATTGATTATAGACCCTCGCGTGGCGTTACAACTGTAATATATATTTGAAGAAAGTCCACTCCATGATTTTGAAGGGTCTTGTTAACGAGTGTCCTAAGTGCATCGGCCAGCAACATTTAAAATGGTTGTAGATTGTTCATGACACACATTTTTACAAACAACGTACACCCATTTCATCACTTTAACACTCCAATTGAATTGCGGGATGAGAAAAGAATATAAATGATTGTGGTCTCTCACTATTATATTTGAATGAATAAGAAAACAAAACTAGTAGTATGTGATATAAGGATATGGATGAGATTTCATTTTCTTCCTTCCTATTTTAATGGACAATCTTGATATTATAAAATATATAGAACCAATCAATTTTTTTCCACAAAATCTCATCACTTTTGATGAGAAATTAAACTATAAAATAAAAGATTTTTACCATTAAAAAAAAAGGGGTAATTTTCTCACCATTTCGTCACTTAATTTATAAACCAAACATAAAAAAAAAAAAAAAAGAAGAAAATCTTTTTGATTTTATTTCTTATCATTTCTCACCAAATTATTTGATCAATATGGAACAGGTATGATTTTTTTTTAGTTAAAGAATTTTAGAAGTACCCTTTTTCTTCTACGTTTCTAAAAATTAATGAGTCCAAATGCATCGTTTTTAAAGTTGAAATACATTGTATGTGTAATTAATCCAAACAAAGGCAGCACTTAGCCCCAAAAAATTGCAGCATATGTTCTTCGTTTAATAATAATAAATAAATAATAAAAAACAGAGCATATAAATATAGTACTTTATAGCGATGATATTGGTCAACTGAGACAGCTCCGGTAGCATTATTAGCTTCAATTCCTGCATTAGAAGACCCATAAATCTCATATCCAAAATTAAAACAAAATATCAAAGAACAAGAACAGTACAAGGGCAATACATATACACATATAGATATAGAAGAAGTGAGTGTGCGTGTACCGGGAGTTTGAATGAAGACGTCCCAGATGCTAGGGCCACGGCCGTCCTTGTTGGCCATGCCTTCGACTTGGTAAGCCGAAGTCGCCGTTCCGAACACGAAACCCTTGGGAAATGTTCCTCTGCTCAGTCCTCCCGTGTCGAGATTTATTACACTTTCCGGTGATGATGCATTCGCAACCACCACGGTTACGACCAACAGCAACACCAATGGTGCTCTTCTCATCATCATCTTCTTCTTCTTCTTCACACTACTACTACTCATCATCATCACACACTTACACACAGAGAGACACAGTCTCTGAAAGAGAGTTGTGACTGGTTTCAGCTTTTTATAATTGAGAAAGGATAATTCCACAGGGGGTGTTTTTGGGAATTATCCACTTAATAATTAAGAGGATTTGAGAATTGATTTTTTTTTTTTTGATTTTTTAATTTTTTATGAAATAATATTATAAAATAAAATAATAGAGAAAAAAACGTATTAAGAGGATATGAGAATTGATTTTTTTGTAAGATTTATTTCATTATTTAATTTTTTTGGTTGGTTTACAAACAACACTTAGGCCTCGTTTGGCAAGCGATTTTTTTAGCTAAAAAGTTACTAAAAAAGTCAAAAAATCAATAACCTATACAAAAAAGTCAAAGATTCTCTTTTCTCTCTACTTTTTGCACATCTTTTCATAAAAAACTAAAAAGTCATCCCAAACATACTAATTTTTTTACATCATATTTTAACTAAAAAATCAAAAAGTTACTAAAAAAATATGTTCTCAAACGAGGCCTTAGTGGTTTTTAAAAAAAGGCAAGCTTGCTATTTGGCTACCTCCAAAACTTTCATAAGACCTTTCATTAATACAAATTTAATAAAAAGTATTTTAAATGTTAGTTTTAATCCTTTCATCAATTTAATATCAAATGAAGGTAGAATTAAATATTTTATCAAATGAAGAGAGTTTTTATCCTTTATCAAATTTTACAAGTAGTCGTTGAGTCGGACATCTACTCGGATGTCTTTTCGATCATCTTCCTAGATAATCTTGTTTTCTTTATTTGAACGTCAATTTTTCCTCACGACGTCGTAACAAGATTTGATAAAAATTTTGAATTTACTATTGGAGTGCATCATATCATATCAAAATTTTCATCAAATTTTTACTCAAATTTGATAAAAATTTTGATGCAACATTGGAGATGGTCTTATACATAATCTCATCCTATTTTACTTGATCCAACACATTAGCTATTACACTAGCCATTTTAACAAAATAATTTCAAACTAGGTACATTTGAAAAGTTTTTTGAGGCTCTTTAAACAGTTTGCGTGAATAAATAGGTAAAATAAAAAATAACAGTCGAGTATATAGATAAAAAATAATAATTAAGTAAAATAACAAAAATATTTCTTTTTTAATAAAGAGTAACGTTAGAATTAGTATACAAATAATACTCTAGAAATATAATACAGTGTTGAAAATATAATAAGGGTTTTTTTTTTTTAAGGTCCCTGATATTAAGGTTGTATAGCATAAAGAACATTCAATATTTTCATAATGTCTAAGGTCCCTCAACAATATTTTCATAATGTCTAAGGTCCCTCAACCTTGATCTAGAGAAATTTCAGTCCAGAGAAAATTGGTCCAGAGAAATTTCAGTCTAGAGAAAATTGGTCCAGAGAAATTTCAGACCAAATTTCTCTGGAAAGTCTAATTATTCTCAGAATTTCTCTGGATTGAAACTAGAGAAATTCTCTGGATTGGGTGTTGAGGATTGATCTCAAACACCTTTCTTCCTCTCATGACTAACAAATTTATTGAGAACTATAGATGCACAAAGCTAGTGGTTGAGACAATGTTTTATATTTTTTATTGAAAGTTGTGAATGTTTTTATGAATCTGTTCTTCGCTTCTTGAATAAAATTCCATTCTTACATTTTGTCATGATTTCATTTACACTTTCATTTATACTTCCAGTTATACATTTGTTGAAATAAACTGATCATAGGGATACATGTAAGTAACTAAGCATAATTAACAAAAATTTCAGCAACTTACCCAAATCATTGTGATTCATTAGGTAAGCAACATTGTTCAACTGAATTCAACTGGAAAAATTCAACATTGTAATATGTAAGCAACATTAGAAGGGATAACAATGGCAACTTACCAGAACCAGAGAAATTCTGGAAAAATTTGAGAATTTCTCTGGTTTGTTATTGAAATATCAATTGAAAATTTATCTGGTTTATTAAAAATAACAATTGAGAATTTCTCTGGTTTATTAAAAATAACATTTCTCTGGTTTATTAAAAATAACAATTGAGAATTTCTCTGGTTTGTAATATCTGGAAAAAATTCTGCAACTTACCCAAATCTGTTCTTCGCTTTTTTCCAGTTGAATTTTTCAATCGAAAGTGTTTCTCTGTTGAACAATGTTCCCATTAGGTCTCTCCAAGCACAGACAGAAGCATGTGAAGCCAAGACTAAAGCAGATTTGTCAAAGGCACAGAGAAGCGAGGTATATAGCATAAAGTGGATCAGAAGGGATAATAATGGCGACACCAGAACCAATATTAACAATCGCACCTCTCTTCCTCTTAATCATCCCAGGCAAAACCGCTTGTGTAACCTTGGTAGTCCCTTCAACATTGATTTTAATCAAATCAGCCAACAATTGCTCGTCCACCTCATGGAAAAACCTCGCATAAGGATACGAAACTCCAACATTATTGATCAGAACTCCAACATCCAGACCTTCAATGGTTTCACTGTAACGACCCTCGTTACTGATTACCAGTAACCACCGAATTATATACTGATTATTGCTAAATTGAATTGATAACGATTGATCATTGAGTTAATTGAAGTATTGAATAGACCGATTGAAATTGGAATTGAAATTGAATAAGTTTGACTATCGAATTGCACATTGCATCTGTTTGATTGACTAATTGTCTGTTTGAGTTATATGTTTAAACTGCTAATTGAAGGCCTTATCGGCGGCCGAATTAGAAACCGTTTAGTGTTTTAGAATCAGTAGAATATTTGTGAATTAATGGTATATTATCTGAAAAATCGATTAGGAATGATTAAACTGGATTAGAATAAGTTAATTGAAATGTTGGCCTTATTTACACTTTTGCCATAGTTAGTGGCCATTTGTTTATTACTATTTGAGGGCCTTATACACTTAGAGAAAACATTTGATCAGCTCTTCTTCTTGCTTACAACCGACCAAATTAGAGAAGTAGAGAGAGAGTAAGAGAATTGGCTTGGTCTTGTAGATTTAACTTGAATCTTGAAGAATTGGAGCATATGTTGGCAAAATTAAACTTCTAGACAAGAAATTGAAGACTTAGGTAAGTGAATTCATTGCATTCTTGTTATCTTGGAGCATCATCTTGCATGTATCATGATTATAGAGAAGTTAAGACATGAATTTGCTCATTTATGTGGAATTAGAACTCCATTGTTGCATGCATGTTGAATTTGTTGATTTTTGAGGTTGAATTCATGGTCAATTGGTACATGCAAGCTCATATTCATATTTAGTCCATGATTTCATTTCATTTGCCAACTATTGAGCTCTTTAGAGCAAGATTTGGAGATTTAAATTGGTTTGAAACTCATGCATTGCATGTTTTCATTTTATTTGTAAAAATGGGTTTGAAATTGTATTTAATTGACTCACCTTTGGGGCTTGAATTCTTAAATTGGCTTTTGAAACTTGTTATATATTGAGTTGGGATGTATTCCCCAGAATTTGGGCCCAAGAGGTTGAGTTTTGGATGGTTGAATACTTGGTTCGAACTTGGGAGACAAATCTGGAAATTCCAGATTTGGCTTCCTCGCTCGAGCGAAGGATTCCTCGCTCGAGCGAGCCCTTTGTTTTTGCAAGCTCGCTCGAGCGAGCATCGAGCGACCATCGCGCGTAAAAATTGAGCAACCAGTACTTTCACTGTTCATGCAGATCGCTCGAGCGAAGGATTTCTCGCTCGAGCGAAGCCTTTGATTTTGGAAGCTCGCTCGAGCGAAGGAAGGCTCGCTCGAGCGAGGTGCCTATTTCCAGCAACTTTTGAAAAATGCCTTCCAAGTGTAATTTTGCATCCTCATCTCATCCTAGGCATTCTTAGGCCTAGTTTAAGACATCTTAATGAGGATTTAGACATAGAACACACCGAGGCATATTAGGAAGTTAATCATTGTACTTCCCCAACTGTTAAACTTAGTGTGTGTTCAATTGTTTAATTGTTTAGGGTTGGCTCTCGGGGACACGCTCTAGCTGCTAATAGCCCAATCTCTGTGAGTAACAGACTGTGTAAAGATATGTTCAAAATGGTTATCTTTTGAATATTGAACTGAAATGTTTATTGAACTGATATGGTTTATTGAATGAATGTATGTCCTGTATTTCGAATTGTATTGTGGCATCCTTAGCACCCATTGTTATTGATTGATACAGAGCTCTGTCGGTTCCCTCGTGGAACCATATCGTTATTGATTGATGGCCATCACTATTGTTGGGTCTGTTAAGGCCCGGTCCTTTGGACCTATTGTTTATAGGCTAATGGATGTACCACATATGACTGATTGATTGAAATGCTGATTGATTGAAATATTGAAAGATTGAAATACTGTTTAATGAATTGATTTCATTACTGAAAGGACATTCATTCATAACCTCTTTACACATTATGTTATTCACTGGGCTTTAGCTCACTGTTTATATATATATGTAGGTTCTCAGCAGCCCGACCGGAGCTAGGAGCGTGGGATTGGTCCCCAGTTTTGTCAAGCCAGCCTATGTGCCTCATTGCGAGGTTCCGTGTTGCCATGCTATGGCTTTGGGGTCTTTTGTATTTCCCCTGACTGTCTCACTGTTTTGTACTGTTGTGGGACTATTGTATAGACTGTTACTGTTTACTGTACTGTCCTAGGGGTTAAGTCCCTGTTTTCACCGACTGTTATGGATATGTATATAAATGTATGCCGTATTGTACTGTACTGTTTTATGTGCATGTGAATGAAAAACTTTTGGCATACAGATTGTCACAGCTCGTTGGACACTATTCATTTATTGTTTTGGCTTCCGCCAGGCCCTGAACTCTGTTATATTGTATGATTGTTAAGCAGGCCTTTGGTAATCACGGATTACTGGCCAGTTACGGTGCTAAACCCATAGGGCCGGGTTTGGGTCGTGACAGTTCACGAATTCGATTAACCCCTTCGTTCAAATCTCCAGAGAAATCAACAACCACAGTCTTGATTTGGGTTTTCCCGAATTTGGCTCCGATCGACTCCGAAACCTCCTTGAGTTTCTTGGGGTTTCGACCAACGAAAATCAAATTCAGACCTTTATGTTCCTGACTTGGTTATCCTCTCTGGCTATGAGAGTGCAGGTGTAATAAAAGGGCACGGGGGTGAGGGACCTTAGACTACAAAAGAACATATTGTGGATCTAATCCATTACTAAAAGTTAGATAGGGACCTTAGACCGATTTTCCCATATAATAATTAGAATACATTACACTTTTCGTACAATTTTTATTTTTTGTTTTATAAATAATTTTTTATTTTCTGCACAAGAATCATGCTATCGTGATAAAATAATAAAATAAAGATTTATTATATTGTTTTGTATTTATTTTAGGAAAATTTATTAGAAAATCTTATTTTAGAAACTTCTATACTATTTGGTCCTACCTTTTAAATGGTTGATTGAGGAGTTATTATTAGGTGTAGTGTGTGACCAGTGAGTTCTTTTTCAAGTGTGAATGGGCATTGGTTGGACAGATATACTCTCAATAGTTAATTGAGAAAATTTGTTTTTTTTTTTTTTTGGAATGTGTGACAAGTATGGTGTGATATTTCAATGTGACAGGTATTAATGTGACACTCTAAAGATGTGACATTTCAAAAAAATTTAAAACTCCTTAGTGTATTTTTCTCAAATGTGACAACGTGACATGTATGATGTGACACTCCAAATTTTTCACTCATATGTAGTGTACTTTTTTTAAATGTGATAATATAGTAGATATGATGTGTCACTCTAAAAAAAAAAAAAAACTCCTCAGCACTCTAAAAAAATTAAAAATTCCTTAGCGTATTTTTTTCTAAATGTGACATATGACACTGTAACGTAGCGGATCCAATTTGATTGAATTACTACATGTTTTTATGTCACGTGCCAAAAAATAATTAATAAAGAATTCACGTCCTGTGTGTTAAAAACAATCAAATTTAAAAAGTTATTAATGCGCTTTTCAAACAACATAACACACAAACACCTCACCACTTTTCTTATACATAATCACGGTAGCTGTCCTCTAACTATACTAATAATGATAAAATAATCAACAAATAATTTAAAAAATTACTCAATTACCCAAAAAAGCATTTGAAAACTTATGAATTAAGTTTGCAAAATAAGATTCGCTGGTTAATCCCCTTTGATCTTATGCATTATCACTTTACTGTTTGCATATCAATTTTTTTGCCCTAAAAAGAAAATGTTTTATTAACTAGAGGTTAAGATACACCATCTAAAAAAAAAAAACTAAAAGTGAAGATAAGGCCAAAATAGCCTACAATAATTGCGATGAGATTGGAGACAACTATATTGGGAAATGGGAAATCTATGTACACGACATAATCATAAGCTAGAGCATGTAAATGACAATAACTAAGGGATCTGGTAACTGGGTAAAGATTTTAAGCTGCAAATTTTGAGAACTCAGGTTTCACTTTTCTTAGAATCAGTCATGGTTAAGCATTTAAATTTTTATTTTATTTTATATATACATATATATAAATAACATAATAAGTAGTTCCATTACAAAAACAAAGGACAAACTCAAACAAACAAGAAATTAAAGAAATTGTCAAATTCCAATAGTCTTGAATAATGATAGCCAATGAAAAATGATATCCTTCAAATAAAAAAAAAAAATGATAATGTCATGCTTAAAATGAACAAAATGTAATTTGAACACCTAGGGAGTAAGCATGTTGCAAGGGGAAATGTCAATGTATACGCAATTTCTTGTCTTCAAAATAAAGGCAAAAAAATAGAGTAACAACATATGAAAACTTATTGATTTAGAATAAGGTGATTACAATCTTTAGAATATTTTATATAAAAGAATGATTATCTGATTCTTCTTTTTAAAAAGTTGATTTGAGGGTTTGATAGCTTGTTCCTAATTAAGTGGTGAAATTTCTTTCAAGTAATGCGAAGAAGATGGCGAATTTGTAAGATATTGACTTGAGGGCTTGGTAGCTTTTCCCAAATCAAATTGTAGAATCCTCTCTAATTTAGTAAAAGAAGATAAATTTGATGAACTTTAATTTGAATCTTTGAGTTTTATATTTTATGGAGATTGACAAACTTTGATGAAGAGACCTTTGGAGTTTTAGGCTTGAATCTGATGGAGCTTTTTCCTTGACTTGATATAGATTTTTATATCTACAACTTGATTTATGTATGGAGAATTGTATATAAAATTCAAGCAGAAATTACCCCTATTTATAGGAATGGATGGAGGAGAGTTTTAATAGACTTTAACTTTCTTGATAATTATCTCTAATTTATTTATCAAAATATCACTTTAATGGTGTGCCATAATTTTATTGGTTTAACCATGTGACAAGTGGCTTAATTTGATTAGTCAAAAATTTACTGCATCATTTTAACAGTAATATTTAATTTGACTATCATGTAATTCTGATTTGAGACCAATTAGACACGTGACAAAATTTATTTTGTCAATAATTGTGTCATATTCTGTAGGCCTTTATAATTTTGTCATTGGCTAAAATTTTACACGCTCACAGCCCCATCGCCCCATTTCATCACTCTCAATTGTATCTTTAATGAAGTGACAAACAATATCAACCAATTAATTTTCTTCAAACTCTTCTCTTTCCTTTCAAAATTATTTGTCGCCTTATTAAAAGTGTAATTAAAAGTGATAATAGAGGGATATAATAAGACTCTGATGCAAATATCTTCCCTTGACGATTGATGCATGTAGCTTACGAAGTGGTTGAGTCATAATTTTAAACACGTTATACTACAATTTCATTTACATTGTATTGTAATTGACACGAATTCACATTATGCTTATTTTTTTAGGATTGAGCTGCTCTTTCAAATATGAACGTGAGAGGTTTATGGGATCTATCATGGGACTCGTTTAGATAATTTGAACTATCTATTTTATAAGATCTTTTGTGTATATCATTTATGAAAAAAAAATTATATTTATTTGGTAATTGTAGTTTCTTCCATTTTATTATGTTTGTCTTAAAAAAATTGACAGTCTATTTTTAAAAACATATTTATCGATTATTTTTTAAGACAAACACGATAAAAAAAAGAAATTACGATTATCGAATTAATTTAATTTTTTCATAAATGATATATATATATATATATGTTCGTATAAAATGAACAATTTGACTTATGTGAATCCCGTAGACTAGGGGTGTAAATTTGGTCCGTGGCCTGTAACACCTGGCTCTTAGTTAGCCGTTGATTTTATGGTTAATCTTAAGTATGTATTTATACGTGCATTTTATGTTTATTTATATGTTATGTGCACCATGTTTTGTTTGACAGATACGCTAATTTGTGAAAAAGACCTATCTGATTCGTTAAATTGTAAGGTTGCCAATTAACTAATGGACTAGGTGGGTAGAGCCTAATTCCCCTTAAAGTAGGGTTCAACTAACTTAGGTGCCAGCAAGAAATAATTTAATAAATTATATAATTAATTGAAGTGATGTGGTTCTAATTTCATTAATTCACGTTAAGTAAAATTAGATAATTTTTATATCTATGATGAACTCAATAAGAGAGAGAGGGATATAATCCGAGAGGGAGAGAGAGAGAGAGAGTATTTTAGAGAACAAGGAGAGAAGAAGAGAAAGAAAGGGAGAAGAAGAGAACTTGAAGCAACTTCACTAAATTAACTCTTGAGGTAAGAATTATTCCTAATTTCTTGCATGAGAATAGTTTTCATCTTGAACACGTGGAATTTAGGGAGAGAATGAGGGATTGGGTAGTGTAAGTTGTGTTACAAACCCTAACAAGAGGAATTCTCCAAATCTTGGCATGAATAAAGCTCACCTACTTGGTCTTGCATGATTGTAAGTTAGATTTCTATGGTTTTGTTGAAACATAGAATTCCCATATGCATAGGTTTTGTTTTCTTCTCAACTTTAAAGTTGTTCATTTGATTGTGGGACTTGGGTTTAATTTAAAGTTCTATTCTTGGCTTGAACTTGGTATTTGTTTATACACCATGTTTGATAACTCTTGGGCTTTGATTTGGTCAAATTGGGTTTGAGTTTTGAAGAGGGAGAGCTCACAAGAACATAGCCGAATTTTCAGTTTTGGACACCCAGAACCGCACGTGCGGCAGGGGTGACTGCACGTGCAGGAGGCACTGCGTACGGTGGGTAGGCCCACACGTGCGGAGAACAGGGGAACTGTTTGGAGTATTCTACATAAATTGCACTTGCTGGTGCACGTGCGGTGAGAGTCCCACACGTGGGGCTGTTGTAGACGCGCCCTCGGGCCTCACTACAGTTCGGACTCAAAATTGTGTCACGGTTCTTAATCTGAACCAAAGAGTCCAAATTCGGCAAATCGTTTTGAGAAAATAGATTTTTAGAAAGAAGTGCCAAACATGGACTGCTTTGCCAGATACAGAGTCGCCACCTAAATATTTTATTTTGAGAAATTTAGAAAACCCTGACTCGTTGCCTAAGGCCACGTGTCCGTCATCACCAAAGTTGCCTCGGCTCGGGAACTTGGGTACGATTGGGGAAGGTCACTTCGTGAGCACCCCTGCTCGCCCGATCAAAGATCGGCCTCTATTAACCATGATATCTAGTTTTGAAAACGTTATGCATTTTTATTCCGGTTATTAGCCTAGATTTACTATGTGATGCGCACAACATACAAGTATAGACTGGATCGCCTGAATTGGAACAAAACATTCCATGTTTGTTTTTTTTAAAACGGTTTGCTACACGCAAGTAGGCTTAAAATGCAGATTTTTACCACCCTCGGGTGGGCTTAGAAAAGATGGTTTTGCCACTATCTAGTGGGCTTAAAACTCACAGTGAATGAACTGTTCCAATTCAAACAACCCAACCTTCACCCACAGGCATTCAGGCAGTTATATCACATAAGTAAATAGCCTCATGGTAAGCATGCTATCATGGCAGTCACTCACACGCATGCAAGGATGCTAAAGTATAACCACTTACCGAGTACTCCAAGCCAAAGAAAGAAGCTAATTAGAAATCAATGCATGATCGTAACTATACAGAGATGCCTAATGCAACACATGCAAAAATGCAACTAAGATAGGCTCGGCTATTCTAAACATGACATGCGAAATGCTACAACTAAACAAGTATTCAACTTGGAATTGAAATACAAATGTAGTTAGTATGATGCGCCGAGCCCGGTGCATGCAAAATAGATGAATGAATGCAAACATGCTATCATACTGTATGCTAATTGAAACATGCCCTAATCTAACCATCATAAGCAGGTAAATAAAAGGGAGAAAGACGTGGGGTTGGAAGACATACATCACACGCACACACACTTATTACAACATTGCCCTCGCTCGGAGGGTCCAAATAAATAATATACAGTCCCAAATAAATAGTTACAGTCCGAATAATTACAAAATCCTAATTAATTAACAAATTTAACTAGGAAAGCTATAAATTAGCATGCAAGCTAGGGACTGCCTCGACTCTGCTCCGGATGATGGATGATGCATGTTCGGGTTGCTTGGCGCGGAAATCCATTACGATGCCCCAATTAGCCTCTGTTTGCAATTGATGTCAGAATGCTGCGCAAGGCTTTTGAAAGTTGCTGACTTCTGGTTTGCTGCAACAGAGAGCAGGAAAGGGGCATAGCAATGTATTTTCACATATGTATGCATGTCTCGATCCTCGTGCCACCAATCACGCATATCGATGCATGATGGCCGAGGAGTCGAATTGCACAACTCAATATGGAATGAATGCACATGAAAACACAACAAGACCAAGACTCCATCATAGATAATCCGGAGTGTCGGTGACTGGGAATTGAGACACGTTCCGTCACTTGAAGTACGAAACGTCCCTCGTTTCCCGTGCTCGGGCTAACTCCTATCCCAAGCACAATGCAATATGCATGACATACATGAATGCGACTAATATACAACCTAACATACACAATGCTATGGAATGGCATACACGATGCACGAGGTAACATGGCATACACAATGCACTAGCATACAACATAGCATACACAATGTTATGAAATGAAATGGCATACACAATGCATAATGGACTTACACCAACACAAGTGGACCTCAGCCACACTCACGTAGGAGGCCATAAGATGAAAATGAGACTCTCGAGATGCGTACACACATGCACGCAAACCGAGGACCGATCCTAGGGCACGAATGCCACTCTAACAAGGCATGACAAGGCATGGAGTATGGCACACAAGCATGCAAATTTCAGCACTAAAATATGATGCTAAAAAGCCCTCAAACATGGAAACATGGTACCCGATGCATGAGATAAACCCCGAAACTCAAAACTATGCACATGGAATGACTTATGGCTATACAAAGCATGCATTATTTGATCATGAAGTATGAAGACAGAAGCAAGGCAGTCCCAAAACATGAACTTTTCTAGTTCAAAGTATGGCCAAAAGATGATAGCAAGATGACTTAAAATAGTATGCAACTTTGACTAGCTAACATGATTTACATGGCAAGTATATGATGCGCATGGAATCTCACTAAACCATCAAAAATCAGTGAATAAAGCATGTGAAAATAGGCCCAAATAACCACTGATATACAACCATGGCATGCAAAAACGATGAGTTACTTTAGAGGGTCGTGCAAGGGATTCTTAAGCACATACAAGATAGACATGTGGCAGCACCAAACCAACTCTGAAAATAAAATATGGTAGTCCCAAAACTCACCAAATTGACCCTGGAAAGTGACTTCAAAGCATGCAAGATAGGGTCTCTTTGGAGGGCCAAAATGACCACCAAGCAAGTCAAGGTGAGAGGGGGTCACCCCCCTCTGATTTGGAGGCTCAAAATAGCATCAAAGCCACTGGAAATCTACTGGATTCCAGTGGCTAGAAGACCAAACAAGGCATGCAACAAGAGCTTAGGTGCAAGGCTCAAAACAAGGGACAATCAAGCATACAAAGAAGCATGAGACCTCAAATAATAAAATGTCCTTAATAAAACATGAATATGATATCAAAACAAGCCTTTTTACAGTTTATGGCAAGTCTCAAAAATGAAGGCAAATAGGGCTAATCTATCATGCAAAAATGGCCCTAAAAGAGAGAATAGAGACAAGGGGTAGCAGCCGGCCCCAAATGGCAAAGATCCCTTCAAAAAATTTGAAGAGGGGCTCAAAACAAGACACTTTACAGTTTATATAAAGCCACGAAAACAATCACAAGTAGGGCTAAACAAGCATGCAAGAAAAGGACCCAAGAGAGGGATAAAGAGACAAGTGGTAGAAGATGATCTCAAACAGAGGAGAGTCCTTCAACAAAGTTGAATAAGGGCTCAAAACAAGATACTTTACAGTTTATGACCAAGCCCAAAACAATTCAAAAATAAGCCTAAAATACTATGCAAAAAAAAGGCTTAAAAGGGAGTTTAAACACAAAGGGTGAGAAGGAGGCCTCAAACAGAGAAAGGCCCTTAATCAAACATGAAACAGAGCTCAAAATAAGACTATTTTCAGTTAGGGTCGGAGCCCAAAAATGTAAGCATAAGGAGCTAAGATATAGGCCAAAAAAATGCACAAAAAAGGGAAAATGGGACTCACCCTTGTAGCCTATGTCTTCAACAACTCTTGGTCCAAGAAATGGTGCTCCTAGCCTCTGGAAATGGCCTCCAAGCTGTTGGAATGGAGTGAGGAGGTGTGGTGCTATGGGTTGGTGTAGAAAGGGTGTAAGACTTGAGAGGTTTTGAGGGTTGAAGTGTAGAGAGAGAGAGATTCAATGCAAGAGGCTTGAACCAAATTTTTGTAACCCTCAAAACATGGCTGGGGGTGCTGGTTATATAGGCAAAGGAGTGGAGGAAAGGGGGGGGAAATTCAAATTCAAGTTTCCCCCCAAAAGACCCCCCCCGGATACAGGTTTTGGGGGGAAACAAACTGCACAACTGGAAAGTACCTGGAGAGAGGATCATGGCCGGCCAGGTTCAGGAGGTTCAGGTGGCCGGCCGGCCATCTCCCCTGGCCGGCCGGCCAAGGGTCAAAAGGGTCAAATATGATTAGTGGCCGGTCACCTCATATTTGTGGCCTCCCATGTGTACACAACACAACTATGTGGTCAAAAACTGGAAACAGTGAACCAGGAGAGAGAAAACCCAACTTTTTAGAGGGGTTCAAAAGGGTTAGAGACAATTACTGGCCGGCCATATCATATTGGTGGCCTCCCAGGTGTGTGCAACACAAATATGTGGTTTAGGACTAGAAAAAGTGGCCTAAGGGTGGTCAACATTAGCTTTCTAGTGAGAAAAACGGGCGACGGAGGGCGATGAAGAAACAAAACTGGTTGCCAGAACAATTACTGGCCTCCCACCCTTCTACAAGCTTCCTAACCATGAAAATAAGGTCCCTGCCAAAAATGAACTGAAACCGATGCAAAACGAAGGTTCGGGGACCGAAACACGCAGCTCGAGGCCCCGAAAACTGACTGTTAGGCACCGGAAGTGGTGTTCGACCACGAAGTTGGTCTCTCGGACCACAGTGTCCCTCAAAAGGGAGGAAATAAGGTGTGTGCCAAAAACCGGAGCAAACGGAGGCGGTTAAGCGGTCCCGAACCGAGGCACACGGCCGACGGTTCTGAAAACCGGGAACCGGGCTCCGAAATGGGAAAAATGACCTACGACCACGAAACATAGCCTACGGCCACTGAGAGATGATCTACGAGACCTCTCCCTCCCTTCGGGAAGAGAAAACGAAGAAAACGGGACCTGGTTTGCAAACCGAGGCAAAGCACAAAAGAGCCCGAAAGTCCGGAAGCAAGGCTTGCAGCCGAGACTCTGAAACTTCTAAACGAGCACAAAATGCAACATCACCGAGCGCTCAATCGGTGACGTCTGAGTCTTATGGTCGGTCAAAAATGGGGTGTCTACAGTTGTCCCTCTTTGACAGAACTCGAAAG
The DNA here is from genome assembly GCA_036172215.1 of Camellia granthamiana. NCBI lineage: Eukaryota > Viridiplantae > Streptophyta > Magnoliopsida > Ericales > Theaceae > Camellia > Camellia granthamiana. The sequence continues at coordinate 85,193,670 of CM069906.1, forward strand.
TCATAAGTGACGGGAGTGAATGTCAAAGCCCAGAGACGACCCATTTTTGACAAGGCCGAAGACTTAGACAAACAGGTGAGATAAACAGAGATGTGCCCGCAGGCAGGGGGGGCAAAATGCAACTGGCAATGCAAGACGCCGAAGGTGACTCAATGATCATGCAAATGCAGCAAGCTGTAATGAAGCACATATTCACAAATAGATGCAACAGTTTTAAGCAAGAATGCAAAGCAAAACTATATTTCATGCAGTTTGAAGAATGCGGAGAATCATTGAATTCTCACTATGTCTCACACGGAGGGGATACAATACCTGTGTGTCTCGTCTGGTCACACCAGCCTCAAATGAACCATACATACAATATCGTGCCTGCAAAAGAAAGAAACTTAACAAGCACAAAATGATTAGCAACATATGTTCAGTGTGATATCAAGCGTAGACACACACGGTGTTGGTAGGTGAGTGCATCGCAATGCGAGAAGCAATGTGCGTGACAGCGCAAGTTTAAGCATGAAGGCATGACAATAACAAGGAGACGTGCATAACAGTGCAAGTTATATGCATGAGAATGTAAGTGACGTGCACGACAATGTGGAACTAGATTGCACGTTTGTCACAAAACAACGAGCAAAGAAATGCGCGTTTCGGCGAGGGCGACTCGATCATGGCCTCTGGTTCACTACCTGGGGGGGGGGTTCACAACATATTCGAAAAGGATACACCTTGCTTTTGATGAGTAATGATGAGACACGCATCGAAAGTTGAAATTGAAGTTCCGGCGGAGCGATTTCGCGACGGAAAGTGCACTTTTCTTGTACTTTTTCAGGTCCCAGGGACTCCAATCATCACCAAAATTTGCAGAGATCTTGGGACCCACCTAGGGAACACCACCGGCCAGCTTTATTGCAAGGGGGAGGCCACCGGCCAGGGGTAAGGGAGAGGGGTGGCCGGCCTGCTAGAAAAGGTGGCCGGCCGGCCACCTAGGCTAAATCCGGGGCATTTTTGACTTTTTACCCTCATTTTTTGAAATATACTCATCCAAAGCACTTTTCCTCACAAGTGCAGCTCCGAAATTGTTCTCCCCTCCTTCCCAAACCATTTTCTCTCTCAGATCTGTGCTCTATACGCGTTTTCCAACGCCCCACGCAAGTTGTTTTCGCGAAATCTTTCAGTTTTCGTCACTTTGAACCAATTAAATTTTGATTTCGGCGCTTCTTTTCTCATTTTCACCACTTGAGGTAAGTTTGTCTCAACATTTGGAAGATTTTCTCGGGAGTTGACTTTTGTTGACTTTTTCATTCCCGAGAGTTAACTTTTGTTGACTTTTTCCAATTTTGGCTCATTTTCCTCATTTTTGCTCCTTTTTGCAGATTTTTCGAGATGGCTGGTCATTTCCCTCATGGTGGAGGTCCCCCGGGTGCCGGAGATGATCCCGACATTATGGCTTTACCCCCGAGAGTTCGGCCATTTGATCCCGTGAGGTATCATCCTCGGGAGCACATCCTCCCGCAGGCGGTTTTCTACCATTTTACTAATTTCGACGACCGAGCGCCTAGGGATCTATTTCTGCGAGAGCCAGAGTCTCACCTCTCTCATGAGGCACGAGAGGTATTTACTCTACTTTTGTATTTTCTGCAATATATTCCGTATTTTCCGTCTATTTCGTGCCTTCGCTATGTTTATCTGACCATTCAAGTGCACAGCTTGTTTTGAATGTTTAATCCATAGCACCGTATTCCGTTAGCATCTTGAACACACAGTTCAAACATTCTGACTTTCTGAACACACGGCCCGTATATTGGTTGTGAACACACAGCACACACTTGTTGAGAATAGAGCACGCAGCCCAAACTTCAAAATGAACACACAGCCCATACTCTGACGTCGAACACACAGCTCGTTGTTGAGGTGAACACACGACACACACTGATTGAGAGTTGAACACGCAGCCCAAACACTTGAATTCTGAGATGAACACACATCCCATTGTTTGAGGTGAACACTCAGCACACACTAATTGAGAGTTGAACACACAGCCCAAACACGTGAATCCTGAGATGAACACATAGCCCATACTTTGAACACACAGCCCATTGTTGAGGTGAACACACAGCACGCACTGATTGAGAGTTGAACACGCAGCCCAAACACTTGAATTCTGAGATGAACACACAGCCCATTGTTGAGGTGAACACACAGCACACACTAATTGAGAGTTGAACACGCAGCCCAAACACTTGAATTCTGAGATGAACACACAGCCCATTGTTGAGGTGAACACACAGCACACACTGATTGAGAGTTGAACACGCAGCCCAAACACTTGAATTCTGAGATGAACACACAGCCCATTGTTGAGGTGAACACACAGCACACACTGATTGAGAGTTGAACATGCAGCCCAAACACTTGAATTCTGAGATGAACACACAGCCCATTGTTGAACACACAGCCCATTGTTTTCATTGTGCACGCAGCTTATTCATTTTATCTTGGAACTGAATACATGTGTTCATCCTGAATGTAGGTGACTTCTCGTACCGTGCGAGGATATGGCTCTGTCACAGCGAGAGAGTGGTATGCTGAGCTCTCGGAGGCTGTTCGGGATTTGATTGATTTGGCAGGGTTTGGGCCCTTCTGTACTGGGCTATCTCGTTGTCCTGCTAGGAGGACGCTGATGGGTGCTTTGGTGGAGAGATGGTGGGACACCACTAACTCCTTCCATTTTTCTGCCACCGGGGATATAACCATGACCCCTTTTGACTTCGCCATACTGACGGGCCTTGATGTGGGAGGTTGGGCCATCCCATATGATGAGGACATGGGCGAGTGGGAGGCCGCCTGGATATATTTATTGGGAGTTCTCCCGCCAGTGGATAGATCTTCAGGTAGAGTCCGATACACCTGGTTCTCTTCCCATTTCCGGAGGGTGGAGATGGAGCCTGAGACTCCTGAGGAGGCAGCACAGTATGCCCGCGGCTTTCTAATGTTCCTCTTCGGGACTACTTTGTTTGTCGACAGGGGGAACACTGTCGGGCTATATCTGTTGAGCGCTTTGGTAGACCTATCACAGGTCAGACGGTACGACTGGAGTGGCGCCGGCTTGGCTACCCTTTATTGCTACATGAGCGCAACCTCTCGTGGACGGGGGGACTTGCTCGGCGGCTATTGGAGAGCTTGGAAGGTACTTTCCGCCCTCTTGATTTACATTTTTGCTCCTCATTACTTGTACATTGCACACACGGCGCACTTTACATTCTGTACCTTGCACTTTGCTCTCAGCATTTTGTATTTGCATTCTGTACTCAGCATTCTGTATTCTGATGGCTATTGCTCTGTTTTTCACAGTTATGGGTCTACGCATACTTTCCGACACTGGCTCCGGAGCTTATAGTGGCGGTGCCCCTCACAACTCCGTATTCACTCGTATTCGAGGGCCGGTACCGGCCGAGACCTCGGGAGTCTCTTCTCTATTTACGGCAGTATTTCGACACAGTGCGGTCATCAGAGGTATTTCAAAACTCTCAGTTCTCCACGCTTCCAATCTTGCACATTTACAATTTCTGATCAGCTCATGCATTGATTATCCGCAGATCATATGGCAGCCTTGGGTGCCTTTGGGTGGAGACCTCCGATTCCATTTTACTGGAGCGTGGGGTGCCTCTCAATACCGGATCCTATTCGAGGGGCCAGTTGGTAGGGCCTGGTTTTTGGGGGACCGCTTCTTGCGTCAGGTATGGGGTTACCCTGAGCAGGACGTTCCTTCAGCGCCTCCAGACGATATGCGGACCGCTGATAGGCTCTCTCCTCAGAATGTCATTGATGCCATGCACGGTACCGATGCCTCCCTACATCTGGGGCAGGGGGATTATGCGACCTACCGTCACACCTACTTGATGCCTCCGCTGACGGGAGTTCATACCCCGACGAGGAGGCCCGCTGGCATGCCCTCATCGAGCAGGGCTTGGACTGCAGATGCCCCTTCCGCCAGCAGGGCTGGCACATCTAGGGGTGGGGGTGGATTGGTTGCCCCGATTCCTCCGACTTATCATCATCCCGGATGGCCAGATATGCCGACTGAGTTGATGGGATGGCAGTACGGGACTACCTCCCCGATTCCGATTCCGATAGAGCCCCCGATGTCTGGCCACCGATATGTCAGTGACCCTGACTCACCACCGGTATGTTCTACTGTTTTCCATCTATCACACAGATACTTTGGCAGTTGTTTATTCATTGATGACTCGAGCTCGTATCTGCAACCACCCAGGGAGTACATGGATGAGGTGCTTGAGATGGTAGCCTCACTTAAGGGCATGGTCCTGCAGAGGGAGGCGCAGTTGTCCATCATGGGTTTCTAGGTACCCTTCCGTTTTCTTGTATTTATCATACTCCTGATGACGTGTTGATCCTGAACATCTTCACTGCATTGATAGGCTGACTGTGTAGAGCACATCTGACACACACCACATTCATGCACTATACCTGCATACATCCGCTCTGTGTAGTTTGCTTGCATCTGTATTTGATATACATGTTTTGGCTGATGTACTTAAACTGCATTCTTCATTTTCAGATGCCTCCGGTGTATGCTCAGCCACCGGCCGGGCCATCTAGGCCTTTCCAAAGAGCTAGGCCATCTAGGTCTTCTCGAGGAGCTAGACCATCTAGGCCTTCTCGAGGAGCTGGGAGAGGGGAGTCGTCTCGTGGACGAGGCCGACGCAGGGCGCATATCATAGAGGAGGAATCCAGCGAGGAGGAGGAGGCTGTAGATCGCCAGTCGGAGACATCTGCTGATAGAGAGGGTGGCTCCGACCCCGGTTCCAGGAGTGGAGGTGAGGCCGAGGAGGATGCCGAGGGCGACAACTCCGACTCAGATGGCGCTGGTGGTGCAGAGGTTGCTTCGCAGAAGAGGATGAAGAGGGCCTCTTATTCCTGCTCTTGAGAGCATTGATGCAGCTGTTCCCTGTTTTATTTACCTTTTTGCTAGTAGTTGTAGCACATTTGTACATTATTAGACAGTTTTATTTTCTGCAAAACTTGTACCCTTGTTGTAAAAAGTGTTGTAACAAAGGAAGCATGATGGAACGAAACAGCTTTTGAAAAAGTGTTGTATTTTATGTTCTCAGCATCGCATCGCATCATTTTGCACAAAAATGAGATTTGAATGGAAATGTGAATTGTGTATTTACCAGGTCAGGTAGTGAACCGACGCAACAAACTGAACAACTTAACTCACTAAGGAAAGACAAGATCTTAGCAAGTTTATAACTCGGCAAGCAAAAGAAAACAAAATTGATAAGTAAAGAGTAACAACTCAGATACACAAAACTTGACAACTCGATAAACAAAACTCGACAAACAAAACAGCTTGACCAACAAAACGACAACTCGATAAGCAAAACAACAACTCGATAAGCAAGACTAAACAACAACTCAATAAACAAAGTGTAGTTCGGACGATCTGGGTGACGGAACGCATCCAAAACAGAGGGAAATGGAGGTCTCCGATACACCCGGTGCATGGAAATGCTTGGAACTTTCTTCTGGAGGGTAAAACAGGACCATTGGCACACATTGGAGCATGGCCGACCACTTTTGGGAGTTGGCCGGCCAGCTTTTTGCATCTGAGGGAAGAGAGGTGGCCGGCCTGCTAGAAAAGGTGGCCGGCCGGCCACTTAGCTCAGCAGCCGCCAAATTTTTGACACGTGTCCCCCGAATACTGTCTTATCTCCTTTAAAAGCCCCAACCTCGGAAAAGTTGAATTTCCGGGGTTTCGGCTTGAATGCACTATTCACGTTGAGCCGCACTCCGCTGCACTTTCCCTTCCTCCATGCCGCGGCGAGGTTTTGGAACCCGGTAACGCATGTTTTCAGCTTCGGCGGGCAAGAGGTATGTCCAACTTTTGAAGATTTTCAAGTTTTGATGGAATCTGAACGCTGCGAAGAGATTTTGCCTCAGCTTCGCTTCGGTCACGCCCAAGCTTTAGGAGAAATGTGTGGGCTCACCATGCGTGATGCTCGGTCTCTGATCTGCAATGGGGAACTGGACATTCTCGGCTTGATCCATCACTTTTCTGATGCCGGTGACCATGGCAACCATTATTGGCAAGGTTTTCGGCAACACGCCCTTTGCTTGTGTATGCTATCTCACTTTTTGCTCGTTCAGGCTTTGGTGGATCTAGCATTCGTCTGATTGAAGTTGTTCAAGGCTTGAAAGAAGGAAAAAGCTGTATCGCCATGACATTGGCCGAGACGCTGATGGGCTTGGATGCTTTCTATCGCCGGGAGACGACCAGATTTGCGGGGAGTCCACTACTGTTGCAGGTAATGTTTCCCACCCAACCTCACATATATATTGCTCACATCACTCGGCCCTCGGGCTCGGTTTTTCTCACAAAAACCCCTTTTCTCGCTTTTCTCTCATCGTACATCTCTCTATTCTTTATTCTCTCATTTTTCATCCCTCCCCAGGTATGGTTGATGGATAAATTGCGGGTTGTGGACTCCTGCCCAACCTACTCAGCTCGTGGCTACTTCTTGCGCCAACGCTTAGTTGACGCCCTTGATGAGGGGTGGTGGTTCGATTGGATGTGCGATTTGTCTGCAGATCGCATTACTTGGCATTGTCCTTGGCTCAATCTCCCGGCGATGAGCTATAGCATGTCCCGGCTGATCGGGATCCAGTTGATTGGTCTGACCCACTGTGTGTTCTACTTTCCGTTCCGATTCCAACACCAGTTTGGTCATGATCAGACCTTTCCGCCAGAGGGGGTAGAGTACCCGGCTGCATTCCCGGTTCGAGGCGCATAGCTTGCCCGGTATGCCACAGCATGGAGGACTAGAGAGCTCCTAGCCCCCGCTCCCACTTTCAGTTGCACTTTGTCTGACGAGTGCTGGGACTGGATCAATGAAGAGGCACAGACTGGGCCCAGCTTGGCATCAGAGGCTTCTACTAGCTCCGGGAGGGGGCGCAGGGACACCTGACTTGACTATGCCCCGGATTTATTGCTTTACTAGTACTTTCAAGTTTTCTTCATGAATGTAATAATAAAAAGCAACTTCAATTTGTATGCAAGAGCAGGAGAACTCTGTTTTGAAATCAATGAAATTGAAGGTTGTGGCTACTGAAAATTTTCCGCTTTGGTCCAAAAATGGTCTTAGTTGTAAAAAGATTAATTTGAACAAAGTCAACTTTTATTAAAACTTTTCAAAACCATTTTCGGTATGGGTCAGAACTGGACACGCCTGAGATCTGTCACTGAGATGCACAAACCCGGATTCCAGCAACTGGAAAGTTGCCCCTAGTCTGCATAGCGCCGCGGCACTGCACAGCAACGGAAAGTTGCCCCTAGTCTGAAAAGCACTGCACCGGAGATCACGATGAATGCTGATGGACAAAGATGATTGAGATGATCAAATGGACAAAGTTGATCGAGGAAAATGTTCATGGCTGAACTTCAGGATGAAGCTGCCTACGTATCCCAAAGATGGGAATCAAGCCTTACGTAGTTCAGGCTTATGTTCGCTCGGGTATTTTCACTCTCCTTTTACGCTCTAACTTTTGCCAAGGCCGCCCTTTGCGGGTTTTCAACCTTGCGAGCTCAGTTTTTATAATTTCAAATTTTTTGTGCTCTGAGTTTTGCCTAGGTCGCCCTTTCGGATTTTCGGCCTAGCGAGCCTCTCAAGGGTAATATTTCTTCAATTTGTCCATATTGATCGGCTGTGAAAATTCTAAGCCATCTAGACCCATCAGAACCACAGCTCCACCCGACCAGATAGACTTAATGATGTAGGGACCAGTCCAATTGGGTCTGAACTTGCCCCTTGGGTCGTGGATGGGAGCTCGGTTGTCCTTGAGCACCAAATCTCCTTCCTTTAGATTCCTGGACTTAACTTTCTTGTTGAAAGCCCGGGCAATTCTGCGCTGATAACCTTGAACGTGGTACAGTGCTTTCAGCCTTCTTTCATCAAAGAGCATGAGTTCCTCAAACCTGCTCTGCTGCCAATCTGCCTCGGCTATTTGACACTCGGCCAATACTCGCAATGACGGGACCTCAATCTCAATAGGTAGAACGACCTCCATCCCATAAACCAATGAATACGGAGTCGCCCCAGTAGAAGTTCTGATTGAAGTCCGGTAGCCCCACAGAGCAAACGGCAGCTTATCTGGCCAGTCCCGGTAGGTTTCCACCATCTTCTGCAGTATGTGCTTGATATTCTTGTTGGCGGCCTCAACCGCTCCATTGCTTTGCGGCCGGTATGTGGATGACTTATGAAAAGCCACGTTGTATTTTTCCAACAAGTCAATCACTTCCTTCTTGAAGTGGGAACCGTTATCTGAAATTATCTCGTTTGGGACCCCGTAGCGACAGATAATGTTGTTCCTGATAAACTTCGCAACATGTGAAGCCTTCAACACCGCATAGGATTGGGCCTCGACCCACTTCGTAAAATAATCTATCGCGACCAGGATGAACTCATGCCCATTCGACCTCTTCGGAGTGACAGCCCCGATCACATCAATTCCCCAGACTGAAAATGGCCATGGCGAAGTCATATTGTATAGTTTCGACGGCGGAATGTTCATGCGGTTTGCATGAATTTGACACTTGTGGCATCGCTGGACAAAACCGATACAATCCTCTTCCATAGTGGACCAGTAATAACCCTGTCTGAGGATCTTCCTTGCTAGCATTACTCCATTCATGTGCGCATCGCATTCCCCCCCATGGATGGCTTCCACTAGACGCTTTGACTCTTCGGCATCGACACACAGCTTATGCATTCCCAGATGACCTCTTTTATACAGCTTACCCCCACAGATGATGAACTGAACGACCATCCTTCTGATTGCCCTTTTATCCTTGGCATTTACCCCTGGCGGGTATGCTTCCTTCTCCAAGAAATTCCAAATGTCATGGTACCAGGGGTTTTCATCTTGAACTTCATCTATAGCAGCAATCGATTCGTAGGCTGGGTCAAATTTCTGGTCAATGATAACTGGACGCATCCGGACTCCGAACGGGATGTCTATCATGGAAGATAGAGTTGCTAAAGAATCTGCGAACCTGTTGTTCTCTCTTAGTAGATGAGCAAAATTTAGCTTCTCAAACCGAGGAATTAGCAAGTCCAAGGTCTGGTGATACATCATCATCTTTTCTTCTTTGACTTTCCAGTCTCCTTTTGCTTGAGACACAACAAGGTTCGAGTCCCCAATGACGTCCAACCGTCTTGCCCCTAGTTCTAGGGCTGCTTCTAGACCAGCAATGCATGCCTCATATTCTGTTTCGTTGTTCGAGACTTTGAATCGGAGTTTGAAGGCTAGAGGGATACGGGATTTGTCGGGCGCTATTAGCAACACTCCTATCCCATACCCGTACTGATTTGACGCTCCGTCAAAGTACATCGTCCAAGTTTCATCGTCGATGTGCAAAATGGCCTCATCTGGGAATAAGTACTCGACTGCTTCACCCCCTTCCACTGGATGGTCGGCTAAGAATTCTGCCACTGCTCTTCCTTTGACCGACTTGCGTGTCACATACTTCAAATCAAATTCGGAGAGCAGCAGCAACCAACGAGCTAGCCTACCCGTAAGTGTTGGTTTCTCGAAAAGATATTTGATGGGATCGAGTCCCGAAACCAACATTACGGAGTGAGCTAACAGGTAGTGCCGCAGCTTCCTGGTAGCCCATACCAAAGCTAAGCAAGCCTTCTTTAACGGTGTGTAGCGAGTCTCATACTCTAGCATCTTCTTGCTCAAATAGTAGATGGCCTTCTCCACCTTGTCCTCTGATTCTTGTCCGAGCATGTAGCCCATTGTGGTCTCAGTCACTGAGAGGTACAATATCAACGGTCTTCTCGACTCTGGCGGTGACAACACGGGCGGGTTCTGTAAATATTCTTTGATCTGTTCAAATGCAGCTTGGCATCGGCCGTCCCATTGAAATTTCTTGTCTTTCTTCAGGAGACCAAAAAGTGGTTCACAAGTCAAGGTTAATTTTGAGATAAACCGTCTTATGAATTGCACTTTACCCAAAAAGCCTCGCACCTCCTTTTCAGTCTTTGGTGGGGGCATTTCTAGGATGGCCTTGATTTTGGAAGGGTCGACTTCGATGCCTCTTTGTGTAATTAGAAACCCCAGCATTTTTCCCACTGTAACGCCAAACGAACATTTCTGAGGATTCAGCCACAACCGAAACTCCCTGATCCTTTGAAAGAACTTTTGTAAGGCGGCGTAGTGGCCCTCTCTATCTTTGGACTTGACAATCATGTCGTCCACGTACACTTCAACCTCCTTGTGGATCATATCATGCAATATTGTGGTTGCGGCCCGTTGATAAGTAGCTTCAGCATTCTTCAACCCAAACGGCATTACTCTGTAGCAGTATGTCCCCCACGGGGTGGTGAATGCAGTCTTTTCCTGGTCTTCAGGTGCCATTACTATCTGGTTGTAGCCTGAGAAGCCATCCATGAATGAAAGCAACGCGTGCCCTGCTGTGAAATCCACCAACTTATCAATATGCGGTAAGGGAAAGTCGTCCTTCGGACTAGCTCTATTCAAATCCCTAAAATCCACGCATACTCGGACCCTGCCATCTTTCTTCGGCACCGGAACGATGTTGGCCAGCCAAGTCAGGTATTCGGATACCAACAGGAAACCCGCGTCGATTTGCTTGGTGACTTCTTCCTTAATCTTGAGAGCCCAGTCCGGGCGGATCCTCCTGAGTTTCTGCTTGACGGGTCGGGCCTCGGGGTCAAGAGGGATCCGATGGTGTACAATCTCAGGATCGATTCCAAGCATGTCTTCGTAAGACCACGCGAAAACATCTTTGAAATCTTTTAATAAAGCGACTAAGCGCTCGCGTTCCTTCGAAGACAACGTGGACCCGATCTGGACCAGCCGCGGGTCCTCCTCAGTACCAACATTCACGGTAGTGATTTCATCCATTAGAGGTTTGACAAATCTCTCCTGCTCTTGTTCAATTAAGCGTTGCAAAACCGGAGGAATTTCTTCCTCGTTGTTTTCATCAAAATTTTGAAAGTCTGAGTTTATGCAATAAATCAAGGGCACAGAAAAGTACTCAGAAACTACAGCTACTTGATTCTCATTAAGTTCATCCAAATCGTCCGATCCCTCGGTTACAACAGACTCAAATGAGAAAGAAAAAGACGACCTGGACAAGACTGTGGCATCCGGGTTATCACCCCTAGGATCACCAGACTCAGACTCAGTCGAGCTGGAACCTGATTCCGACTCACAAGACTCGGTGGAATCAGATTCCGGCTCACTACCTGACCCGGTGCTGCTGGACAAAAATCCCTCTTCGTATTGCCAAGTGAGAGAGAGTGCGATAGATGCGTCCAAAATAGTTGTTGGTAGGCCCGCAGCCGTTTCATCCCCAATCATGGAAACCGAGAAGTTATCCCCCAAGCACTTTTGGTCGATCGAAGGATCTGAAAGTAGACATGCTAGTGCTACCCCCATTTCAATTTTGGTGCCCTCGGAGTCCACTGCCTTACACTGCTCAATCTCAGCTGATGGGTCCGTCTGCTCTTCGGCAACATCCTCCCCGGGTAACTGCAGGTCGAAGAAGATCTCAAAACCTGGTACGCGCTTTCTCTCTGCGTTCAGCCATGGCTCTGGGTAGCCGCAAAACGGAAAGTCCTCCCCCTCCCGGACGAAGCGTCCGTTTAGGGTACCCTGAATGGGCCTATGCATCAGCTCAAATGGCTTCCCAGCCTGCTTTGCTCTGGCTCTTCCAGCCATTTCTTTTCCCTTTCTTACCCAGTCCTCTTTGGTGGGCAGATAACCCAAGCCAAAGGTATGAGGGTTGTGTGGCACTTCGGCCAATGCTGCGACGCCCTTCCGGCCACTCCTTCCTAATCCCATCCCGGGGATGTGTTGTAGCTTGTTCATGAGGTATACAGATTGAGCACTGACATATACTCCCTCATTAACAGCTATGATATTCTACACAACTCGAGCCTCGGCCAAAGTAAACCCTGATAAGAACACATTCTCCATGCCATGCTCGATTTCCAAGACTGGTGTAGACATTTCTGGCGGTGGATGGATTGATGAATTTCTGAAAACAATGGCCACCCCCTTCCCGTGAGGGTACTTCAGCATCTGATGCAAGGTGGAAGAGACTGCCTTGACCTGGTGCAACCATGGTCGCCCCAAAAGTAGGTTAAAGGTTGCGGGAACGTCCAAGACATGGAATTCAATGTCGTGTTGTCCTGGACCAACCTGGGTCTGAATTTTGATAGTCCCCATCACCTCCCTGCTGGTGTTATCATAGGCTCTGATCACTTGCGTAGTCGGCACGAAGTCCGCGGGCTTCAACCCGATCGCATATGCCGTCCTTGACGGGCATACATTAATGGCGGATCCCGTGTCGATAAGAACCACTGGCACCCACTTGTCTCTACATTCCACAGAGATGTAAAGGGGTTTGTTATGATTTGTGCCCTCAGGCGGTAGTTCTTTGTCTGAAAAGATTAACGTCGGGGAACCTCCTCCCGGAAAGACCAGTCCAACCAGCTGCTCTGGTGTGGTATCTATAGAGAGTTTGGCCTTGTCCATAGCAGATAGGACAGCCTGTCTATGCACTCGTGAAGCCATAAGCAGTCCCCAAATGGAGATGTCTGCTTGTATCTTCTTTAACTGTTTGAGTACGGCTTCTTCTTCAATCTGTTTCTCCTTCTGTTTCTCAGCTTCTTTATCCTTCCCAGATGCCTCTGGCTGATCCAAGTGCGGGGGCTTGAAATACCGCCCCCTTCTCGTCATATGGTCGACCTCTCCGACATACCAGGTGTCGTCTGGCTGATGGTTTCCCCAATCTTCATCTGTGTGGGCAAGACATAAATCATCGTCCTCCCACCACATTCCATCGGCCGCCGACAGACACCTGTCTGGCTCCAGTATGTTTGTACTCTCGGTATTTTCGGCCCACATGCCTACCGCATCTTTTGTTTTTGTGCACAGAGCACTTTCAATTCCTTCATGGGTTTTGGCTTTCCGGATCCTCTCGGAATCCCAAATCTTTTCTTGTTTTGCCTGTGTTAGCGCAGTTTGTTGTTCAGCTTTCCCTGCATTCACACTGTCCCAGTTCCGAGCGAAATTCTTCGTACCGGCGCTCTCCGGCAGTGTACTCTGACTCTCGACCTTTCCGGCCACAGCTAATATCCCTGCCCTTGCTGGGCTCTGTTCTGGTTGGAGCTCTTCTATAATATCGGGTTGATCATCCAGCCATCCGGTGGCCTTTGTCGATTCCTCATAATCAAACCAGTTGACTGCCGCGCCCCCTGATTCTTGGTCATCGAAAAATTGTAAGTTGGCAAAGTCCTCCTCCACAGCCGTCAAACCGTTTGCCCCTTGCTCAAATCCATCCCCCCGGATCACACACAGCTCTTCCTTCTCTGGTAATTCTATACCCAACCCAATCTGGCCTGCTGACAGAATGTATTCACTCGGATCATAGGCTTCTCTAGCGAAACTCTCAGACTGTTCAATCCCAGACTCAACAATTCCACTTTGTTCTAAAATCTGCCCTGCCCCATCTTCGATGGTCACAACCGTTGGCTCTGGTTGGGTTGTGGAGATGTCCAACATGCACAAAGAGTCGGTGCAGTCGGGAAAGAGCACCTCCGACTTAGGTAGGTGGGATGGGGTGATATAGACACTAGGATCGTAAGACACGACCCCAGTTTGGATAAAGTTGATTCTGTTGGGAGGGGGAGCTTGGTTATGTGGTGGGAGAGGGTTTGTCGTGACATTGGGTTTGTCGGGAGGCGCGATCACCTGTTTGTCAATAAGATCTTGGATCTCGTGACGCAATCTAAAACAACGGTCGGTGTCGTGACCGTGGTGTTGGTGATACGCGCAGTATTTTGCTGGGTCATGAGAGGGAGGGAGTGGATTTGGTAGTGGCCTCGGCTCTAGGGACTTCAAATGCTTTTTCCTGATTAATACCCCCAGAGCTTTCGATAGGGGCATGTATAGGGGTGTGAAGGTTCTTTGGCCTCTGGGTTGGTATTTGGTGGTCTGGGTAGTGCTTCCGGATGCACCGGAGAAAGGCGTGGCTGCCATGGGTCTTGGAAGGGGAGGGGGAATGGTGGTGACCATACTCACCTCCGAAGCTCTTGTATTCGCAGCACTACTTGTGCCCGCGTTGTTGTTGCGGTTAAAAGTCCTTCTTGGTTGCTCCCTATCTTGGTCGATTAGACCCTGTTTCATTGCATCTTCAATTTGTACCCCCATCTCGTGCAGATCTGAAAAAGTGGGGAAGGGGAGTACAATCATCTTCTGCATCAATTTTGGCTGGAGATTGCGCACAATCATCCGAATCTGGTCCTTATTGGTGGGCCTTAAAGTCATCATCGAGGCCTTCGCCCTCCACCGGGTTACGAAATCCGAGAAACTCTCTTTGGGCTCCTGCCTTGTTGTTTCGAGATCACGGGTTGTAATCTCAATCTGGGTGTTGTAAGAGTATTGCGCAACAAAGGCTTCAGCCATTTCATCCCAACTCCGCTTGACATCATCCTCCAACTTCGCATACCAGATAGCGGCTACACCCGACAGGGTCCGGCCAAATAGTGAAAGCTTCTGGGGTCTGGTGAGGCCCATTGGCCGTAATATATCTGAGAATAGTCGGAGGTGGACCATGGGATCACCAGATCCGTCGAAACGATCGATCTGCGGCATTTTGAATCTATCCGGCAATGTCACGGCCACATCGGTATATCCGTCCTCGATATCCGGAATAGCCTTTACCCCTTGGGATTTCTTAAAAAGCTTCTCGAGCTTGCTCAATTTCAGTGCTGTAGGGTCTATTTCGAGCTCGAAGGGAGAGTCCTGGTGGTTAATAGGCGTAGGCGCCTTGGACAGTTGAGGCGGAAATGGGAGCGGAGCCGGCCCCGTTGGAAGGTCTGTGTCCTCCTGGACGTTCCGGACATTTGGCAAGGTGTTCTGGGCATTTGGCAGGACATTCTGGGTAGCCGGTGCCTGCTCGGGTAGCGGGACTCCTGGTGGAGGAGGAACTGGATGTGAGGCCGATGCTCCGGCTTGCTGCTGGAGTCTAGTGATGAGCTCGGCCTGCTGGGCCATGATCGTGGCCTGCTGTTTAGAGAACTCCGCCTGGCGGGCAGCGTTCTCCTGCACTTGTCTCATGCTCTCCTGCATTTGGCGCATCATTTCTTCCATTTCGGCTACGCTCTGCTGATCCTGCTGACTGACTGGTATATGTATTTCTATGGTAGATACTGAGACCTCAACCCGACTGTTTACTGCTAGGGTAGACCACTGCTCTGGTAACCTCTGTTCAGACACACTGCGCTTTCTCGGCCTCCTTCTGACAACTGGGGGTAGAGAATGAAACACTGGCTGTCCGTCAACCAGATCCTCGGATCGATTGAGCCGACGACCCCTTGTCCAAAGTGCTTGGGGAATGTCTACTGGGTCGGAAGCAATTGTGCTAAAACTGCCCTAGCAAAAAGATAAATAAAGCAAAAAGGAAATAAATAACCAGATAAATGAACAACATAACAACTTAAAGTAAATACACAACACACGGCTGGGCATAACAACACACGGCTGATAAGCTGAATACACACTGTCCTCGAATACTGATCATTATCCCCGAATCACTGTCCCCGAAAGCTGAATCTGATACCCACAGATAACTGATTCTCAAATACTGACCGATGCCCGCAGACCTGATGCCCAAACTCATAAACTGATACATGCATTCCCCTGTAGAGACGCACTCTAAAAGCACATAGCAGATAAGTGAGAGCCAAAACACCCCTATGTTGGGGTAGGGTTTCCCTGTCCTATTTTGTCGGGAGCTAGGGTTTCACTACGCACGCAGCGGTTTAAAACAACCTATATTGGGTAAGCAACCTGTCCTAGTTTGGAATGGTCACTATGGATCCGAATATGCACTAGGTCGAATGGTCAAAAAGGGTGCCCCGGTAAAAACGGGGTTTGTGTTCCCATACTGGCAGAGCCCACAACCGGTCAGCCTTATGGTCATGCCTTGACAAGACAAGCCTCCGGCAAACCGTTCAGGAATAGCAGATGGCAAACACAGTGTCCTAGGCGCACCAATGCAAATGCAATGCAAAGAAACACACAAGTATAGTCAAAACCAGATATCATGAGTTCGAGTCAAGTTCTCTAAGTCCCCAGCGGAGTCGCCAGAAACTGTAGACGCGCCCTCGGGCCTCACTACAGTTCGGACTCGAAATTGTGTCACGGTTCTTAATCTGAACCAAAGAGTCCAAATCCGGCAAATCGTTTTGAGAAAACAGATTTTTAGAAAGAAGTGCCAAACATGGATTGCTTTGCCAGATACAGAGTCACCACCTAAATATTTTATTTTGAGAAATTTAGGAAACCCTGACTCGTTGCCTAAGGCCACGTGTCTGTCATCACCAAAGTTGCCTCGGCTCGGGAACTTGGGTACGATTGGGGAAGGTCACTTCGTGAGCACCCCCGCTCGCCCGATCAAAGATCGGCCTCTACTAACCATGATATCTAGTTTTGAAAACATTATGCATTCTTATTCCAGTTATTAGCCTAGATTTACTATGTGATGCGCACAGCATACAAGTATAGACTGGATCGCCTGAATTGGAACAAAACATTCCATGTTTTTTTTTTAAAAAACGGTTTGCTACTCGCAAGTAGGCTTAAAATGTAGATTTTTGCCACCCTCGGGTGGGCTTAGAAAAGATGGTTTTGCCACTATCTAGTGGGCTTAAAACTCACAGTGAATGAACTGTTCCAATTCAAATAACCCAACCTTCACCCACAGGCATTCAGGCAGTTATATCACATAAGCAAATAGCCTCATGGTAAGCATGCTATCATGGCAGTCACTCACACGCATGCAAGGATGCTAAAGCATAACCACTTACCGAGTACTCTAAGCCAAAGAAAGAAGCTAATTAGAAATCAATGCATGATCGTAACTATACAGAGATGCCTAATGCAACACATGCAAAAATGCAACTAAGATAGACTCGGCTATTCTAAACATGGCATGCGAAATGCTACAACTAAACAAGTATTCAACTTGGAATTGAAATACAAATGTAGTTAGTATGATGCGCCGAGCCCGGTGCATGCAAAACAGATGAATGAATGCAAACATGATATCATACTGTATGCTAATTGAAACATGCTCTAATCTAACCATCATAAGCAGGTAAATAAAAGGGAGAAAGACGTGGGGTTGGAAGACATACATCACACGCATGCACACTTATTACAACATTGCCCTCGCTCGGAGGGTCCAAATAAATAATATACAGTCCCAAATAAATAGTTACAGTCCGAATAATTACAAAATCCTAATTAATTAACAAATTTAACTAGGAAAGCTATAAATTAGCATGCAAGCTAGGGACTGCCTCGACTCTGCTCCGGATGATGGATGATGCATGTTCGGGTTGCTTGGCGCGGAAATCCATTGCGATGCCCCAATTAGCCTCTATTTGCAATTGATGTCGGAATGCTGCGCAAGGCTTTTGAAAGCTGCTGACTTCTGGTTTGCTGCAACAGAGAGCAGGAAAGGGGCATAGCAATGTATTTTCACATATGTATGCATGTCTCGATCCTCGTGCCACCAATCACGCATATCGATGCATGATGGCTGAGGAGTCGAATTGCACAACTCAATATGGAATGAATGCACATGAAAACACAACAAGACCAAGACTCCATCATAGATAATCCGGAGTGTCGGTGACTGGGAATTGAGACACGTTCCGTCACTCGAAGTACGAAACGTCCCTCGTTTCCCGTGCTTGGGCTAACTCCTATCCCAAGCACAATGCAATATGCATGACATGCATGAATGTGACTAATATACAACCTAACATACACAATGCTATGGAATGGCATACACGATGCACGAGGTAACATGGCATACACAATGCACTAGCATACAACCTAGCATACACAATGTTATGAAATAAAATGGCATACACAATGCATAATGGACTTACACCAACACAAGTGGACCTCAGCCACACTCACGTAGGAGGCCATAAGATGAAAATGAGACTCTCGAGATGCGTGCACACATGCACGCAAACCGAGGACCGATCCTAGGGCACGAATGCCACTCTAACAAGGCATGACAAGGCATGGAGTATGGCACACAAGCATGCAAATTTCAGCGCTAAAATATGATGCTAAAAAGCCCTCAAACATGGAAACATGGTACCCGATGCATGAGATAAACCCCGAAACTCAAAACTATGCACATGGAATGACTTATGGCTATACAAAGCATGCATTATTTGATCATGAAGCATGAAGACAGAAGCAAGGCAGTCCCAAAACATGAACTTTTCTAGTTCAAAGTATGGCCAAAAGATGCTAGCAAGATGACTTAAAATAGTATGCAACTTTGACTAGCTAACATGATTTACATGGCAAGTATATGATGCGCATGGAATCTCACTAAACCATCAAAAATCAGTGAATAAAGCATGTGAAAATAGGCCCAAATAACCACTGATATACAACCATGGCATGCAAAAACGATGAGTTACTTTAGAGGGTCGTGCAAGGGATTCTTAAGCACATACAAGATAGACATGTGGCAGCACCAAACCAACTCTGAAAATAAAATATAGTAGTCCCAAAACTCACCAAATTGACCCTGGAAAGTGACTTCAAAGTATGCAAGATAGGGTCTCTTTGGAGGGCCAAAATGACCACCAAACAAGTCAAGGTGAAAGGGGGTCACCCCCCTCTGATTTGGAGGCTCAAAACAGCATCAAAGCCACTAGAAATCCACTGGATTCCAGTGGCTAGAAGACCAAACAAGGCATGCAACAAGAGCTTAGGTGCAAGGCTCAAAACAAGGGACAATCAAGCATACAAAGAAGCATGAGACCTCAAATAATAAAATGCCCTTAATAAAACATGAAGATGATGTCAAAACAAGCCTTTTTACAGTTTATGACAAGTCTCAAAAATGAAGGCAAATAGGGCTAATCTATCATGCAAAAATGGCCCTAAAAGAGAGAATAGAGACAAGGGGCAGCAGCCGGCCCCAAATGGCAAAGATCCCTTCAACAAAGTTTAAGAGGGGCTCAAAACAAGGCACTTTACAGTTTATATCAAGCCACAAAAACAATCACAAATAGGGCTAAACAAGCATGCAAGAAAAGGACCCAAGAGAGGGATAAAGAGACAAGTGGTAGAAGATGATCTCAAAAAGAGGAGAGCCCTTCAACAAAGTTGAAGAAGGGCTCAAAACAAGTTACTTTACAGTTTATGACCAAGCCCAAAACAATTCACAAATAAGCCTAAAATACTATACAAAAAAAAGGCCTAAAAGGGAGTTTAAACACAAAGGGTGAGAAGGAGGCCTCAAATAGAGAAAGACCCTTAATCAAACATGAAACAGAGCTCAAAATAAGACTATTTTCAGTTAGGGTCGGAGCCCAAAAATGTAAGCATAAGGAGCTAAGATATATGCCAAAAAAATGCACAAAAAGGGGAAAATGGGACTCACCCTTGTAGCCTATGTCTTCAACAAATCTTGGTCCAAGAAATGGTGCTCCTAGCCTCTGGAAATGGCCTCCAAGCTGTTGGAATGGAGTGAGGAGGTGTGGTGCTATGGGTTGGTGTAGAAAGGGTGTAAGACTTGAGAGGTTTTGAGGGTTGAAGTGTAGAGAGAGAGAGATTCAATGCAAGAGGCTTGAACCAAATTTTTGTAACCCTCAAAACATGGCTGGGGGTGCTGGTTATATAGGCAAAGGAGTGGAGGAAAGGGGGGGAAATTCAAATTCAAGTTTCCCCCCCAAAAGACCCCCCCCGGATACAGGTTTTGGAGGGAAACAAACTGCACAACTGGAAAGTACCTGGAGAGAGGATCATGGCCGGCCAGGTTCAGGAGGTTCAGGTGGTCGGCGGGCCACCTCCCTTGGCCGGCCGGCCAAGGGTCAAAAGGGTCAAATATGATTAGTGGCCGGCCACCTCATATTTGTGGCCTCCCATGTGTACACAACACAACTATGTGGTCAAGAACTGGAAACAGTGAACCAGGAGAGAGAAAATCCAACTTTTTAGAGGGGTTCAAAAGGGTCAAAGAAAATTACTGGCCGGCCATATCATATTGGTGGCCTCCTAGGTGTGTGCAACACAAATATGTGGTTTAGGACTAATAAAAGTGGCCTAAGGGTGGTCAACATTAGCTTTCTAGTGAGAAAAACGGGCGACGGAGGGCGATGAAGAAACAAAACTGGTTGTCAGAACAATTACTGGCCTCCCACCCTTCTACAAGCTTCCTAACCATGAAAATAAGGTCCCTGCCAAAAATGAACTAAAACCGATGCAAAACGAAGGTTCGGGGACCAAAACACGCAGCTCGAGGCCCCAAAAACTGACTGTTAGGCACCAGAAGTGGTGTTCGACCACGAAGTTGGTCTCTCGGACCACAGTGTCCCTCAAAAGGGAGGAAATAAGGTGTATGCCAAAAAATCGGTAGCAAACGGAGGCGGTTAAGCGGTCCTGAACCGAGGCACAACGGCCGACGGTTTCGAAAACCGGGAACCGGGCTCCGAAATGGGAAAAATGGCCTACGACCCCGAAACGTAGCCTACGGCCACTGAGAGATGATCTACGAGACCTCTCCCTCTCTTCGGGAAGAGAAAACGGAGAAAACGGGACCCCTGATTCGCAAACTGAGGCAAAGCACAAAAGAGCCCGAAAGTCCGAAGGCAAGGCTTGCAGCCGAGACTCTGAAACTTCTGAACGAGCATAAAATGCGACATCACCGAACGCTCAATCAGTGACGTCTGAGTCTTAAGGTCGGTCAAAAATGAGGTGTCTACAGTTGTTTTGTGTAGCTTCAGTTTCATTTTTCTGATTCGTTTACTCTACTCCTAGGCCTCTGTTAGCGTGATTTGCATCTATATTTGACGTACATTTGCATTGCACGGGGCATTAAAAGAGAGTAAAAGACCAATTCTTGAATAATGAAAAATAATTAGTTGGTTGTACAGCGAATTAAGTGTGCTATGCTTATATCTGTCTGTGCAGTTCAAACGTTACGTCTGAGTCACGTGCATCACGGAGCTAACTGTGAGTAATATTGTTGTAAAGATATGTTTAAATTTAGAATATCTCTTTTCTACCTTATATTATTTTCTGTTTTGACGAGTTTCTTTTATGCTTAATGAATGATGATCCTATTTTCCTACATTGTATTTCATGGCATCCTTAGCACCTGTCCGTATTGTTACAGAGATCTCTGTTAGTTCTAATTCCTGAAACTCCTGTTTATTATGTTGATGGCCATCATATCTAAGTACCAATTTTATGACTGTTTGTTCAGTTTTGTAGAACTGCCTGTATGAACTTGCTATGGGATGTACCACGTATACTTTTATGCTTTCTGTATAAGATAAGAATCTGTTCAGTTATGATTTGCCTTACATTATGATCATTATTCAGAACCGTTTTACATAGTTATTATTCACTGAGTTCTAGCTCACGTTGTGTTATATATATGTAGGTTATCCAGTTCAGGAGGAGACGTAGTGGCGACGACCTTGCCTCGATTTTGTTAAACTACCTGTTTGTGCCTCACCATGAGGTTCCCCATCTGTCCGAAACTTTTTGGGGTGGCCAGTGATCATCCTTTTGAGTAATCGCTCTTATGTTATGTATAGTTTCACTTTGCTTACATGTACTTTCCTTTGTTGCATTTTGACAATTTGTTATGAATTGATGTATATATGCATATATGAAGTAAGTCATTTTGTCTCATATAAATTTTTACAGCTCATTGGATGTTTTACTTTCTTATGTATTCGTTCTCGCTAGTCCTAATTGTTTGCTTGTTCAGTTAAGCCTTTGGTATCTCAGATTACTGGTTGGTTACGACACTAAAACCTATAGAGGCGGGTTTGGGTTGTGACATGGCTCGTGGACAGCTTGAAACCCCGCTCGTAGTCCGGGATGGGCCTGACCTAGTTAGGTCTGGGTTCAAGCCTAGCCCGAGACTCTAGACTTGGGCTTAGGTCCATCATTTTGAATCCCGACTTGGCCCATGGGTCGGCCATCGACCCGCTCAAGGCCCATTCGAAGTCTAGGTTCGAGGCCCGGCTCGCTCGATGCCTAGTATCATTTTTATGGAAAAGAATAAAATTTGTGATTAAAAAATAGGAAAAAAAATGTTTAGACCTGCCCAAGCCCAGCCCAAGCCCGAGTCTAGGCCTAGGCTTGCCAGTGCGTCCAAGCCCGAATATCTCCTACGTCTGGATCTAATTTTTTTGGCCCGTAGGCTGGTTTGAATTTTGGCGGAAGCCCAAATGGCTGACTGGACTAAATTTACACCCCTATCATAGACCTTTCAAGTACTTTCAACTTCATATTTGAATTAAAAAAAAAATCTAATTGAAATGAATATTTTAAGCTATTTTGAATTTGGAGAGATTTAGGCTAGGTTTGGCATCCCGTAAAAAAGATAAAAAGTCAAAAAGTTACTATCTTATTTAAGTCACATCATCCTATTTAAATCACATCACTCTCTATTACATCATTTCAAATTCAATCCATATTTTATAAAAAGTTATTAAAGTATATTTATTTAGAACATCTTAAATAATCCCTTATTAAAGGAAGAAGAAAAATTAGTTATATATATATATATTTTCAAATCAAATACAAGAGTATAAGAGTGACGTGGCCGGTATACCATTCTTTAATAGGGTTTGAATGATAAGAATGGGGCGCAAAGCATATTCTACAATTTTTTAACTACGATAAAGTTGAAGACAAAACACAAAATGACAAATACAGCCCTTATGTTAAGCGTCTGCTTGTACTGAGCTAGCATTTAATAATACAGAGAAATTATTCATTGCTCTATGAGCATTCCTCTACATTATTACAAGTGTTCAATTATTTCCTTTAAGGGCTAATTTTTGAAATATAGTTAAAAGTTAATTTTTAATTTATTTTAGATTATATTATTTTTTATTTTTTTAATATTTTTAAAAAATAAAAAAATAAAAAAAATTAATTTTTAATCAACTTTTCAAAACTATCCTAAAAGAGACAAATAAACGAATAATATTTAAATTGGCATACCACTTGGATTTGTTCATGGACAATGAATAATTTCTCAATAATACATGCAATGTTTAGAAACTCGGCCCGGACTGGTAGAGCCGATAATCGGGCCTTGTTCCGGTTCAGAAAACCCTCTAAACTAGGACAAGGAGCAAAATCGGTGTAAAATGAAAAAATTGGAAAAACTGTTAGTCGACCCGTTAAATTCGACGACTCGAAATGAGTTTTGAGAACCGGCCGATTTTGTTGAATATATATATCTCAAAAAATTCCAAATCTTAAGGCTAACAGCAGAAGGGTTTCGGTTCCTCTATCTCTCTCCTTCTAGATGTCAGCGGTTTTGGCCTCTCTCTCAAGTTCTCACTTTCTCTGTCAACTTAGCAGCCACAAAATTCCGGTAAAGGTGAACGGAGGACACAAATCAAGTGAGCAAAAATATGTGATTTGATGAATTTCTTCTTCTTCTTCTTCTTCTTCTTCTTCTTCTTCTTTTTATATTGCTTATTGTAAGTCATTGATGGCATGTATATATATAGATATATTATTCTAATTCCTTGCTTACTGTAAGTCACTGATGGCATGTATATATAGATATATTATTCCTATTCCTCTGAACCTCTCACCTCATATATATATATATATATATGTGTGTGTAATTGTTATATGTGCCTGTTAAATTTAATTGTGATTCGATTTGCAATAATCCAATTACGACTCTACAACTCCAGTACATTTGGACTTTGATTTGCTTTTGTTCCATCTTATTAATTTTGTTCTGTTTTTTCTTTTCTTGAATTTAATTTTTGTTCATTTTTATATTTATATTTTTAATATATATATATATATATATTTTAAATATAATTATAATGTCATGATTCAATTGTTTCAATTCAATGATTGAACCGATAACCCATTTATCTAATTCTTTTTTCAATAATACTAAGTAGTTCAAAGTTTTGTGACTCAAATCACTCAAAACGACGTCGTTTTGAGTATAAATGAGTATCAAAATGACATCATTTTAACAAAATTAAATCATTTAAATCACAAAATTTTAAACTACCAAATATTTTCTTTTTTTTTTTTTTTTTTTGATTCATTCACTAATCTAATTTTTAAAATATTGAATACACGACTAAACACGTCAATTTAGGCTGTCTATATTTTTTTTTGTCGGCGGCCTCAACTACGCCACATCTTTATGATAGAGGCTGTCATCAATAATTGTTGTTTCAATGATAAATGATACCGTATCTTCCTATCGTATCATATCTTATTATCATATATATATAATATTAGTATTTATCCTTATAATATTTGCAATCCCGGTTGGTAGCTCGAAACTTCGTGGGTCGAATGGGTCGAAAGATCAAAACGACGTCGTTTTGATCTTTGTATTTTTTTTTTTTTTTTTTTTTCTGCAGAAGGAAGAAGAAGACGAGGGGAGGAAGAAGGAGGGGAAGGGGAGGAAGGAGGAGGGGAGGGGAGGGGAGGAAGAGGAGGGGAGGGGAGGGGAGGGGGCCAACAAACTCGGGGGTGAGGCAGGGGCGGAGGCGTGGCGGCGAGGCAGAGGCGGAGCTGCGGCGAGGCAGAGGCAGAGGCGGAGCTGTGGCGAGGACGGCGAGGCAACGGAGCTGCGGTGAGGCGACGAGGACGGACGGCGAGGCGACGGAGCTGCGGCAAGGCGACGAGGACGGCGGCAGAACCAGCACCCCGTCTCCCTCTCTTCTCCTTCTCCTCTCTTCTCTCCCTCTCTTCGAATTCGACCCAAATTTCGACCCACGAAATTCGAGCACTCACCCATTTTTCTAATACTTGTAGATCTCTCTTTTAAAAGATGTCCTGTAAACCCATCTCTAATACGGCAACAAATTCATCACTAAATTTAAATTTAATAATTTTTTTAATATTCTAATAGTTTCATTAAATCTACATCAAATTAAGAATATATAAAATATTTTACTAAATTGAGGATGCTTTATGTCTTTCATCAAATCATTATTCATTATCGTTATATTTTTACCACCGGATGTTCCCTAGATGTCTCCCCAGATGATCACCTCAAGACAAAATCTTATCACTAGAAGGTCGACCTCATAGTCGACCCCTTATCATTTTGGTCACTGATGTTGTTCCTTATCTTATTGTGAAAATTTTACATTGATCGGCCGACCAACCATCGATCAATCGGGCTAATGACCAGGCAGTCAATTGGCTGGTTATTCGCCCGGTCGATCGGTGATTTGATGAAAAGTTAAATTCTTCTATTAGAGCAGGTGATATCAAATAAAGTATTTACTCAATTTGGTGAAAAAAATAATGCACGGTTAGAGATGCCCTAACATAACTTATATTAATTATTTTTAAAATTTAGTATTTAAAAAATTTCTAATTAATCTAATTATTCATAAACAAAAGTTAATATAATTTTATACATATAAAAATACTTTACAAATTAATTTTCTCCTATTTTTCTCACTTTTATTCAAATATTCAAATTTTCTATTAAAATTACATATATTTGTTATTTTTTCGTCTACCTTATTCATATTAATATCATTAATTTATATTGAGTTTCCTATTTAATATGAAATTATTTATTGGAAAAAAAAAATCTATATTTAATTTAAATTTTATATAACTATATATCATATATAGGCCTGTTTGGGATATGATTTTTATTTTTTGTTTTTGTTTTTATAAAAAAATAGCCAATAAGATAAAGTAAGTTAAAAAAGTCAATAAGACAAAAATATCATATCCAAACTATAATTATTTCACATTTTCTCTTACAAATATCAAATCAACTAAAAAAAAAGTCAACTATCATCCCAAACACAACTTTTTTAGGTAGTCTAAAATAGACAAATAACCAAAAAGTCAACTAAAATAGCCAAGTTTCCAAATGGGACCACAATATGTAAAAACCGTATAAAAAGGATATTAAGGAAAAATCAATACTCAACATAATTAATTAATCTATTTGTTTTTTTCTTAATCCAACCACAACGTACTTATATTTAATTTTTAAAAATAAATTTGATATTATTTCCATTTTTACATATTTTTATTTTCAAATAATAAAAGAAATAAAAAAATTAGAATCACTTTTAATTTTATACTATTAATTTTTCTTCTATTTTAAATATTATTATTAATATCAAATGAGTGTTTACTTTATTATCTTATAATTTAATATCATATAAAATTATTATATATATCATATAAAATTATTATATATATATATATTTGTTTCAGTTATATAGCATGATAGAACTAAGATTATTAAAATATATATAAATAATTAAAATAAAATTATATATATATTTAAGCAACACTTTTACAGATGATATGGCTAAAATTATCAAAATAAATAATTAAAATTAATCTTTAATTTTAAATGACTTTTTTTTCTTCTCTAATTTAATCACTATTTTTAATATTAAAATTAATATTTCTTATTATCATATATATATATAAAATACACCTTCATAGTTCAACCGAGCAAAAATTGCACTGCATATTTCATAATATTTTTTAAATAGTTTTATACATATGTACACATAGATATATATAAATAATTCAACTAAAATTATAATATATATTTACTAATGTTATATTTTATATTATAATAAAATTAATATTATTCTCTTGTAATGCATGGATTGTAAAATATTTCTATAAATAATTTATATATAGGCATATATAAATAATTTAACTTAATTTTATACAATATTGTTTAAAAAATTAATCCGTATATCACATGTGTCAACTGCTATTCTATACATAAAAGCAGTATTTATCTTCAAAATTTTTCTCTCTCCTATGTGGCATATCTCTCTTCTCTTTTATTTATTTATTTATTTAAAGTGTCGTGTAACATATCATTATATCTAATTATTTCTAAAATTTAATATTTAAAAGACTTCTACTTAATTTGAACTATCCATAAATAAAATTTAATATAATTATATGTACCAAAAAATACTTTGCGAATTAATTTTCTTCTATTTTTTTCTCTTTTATTTAAGTATTCAATTTTTATATTAAAATTATATATATATATATATATTTTGTGTCTATCTTGTTTATATTTTATTATTAATGTATGTTATGTTTCATATTTAAAAAGAAGTTGTTTATTAGGAAAAATTTATATTTAATTTAAATTTTATATATAATTATATATAATATGTATAAATAGATTTAAAATAGATATTAAAGAAAAATCAATTCTCAGCACCATTAATCTAACTATTTTTTCTTAATCTAACCACAACATGCTTATATTTAATTTTTTTAAATAATTTTTTTGATAAATTCCATTCCTACTTATTTTTATTTCCAAATGAATTAAAAAAACATTAAATAATTAAAATCACTTTTAATTATATGTTCCTATCCCCCCCCCCCCCAAAAAAAAAATAAAAATAAAAATAAAATAACTTTTAATTATATGGTCCTATTCCCCCCCCTCCCCCCAATTTAACTATTATTATTAATATCAATTTGAATGTTTATGTTACTATGTTATAATTTAATATCATATAAAATTATTATATATTTAACACAACAAGGTTAAGATTATTAAAATACACATAAATAATTGAAATAAATTATTTTATATATATTTGTTTAAATAACAATTTTATAAAACGATAAGGTTAAGATTTATCAAAATAAATAATTATAATCATTTTTAATTTAAATGATTTTTTTCTCTAATTAATCATTATTTTTAATATTGAAATGAATATTTATTTTATTATATTAAAGTTAAGTACAAAAGTATCATATGTATTTATTTAAAATATTTCATAGTTGAACATAACAAAAATTGCACTACATATTTTGTAATATATTTTAAAAATAATTCTATATATGTACACATAGATATATACACAAATAATTCAACTATAATTATTATATATTTATTTATGTTATATTTTATGTCATGATAAAATTAATATTATTCTTTTATAATGCATTCATTGCAACATATTTCTAAAAATAATTTATATATAGACATATATAAATAATTTAATTTAATTTTATAAATTATTATTTAAAAAGAAAAAAATTAACTTGTGCATCGCAACGGTCAACTAATAAAGAGAAAATACGGTGTAAATTTAGAAAATTTTTAGATAAAACGTATAGATATTAATAATTAAAAATCTTAAATTTTTGTATGTATTTGTAAATATTTTTTAAAAAGTTCACTGAATTGTAATTCATATTTTAAATTAAATTTTTATATATTAGAATATAAAAATGTTTAAATTTTTTAAAACATCATTTTTAAATTTATTCTCAATAACACACTGTTTCATGTTAATTGTATATATATAAATGTTTTTTTTTATAAATCAACCAAGTGTGGATAAATTTAAATTAATATTATTCTTTTATAATGTATACATTGCAATATTTCTAAAAATTATTTTTATATAGACATATATAAATAATTTAATTTAATTTTATAAAATATTATTTAAAAATAAAAAAATTAACTTGTGCATCACACCGATCAACTACTAGTGTTAAATAAAGAGAAAATACGGTGTAAATTTAGAAAAAAAATTAGATAAAAATTATAAATATTAATAATTATAAATCTTAAATTTTTGTATGTATTTGTAAATATTTTTTTAAAATATTCATTGAATTATAATTCCATTTTAAACTAAATTGTTATATATTAGGATATAAAAATGTTTAAATTTTTTGAAACATCATTTTTAAATTTATTCTCAATAGCACACTGCTTCATGTTAATTGTCTATATATATATATATATATATTTATAAATCAACCAAGTGTGGATAAATTTAAAAATAATATTTTAAATATCTCTAAAGTCACTCATTAAAAAATTATATTTTGACATGTTAAAATTTTAAATTAAATGTCATGTTTTAAAAATAACGTCATATTTTAATTTTGTCCTAAATAATGCTATATAAACTAATAAATTTCATTAAATTTTCTTAATTACTCGAGTTTTCTCTATTCAATTATTTTAACGTCTTATTTTAAACATAAATTTTATCATCACAGTGAAAAGAGTTAGGAAAATATATTAATTTGTATAAATTTTATTCTCGTAATAGTGACATTTCATTTTTTTTTTTTTGCAAACTTTTTTGTTAAGTTTTTTCATCTTTAGTGAATGTTGAAAAAAATTTACACTTTTAAATTCCACCAGACTGTACCTAAAAAGTTGAAGAAAAAATTTAACCAAAGACATAAAAAGTTAAAAATGCCAATTTTTTTTCCTTATTATTATTATTTATTTCCTTATTAAAAAATTGATATAAATTAAAAAAAACAAAATAATTAATTTTTTTTAACTGTCTCCAATCACAAAAGGTGGCCTAACCACATAGGGACGATCTCTGGGGGTTAGACTCTAAGGCCCGTTTGTTTTCAGAGGTAGAATGGAGGGGATTGATAGTGAGAGAATTAAGTAAAATTATGTTTGTTTTGATGAAAGTTGTTAGTGTATAGATTGTTAAATTATTTTTATATAAAATAAATATAAAATAATAAAATAAATAAATAAAATACAAAAACATTAAACATTAATGTTTTAAAAAAAATGCCCAACATGTAAAAAATTTTAAAAAAATAAAAATAAAATAAAAAATTTCCAAAAAAAAATAAAACAAATAAAATAATGATTTTTACTTAACAAAAAATACAAAAAATTAAACATTAATGTTAAAAAAAATGCCCGACAAGTAAAAAATAAAATAAAAAATAAATAAAAATAAAAAATTTCTAATCCGTCGGACTATTTTTCTAATACCAAGTCCTGGATGCCCATCCGAATCCCCTCGGGGAGGCCTATCTTAATCCGGAGCTCACTATCAATCCCCTCTCTATCTCTCAAAACAAACACAATATTAGTGGGTCCCACTTCACTATCAATCTCAATCCCCCTCTAACTCTCCAAACAAACGGGACCTATGAAGCTGAAACTATAAAGGCCACTCAATTAAGCAGAGTTTCGAATCCATACTCCTAACAGTGAGTATAGTTCACTCAGGTCCAAAAAATTTATCTTACCAATCATGTATAATGTCATCCAAATAATATAATTAATCCCAAATAAATAGAAAACTTATGCCCCAAACGCCTTACCAAGTTGCCCTAACCCCTCGCCTTACTGTCCCCAATCACAATATGAAGAGCATGGGATTGGAGATGCACGGGCCCCACAATCAATGACTCTGAAGATGGAGAAATGGGTCCACATAAAAGAAAAGCCAAGAAATGGATTGGTGCCTTCCCTTAGTCAAACGGCATATTCTAAGGGTGGTCCATGATTTCAAACCCAATGGACATAAATTGTAACCCTAATGGTCCCACCCTTTTAACCTAAATGCTCAGTGCCCTTTTACCGTTGAATGTCTGTTGGCCCAATGAGAATTTTTTGGGGGTGATTTTAGATCAATATTGTACACTATTTCTCTTTTAAAAGAAGATAAGTTAAAGCACCCTATGTACTTATTTCAAAAATATTAATTGTTTGGAATGATTTAAATAAACATATTTTTTAACTTTTCATGAAAAAATATACAAAAAAAAGTAGAAAAGTGATGTGACAAAAAAAAAAAAAAAAAAAAAAGATAAAAAGTGTACTTATATAATTACCAATTAGTGGAAGGTTGGAAAATTTTTATCAAAATGTGAGAAACTTTTTGGGTGTAATTTTTGCTATGTTTTTTACATAAAAAAAAAGTTACACTTCCATAAATATGTAAATATGTTTAGTTAAAAAATAAGTTAGATACTTGTGTAGTTTCTCCAATAAATTTCAAAATTCCTAGCATGTGTGTTAGGCAAAAAAGGCGGTCTGTCAAATGACTCAAAATCTGGTAGCCTTAAGCATGCTGTTTGTTGGTAAGGGAGGTGTGCATGTGAATTTGACTGGAAGTGGGCATGGTGGAAGGAAAGTGACCAAACAACTGACAATTCCTAGAACCATACTGCATTTCTTGGATATGTATAGATATAAGATACATATGTATATATCAAAATGGAAAAATGTTAGGAATGACAATGGGGCAAGGCGAGTTTGTACGTTTTATCTTCATCTTTGTTCAATATCATATCTGGATCAAAAAATGAGGGAGTAGACGGAAATGTATTGGAGATGAGTTAATTTTATAACTTTAGAAATAACGGTGTTAATGAAGATGTGAGATGATATGGTATATTATTATGAATTATGTTTGATAAGTGATAAGAATTAAAAGATTTAAAATGTAAAATAAGTAAGTTTAAATGAATATTAAATGTAATATTTTAATATTATAGTCTTACTATATTCAAGAAAATCAAATACAATTGAGGAGGGGGAGGGGGCGAAAAACTTGTCATTACTCAGTGCCTGGCTCCTCATTTGGAGTGAGGAAAACCAGGGTAAGAGAAATTGCCATCTTTAGAAAATATTATACAAATTAATAAATTTTAAAATTGATGCGTCATATGGTAATAAAAAATTTAAAATTGAAATAGATTATTCTTTAATTATATAAAAAAATGTCAAATCAATAAATAAATAATAAAAAATTATGATATTAATTATTAATATTTATAATATTGTTTACTATTTTGTCAATAACTTCATTGTAATTCTCCCTAGAATAAAAGAACAAGTACAAGTAACAAGTTGGGAAGCATGACTAGCTTACATACATACAAACATGCATTGCCCCAGATGATGTAAGGTTCTTTGAATCAGCTGGGGGCTCATTATTCTAAGATTGAGGTGTAAAAATTTGGACTTTATATATCTCACATTTTTGTTGGTTCGAAAAAATTAGTTAAATAGTGAACAGTTTGAAGGGGAAGGGTCTGACAAATTACAATCGTAATCCATAAATTTATATACCTCACTAAATTAAGGTATCAAATTTATTTTTATTTTTTTTATATTGTGTTAATTTAGTCAAATTTAATCAAATTCAATCGTGCAATGCGTCCCAACCAATTCAAAGTACCTTAATTTTACACTGAGAAAAATTATAGGTGCTGCTACTAGCACTTGTCTAAAATTCTTGAACCTCTCGTTACTTTGGACTTTTCACTAACAAATATAAAAATTTGCAAAATTATTTCAGCCAACCCACTTAATATTAAAAATAACCCCCCCTCTAAAAACCCTAACCACCACCAATCAACTCTGGTCACCCTCCCCGCCCTCCGATGAGAGAAAGCAACTCTGTGTATGTGTGAGAGAGAGGGAGGTCGGGTTAGGGTTGTGAGGGTTCTACGGGAATGGCATCTGCTGAGATGGAGGTTTGCTTGGGGTAGGGAGATGCGAAGCAGGGGCTAGGGTGCCAACCAGACTCTGGGGTGAGGGAGGGTGAGTAGGGGTTGGGCTGGCAGTCAGAGTTGATATATGATCTTCAATGGTTCAAATTCTACAAATTCATAATTGGCTGATATATGATCTTCAATACTTTTTACATTTGGAGATTCTAAACCAAATTAAATCAAAGCAAGCACTATGTCTCAATCAATAAGGATTGGCTACATGAATTCTTTTTCACCATTCAGCTTTATCAAGGACTATAAACTCAACTAAATTAAATAAATTCATATATTATATATATATATATTTTCCGCATCCAGGGATTCTGTTTGCTCAAAACATACTCAAGAGCAATACATATCACTGCAATAATATTGCATTGGAAACAAACCATGCAGAATCATCATACTTGAACTAGTAGCAACAAAACATCACCATATCACAGCTGCAAATTGCACACGATAACCTAACCATAACTGCTACAGAAAGCCTTTAGCAAAAAATTAGACAACCAGAAAGAAAGAAAGAAAACACTCTTCGCAGAACTATCCAATTCTAAGCCAAATCAACTATCCTTCACAAGATTCCTTCTTTTTCTCCCACTCCATTGCAAACCAAAACACGAAATAAACAAGCAAGGTATTCATGAACTTGATCATCTTAATTATTGTGGGGTTACCTTCCATAAGCGAAGGCAAGCATCCTCGCCAGAACTCACCACGCTGCACTCATCGGTGAAAGCTAATCCATAAACCCCACCCAAGTGAGCTCCTTTGATGGTTATACGGCTTGATGCTGGCTTGTCAATCTCGTATATAATTACACAAGTGTCAAGTGATCCAGTAGCAACCATGCTGCTATTAGGACACCAAGCCAAGCAGTTTATGCGTGCGGTATGATACAACATGTTCTTAAGCTTCACCTGCAAAACAATTCATCAAAAGTAAGGTATCAAATTTGATACAACCATGAAGTAAAAAAATACCAACATGAATATGTCTTCCATCAGTTAAATAGAAGACATTATATGGGCAATTGGTGTCTAGATCTAGTGGTAACTTGTGGGGTCCACTAGACAAAGGACTCAAGGTTCAAATCCTATTGCGAAATTAAAAACAAAATAAAACGAGACAGAGAGAGAGAGATAGAGAGAGAGATCCCTCTCGCAAGTGAATCATAGAGCAGGTTGTGACACCCTATACCTTCATCCTGCTTATGCAAGAAGCAACAACAAATTCAAAAAATTTGATCCGCTGCTAACATTTCAGATATTTATAACTAAACAAGTAACAGTCCAATCTATACAACTTCAGCATATTTACTGTTAATTCAAGGAAGATGCTATACAGATAACGCAACAAAATAACTTCAGTGAATCAACAAGGGATGAGTTGTTTTAGTCAGAACCCCCGTCATGATCCCAAAGTCTACTATTACTGAACAGTATCTAATTGCCATTTTTGTTGGATGGCAAAAGAACAGCTT
This sequence comes from Camellia granthamiana, assembly GCA_036172215.1. Lineage (NCBI taxonomy): Eukaryota > Viridiplantae > Streptophyta > Magnoliopsida > Ericales > Theaceae > Camellia > Camellia granthamiana. The sequence goes on from CM069906.1 coordinate 85,227,586, forward strand.
TTGTCCATTGTAGTCGAGTCGAGTCAAGTGCAAGTGCTTCTTGTAACATGATGTCTCTACGTATATCATATGTTCCACTTAGTTATATATATAAAAAAAATACAGAGTAATGCCTTACTCTGATTTGCTTATGTCACTAAAAAAAGGTCTGGTAAAACGCCAAGAGGAAATTAATGGATTAACTATATTTTTTACACTTGGTTATCAAATAAAAAGGTATTTTGTACATGTTTAAAACTCTCCCTGTCATTTTCTGTCCATTCCTCTTATATATTACTGCCTAGATGAAGCATGCTTGCTGCTAAGACAATCTTAATGCCAGAAGTTAATACTGCCCACTTGAAAAGCTAAATGATCTAGAAAAAATTATATATCAATTACCTCTCGGGACACACGATCCCAGACTACTGCTTCTCGATTGACATCTCCTGATGCAAACATAGAAACATCTGGAGAGTAACGTATGACAGTAATTGCACCCCGATGTTTTTCAAGCACAGCCTCTTCTGTAAGTGTGTCACCCTTAACTGAAAATATGTGCAGTTTTCCATCCTGGCCACCCACAATGGCTTCACTTCCATCCGGTGAAATTGCACATGCTGTCACAGCAAACCCAAGATCAATGGTTGAGATTACTTTTGTACCTCTTAGAATGACAACTCCCGAATCAATTGAAACCAAGGCCAGTTCAGGAGACTGAAGGGCAAGGCTCAAGTCCTTAGGTTGACTGCCAATATCAACAGACTCTGCATCCCCATATTCATCCCCGAGTAGAGAACTTCTCCAAATCTAAGAAGGATTAACAAAAACGAGATGGTTATTGAACAAACAATTTTGAAGAATGTAAGCATGCATCTTTCAAGTAGTAGTTACCGTATTGTCAAATCCAGATGAAACGATCTCTTCTCCAACAGCTGCAAAACATTTGATTTGAGAATTCACCTTCCGATCTAATCTACCACTATATCCAATACCTTGAATCCATTTCACTATTAAACCATCATAGCTACTGGACAATATAACTTTTGGGTTGCTTTGGAGCACAAGAAGTGACGTAATGTTCTTCATATGTCCAGACAAAGATAGCGGGGCTTTATCAGGATCACTTGCTGAAAATAAGCTAATCGTTCCACCAAGAGAAACAGTGACAAGATAATCATTCTGCCAAAGACATCCAACCAGCATGTCTTCAACTCCACCTGTGCCTGGACAAGTTAATGTTTTCTTAACTGTTCCATTACCATCTTCAGAGATCTCCCATATTTTTGCAGTCTTGTCAGCAGATACAGTTAGTACCTGCCATTGATAAATCACTGCTTAATATTGGAACATCACCAATGTAGAGCATGGAAACAAGAAACGAGACAAATTACAAATTTCACATGGAGCTTAGGGACTTGACTAATGAATTTTTTGGGTTGATTTAAGTCTTAATTTACATTTCTACAAGTTGGTTGGCTACAAATATAATTCTATTTTTATGTTTAGGCAGGTTTATGTTAGGGGAATATTGGTAATTGCAACTTGCTAGACATGGAATGTAGGGGTTATCCATGGGTCTTCTTATAGGTCAAATTATGTTTTGTGTCTAAGAAATGGTCTATATTAAACTCAGAAACTCGGTCAAAGTTTTTTAATTTTCCTAGTAAAATTAATCCCCTAACCCTTTCAACTGTATTTTTGGTCTTTATTTCAACACAATCGAAATTTGTTGTTTGATGTTGTTGGGTTGGTGGTGAAGGTGCCAATGGTGGCTAGGGATGGACTTCGGTGGTGTGGTGGCAATGGGGAGTGTTTGTATTTGGTGGATAAGGGAGAGATGAGGGAGAGTTAGGTTGTGGGGTGGCTGAGATAGATGGGGTTGCAAGGGAGCAGGGAGAGAGAGAGAGAGTGAGAAGATGGAGTGTGATTCCTTTTAGAAAAATGTGATTCAATTAAGGAATACTGGTGCTTGGATATAACTAATCTACGTTTAAGGGTATGATAGATATTTTAGTATAAACGTGATGGCCATTATTTTCCATCCATGAGATTAACAAACTGTATGTGTTAAAGTGTTAAATGAATTTAAATTTTGAGGTATGTACAGTGTAATCATGCCAAGACTATGAAGCTATCTATATTTCTTATTACTTGAGGGAGGTCTACATAATTTACCCTATTATTTATCTCTTATTAGTTAAGAAGTACGGACACGGATATGTGACACGACACGGACACGCAAATTTTTAAAAGATGCAGGGCATGACATGTTGGGGACATGTGCAAAACATATGATTTTATATATTTATTATATATCATATTTTTAAATATTTAATATTTATTTTATATCAAATATTTAATTTTATCAAATTTATTAACTTTAGGTATGCTATTTTAATAAAATAACTTAAAATTTTAATTTTTTTTGAAAAAAATGGTCCTCAGCACGCCATTAGTGTGTCTTAACGTGTTCACAACATGTCCCAAGTGTCCTAGCGTGTCCGGAGTGTGTCTAGCGCCTGTTCGTGTCCGACACATCTCGGACAACTATACGTCACCTCCGGAGAAATGTCTGTACTTAATAGCTTATTAGGTTGTACATCATAACATTGGGTCAATATACGTGATTTCTATATTTCTATAAGGTCCAGAACAATTTCAATTGCCAGTGCCAAAATTTCCCATTCTCAGAGTCGGAGTCTGAACAAAATTAGGTAATGTGGAACAGCCTATAAAGAGAGTTCTTTGTATGACTTAAGTTTATGCTTGTGTTATTTTGATTAACTCTTGCAAAAAGGTGAAGCACTCTTCTTCACATAGCTGCAAAATTACTATCCTGCAATACTGTTCACAGACTCCCAACAAGTAACAACCCATGTTTCAATCTCCAAAACCTTATCCAGCAAAGCATAAATCAATACCAGCCCTTTCCCTTGTATTTTGGTATTTATTTACACTTTCTTTTTTTCTTTTCAAAACATCAAATTCCAGTAAATCAGCTATAAGCCAAAAGATACACTATCAGAGGACAAGATGGCCTTGAGAGGTCTAGGAACATTAAAAACCCTGAAATAGTTGTTATTAAGAAAATCCAGAAGTATACTATTTCAATATTCTAGAAAATTACAACCCTTTCTGCTTCACAAACCCTAAAACTTTTCCCCCACCTTTCACAACCGTGAAAATACAAGAGTTTTTCTTGCCCTAAAGCCACCACAAATCCAATTGGAGGCAGCCATTATTCCAACTTTACCAATCTGATCCATATCAGAGAGAGGAGGAGCATGTATTATACATTTCTAAAAGCAGACACAAAATAAACCATGAAATAATGGTTCACTGCTCAGTGAATAAGAAAGATAATCATTATTTATGTCCAACCTAGTTGATTTTGTGCTATTAAGGGGAAAAAGAAGAAAAAAATCAATCCTGTAGTTCCCCACACCTTCCCACTCCCTAAGTTTGTCGGTTATAATATTACTAACATGCAAAGAACCCAATTACAAAATTTAGCCAACAAATGATGTTCCGTGTTACACTAAAATGTTCTTATATAATTCAACAGATCCTCTGCAGATGCAATATTTCCTTTTTCTCAGTCTAAAACTAGCAAAATTTCTGGGAAAAACAATTATTTAATAGAAAAATGATTTGGACCCCCACGACCCCCACTGGCCTGAAACTGGCCAGTTTTTTTTTTTTTTCCCTTCTCCAATCACCAACCCCCACGTGTGTGTGGGGGTGGTGGGGAGAGGGGGTATCAATCACTTCCATATTTAATACATAAATGTCCACTGTGTTTGAACGTTTCAGAAAAAAAAAATCCAAAAAATCAAATCTGAAAATTTAATAACCAAATTTTGAACAGAAAATCAACTAGAAGCAGCTCGAGAGAGAATCCACACAACACTGATTACCTGTTTACCATCAGGGCTCCAGCTAACAGCGTAAATGCTGCCTTTATGACCATCCTCTGAGGACAGCTCTCCAATTTTCTCTCCAGTTTTCGCATCATATAGTATACCCTTCTTATCAGAGCTTACCGTAATGAACTTGCTACCATCTGTAGAAAACCGTACACAATTGACAAAATTTGAATGATCCCTGCATATCAATAACATCACCTTTTTGTAAAGCATAAACTTTTGAAATGCATATTCAATTTTAACGCAATCATACTGTATGCAATTTGAATGATATAAAAAACCTTTTGTCAGTTATAACTCATCTGCATATACAATGGGAGGTTTCATGGAGTTGCAAAGATCATTAAATGCTTGCTTTTATGACCATCCTCTGAGGACACCTTAGAATCATTTTTATTAATCTAATGGAATGATCACTTATTTCTCTTACTTTCTCTTGTAAACCAAAGTTCTTAATTCACACACGATTACACTATTCTCTGACAAATTTGGCAGGGAATGGTTTGCATTCAGTTTTTTCATCTGTTGTATTTGGATAAGTGTAACATAGGTTTATGCACCTAGGATGCAGTATTCCAAAACACCCTTTGAGAAATGCATTACTTTGAGAGAGAGAGAGAGAGAGAGAACTAAAAAAATTACTTCAGATAAAACTGCATGCAGATAATTTCAACTCAGCAAACCTGTGAGATTGCTTGAATTTAAAAGGTGGGCCTTCATAAAAATTCACCAAAAAGTCCTCTCCACACGTGACAATGCGAAATGGCCTTGTTGGCTTAAATGCACAACTTAGAACTCTTCTTGAATGGCCATCAAATTCTCCAACATTACTTCCTGAATCCCACCTATTCAAAACATTGTTCATCAACTACTGACGGTAATAGTGTTATTTGTAATATATGACAGAAAGGCATCAGTAGCATGAATATGCAGCACAACATAAAACTGCAGTTTATTTCAGATAGTTTTTGTGAAAGTGGGCAACTCATAATAGTGTGTGAGAGAGAGGTGACATTAAATACAAAAGTTCCAAGTTAAACCCCTTATTCCTCTCTCACCTCAAAAATATGCTTTCTCTTGCCAAGAGGCAAAGATGTAAACTTATGCAAAAAGGAAATATACTCTGACATGCTTAGATGGGGGTTGAAGCAGCTTACAATGTTAGTAGGGCGTAGGCATCTACTATGATATAGGTGTTTCAATTTGATGACGGCCTTTTGGTTGCTTAAATGGGAGTTGAAGCAACTTAAAATATTAGGGGGGCATATATGATACAGGTGCTTCAATTTGCTGATGGTCTTTTGGTGATTATCTTAGATGACTAGAACCTATACTTTTGTGACAAAGGAGAGATATGCCAACAAGCTTGGATGATTTATATATAAATACTGCCAAATGTTCCATAATTAAGAAACCTTTAACCTCGTTACATCTTCATCAAGAGCCAACACATTCACTAGCCACCAATACAAAATCGAAATCTGACTCCTAGTCACAAGCATATTCTCCTTTCTGAAATTACCTCCTCGTTCATAAAGCCTAGCACTTCTACCTCACAACTTGGACTTTTGCCATCAAGGTATTTAAGTATGGCTGTTTGGGATCCCATATGAAGCATCCCCAACACCAAACCTTCCAAAGAATTGATCAGTCTCAATTATTTCATTCATTGACAAAGTACACTACAATGCAAACTTTTTTGTTTCCTAATTTATCTAGTTTTAAGACAGTTTTTTAACCTCATCTTTCCTGCATAGTTTTACTCACAAAATGCAGATGAAAATGCTATATGTGGATGTATACCATCATGAGAGAGGTGGAGAGAAATAACTTCGACAAGTGTTTTAGAACATCACTGAAGATGCTCTTAATAAAACTAACCTTTTAATATTTAATATACACATATAAATTGATTTCACCCAAAATTCTGATCCTAATCAAAATAAAATACAATTACATGAAACAGACCAGTTATCACTCACCATCATTGAAACCACCAAATTTCATGATTCATGCATTTTCCAATTTCCAAGTAGTACAACTACAACATTACCAGCCTGTTTAAATAGATTAATCTCACGCAATATTCAAATAATAATCAAGTCCAATCAAATACACTTTCACTCGAAATTCACCAAATCAACATTACAAAAGCCAAATAAGCTAATCAATTTCAACTACCGTATTCGACAAAAATGGCGAGAGTAGAGCTCAAACTCAAATGAAAGCGAACATTCATCCAAAATTCCGATGCTAATCAAAAATAAAATACGATTACATGAAACATTCATCAGTTACTGCCACTCACCATCATCGAAACCACCAAATTTCATGATTCATGCATTTTTCACACAGCACAATTACAAATTACCGGCCTGTTAATATAGATTAATCTCACTCAATATTCAAATAACAATCAAGTTCAATCAATTACAATTTCACTCGAAATTCACCAAATCAACATCACTAAAATGGCGAGATTAGAGACTCACATGAAAGCGCGAACAAAGGACTTGCCCTTGGCTTCACCAGAGGCGACGATCCTCATCCCGTCGGGAGACCACTGAAGATCGTCGATGCGACCAGACAAAACCTTGAACTCCTTCTTGAGAACGAAGTCGTTGTGAGTCCCCCAGATCCTGACGGTGCCGGAGACGTCAGCGGAAGCGATCCACTCGGCGTTGGGAGAGTACCGGGCCACGGTGGCCTGATACGCGTGCTCGCCGTAGACGGCGACCTGGAGAGGGCGGTCGAGGTAGCGGATGATGACGGAGCGGCCGTTGCAGTAGAGGATCGAGTTGGATTTGGGATCGCCGGAGATGAGGATGCCGCGGCCGCGCTCCGTCGACGGCACGCACGCGTAGGTCTCCGAGAGCTGCGTCATTGGTTGCTTTTTCGCTCTATCTCTCTCTAGTTTTTTCTCGCTCTGTGTATCGTGGGGGAGTGGGCTTCTGTTTTTTTTTTGGGGGGTGGGGGTGAGAGAGAGAAATGGAACTGTATAGTCTACAGATTGGGAATTTGTTAAGATCCAAGAAGCTCTCGTATCGTGAGACCAGGCAGGCACATGGTCGAGGTGAAGAAGGGTGGTGTCATTTCGTTCAACCCCCGCGCAATGTAGTTAACTAGTTATCAATTTTTCTTTTAAATTAATTTTATTTTTAGGTAAAACAGTAATAAATTTCAAACTGTAATTTTATAAACAGTTTAATTTTTTTTTTTTTTTTTTCTTATGCACCTCAAGGTTTTCCTAAAGCGAAAATTATGCAAAAGAATAGTCACTTACACGTTTCTATTTAATTTTTAAGGGATAAAAATCAATTTTTTTAAATGTGAAATTACATAGGTGCGTTTGTTTGGACGGACTGGATAAGGGGGGATTGTAATCTATCGGACTATTAATCCTGGGATACATTGTCCCGGGACTATTTGGTTGGACTAAATTTGTATCCTATGTTTGTTTAGTCATGGGATTAGATGTCTGGATTGGACTATTTTTAATTATCCAATGTTTGTTTGGGGTATTATGGAGAAGGATAAATGCTCAAATAACTATTTTATCCTTTCCAATTATTTACTAAGTAATAGCAATATTAAACATAACTTTAATATTTTAATTATTTTTAGTTAGATTAAATAAAAAATTATTTTATTTTATTTTTTGCACAATATTTTAATTATTTTAATTTATTATTTTCAATTAAATTAAATTTATAATTTATAATTTATATTTTTTTATTTAATATATAATTTTAGATTAACGACAATAAAAAATAATTTTATTTAATATATAAATTAAATTTTCAACAACACAACAACATTTAATTTATAAGGCCATAATTTATAATTTATTATTTTTAAATAAATTTAATTTATAATTTATATTTTTTATTTAATATATAATTTTAAATTAACAACACTAAAAAAATAATTTAATTTAATATGTAAATTTAATTTTTTAACAACACTAAAAAAATTTAATTTATAAGGCCATAATTTATAATTTATTATTTTTAATTAAATTAAATTTATAATTTAAATTTTTTATTTAATATATAATTTTAAATTAACAATGCTAAAAAAATAATTTATAAATGTTCAAAAGACTATTTTATCCTTTTCTAATTGTTTGCTAAGTAATAGCATGGAGGGTAAAATGAACATTTCACAAAATAATCTCATGGGATATCAATCCTATGGTTTCTATCCCACCTCCCCCTATGGGATAGGATAGTCCCATATTTGTGGGACTAATAGTCCGGGGGACTATTAGTCCGGGGCAAAAAAAATGAAACAAACAATGGACTATTAGTCCAGTGGGACTAATAGTCCAATCCCCACCCCTAATCCTTCAAAACAAACACACCCAGGTAATCCGCATTATAAAGGTTTTGAATTTTCTCTATTTTTGGAATAAATTCCACATTACGAACAAAAATATAACGCTCCAATGTAACACACTAAAAAACTCTTTCATGTATTTTTTTCAAACGTAATAACGTAGCACTCAAAAAAAACTCCTTAGTATAATTTTTCCAAATGTAACATTCCAATCAATATAATCTCAAACATAACACTCCAATATAACATACAAAAACACTAAAAAAATTTCTTAATGTATTTTTTCCAAACGTAATATTCACAGTTTGAAATTATACATTTGTCCAAAATTTACTAAGGATTTTTTTATAATCCTTTGGAATGGTTTGAAGAATCCCACATTATTATTTTTGGAGTATCACATTGGGGAAAAATATCCTAAGGAGTTTTTTTTGTATGGTACATTAGAGTGTTACACTAAGAAATTTTTTTAGAATGTTATATTGGAGTGTTAAGTGTTATGTTTGGAAAAAATATACTAAGAATTTTTTTTGGAGTGTTACAATTCAAAATTATGCATTTGCCCAAAATTTACTAGGAGTTTTTGTACTCCTTTTGAAATGTTTGAAGAATTTCACATCTTTTTAGAATGTTTGAAGAATCTTATATTCCAAGTCATTTTTGTACTCATTTTAAAACATTTTCCAAATAAAAAAGATTCCCATATAAAAATTTATCCCAAATTTGATTATCATAAATTGTGTATTTTATCTTTCTAACACAAAAGGAAAAAAAAAAAAAAAATAGAAATAAGGGTATAATCGTAATATATTAAATCTACATTTCCAAAATTAATAGGACTAATTGGTCTATAAGAAAATCATTGGGATTAAATGGATCACTATTCCTCAAAATAGGATTTATAGGTAAATTTTCTTTTATTTTTTTTGAGGGAAAAAATCAATTTAGTTATCTTAAAGGGGTATAAGGTATTAGATTTAAGGCAGAATATTATTTGATGATAAGTACACGTCGGAAAAGTCGTTGGTGATGGTGAGATAGAGAAATGTGTGATATTTAACAGATAGGTTGTTGAATAAGTGTAGGGATGGCAATTTGAAACCGGCCCGACGGGGACTCGATCCTTCGATCCCGATTTGAACGGTTTTTCCCCGAAAAATATCCCTGATGAGACGGGGATGGTATTAAAAAATTAATCCCCGATCAATTTCAGGCTGGGGACGGTGATAAGTATCTAAGTCCCCACCCCGTTTGTCCTCGACGTGATATATATATACTCTCTATGTACTCTCTCTCTCTTCTTCTCATTCACTCAGAGTCTCTCTCGTCCTCGCACCTCTCCTCATCTTCAAAGCCACCGCCTCTGTCGTCTTGCACCGTCGTCCTCTTTCGTTGTTCGTGGCAATCATCGTCGTCCATTGTCGCCGATATCCTCCGTCGTTCGTTGCAGTCACCATCGCTGATCTCAGATCTGTTTGATGACACACAGATCTCAGATTTGTGTTGATGTGTATATATATATGTACGTGTGTGTGTCTCTATTTGTCCCTCTTTTTTTTTTGGTAGTTGATGCAAACAGTATTGATGATGATTTTATTGTTGATGATAATTTTGTCACCACTTGTTGTTGATGATTTTGTTGATGATGTTCTTGATGATTTTGTTGATGTTGAAAGTTCTTGTTGATGATGTTGTTGAAACAGATTTGGGCTGAGAAATTTTCAGGGTTAGGAAAACCCGATCCCTGTTAGGGAATGGGGACGGGAATGGTGACAAGTTCTCTGCCAGGGATTAGGGTTAGGAATAAGGAAATTTTTACCATTGGGGACTGGGGACGGAAAGTGTGATCCCCGACCCGGCCTCGCCTCGTTGTCATTCCTAAATGAGTAACATGTGTCACATTTCAACAAATAGTTAGTTTGGTAGATTTCAACAAATAGACAGATAGGTTGATTTCAACAGATAGTTGTTATTTTGGACAAATTGTATCATTTTGACCCAAAGAGATTAGAGCTTTGGCTTAATTGACAAAAAGATTCAGAAATTGACTTATGGTTTGAATGTACTAAGTAATAACTATTTTCAGAAGGAATTACAAAAACAAACAAAAAACAAAAAAAACTCTCTATGGTTTAACCTTGATAACAAAATAATTTTTTAATTTTTAATTTTACCATTTAAACCTTAAGTTTTTGACATGTTTTCAATTTAGACTATTTGTTTATTTCCGTTAAAAAAATTGATAAAAAAAATAAATAGGGAAATGTTTCCTATACACAAAATACTTCCCATAACTTACCTGACTTACATGGCACTATCCAAAGCAAAAAAACACCCACACGTTTCGTTGCTCTCTGTCTGTACAAACATCTTCTATGTCTTTCAAACAAACAGTGGTCTCTCTTTCTCTCTTTCGAAAATGTCGCATTGACAACCTTTTTCGAGACTTGTTGATGCTTAGATACACAATCGTGCAAGAGCTAAACTAGGTTTTGATGAGCTTGCAATCCTATGGACAGTGACAATAATTTGGGAGATTTGGATGACATGGTTTGATAATAGAGAGGCGAGAATGAAAAATATAAAAGTCCTTGAGATATTGATTGGTGATTATGTTTTAATTTTAAACAGAGAATATCAATCAAACAATCAACAATAAATCGACACAATGATTTAACGTTAAAAAAATCACAATTGGAGAACCTTCAATTGTGATAAAAAATCACGAGCCAAAACCACCAAACAATCCACTAAAAAGACAAAAAAGGAATTACACACGAGTACCCTCAATTACCCAGTGAACCCACTGTTGGAATTATGATTTTTATAGGCTTATTTTGGGTAAACTTTGAGCCTAAAATTGAGTGAGTCTCACATGTCTTTTGGGGTGGGTCTAAAGAGGTGACGTGTTCATTGCCGCATGGCAAGTCACACGGTGAAGACGGTTCGTCAAAACCATTTATGAGTGAATGGGAAGTTGACGTCGTTTTCGGATTCGTGGCATAGAAAATTGAAGAAGTAAAATGTGGATTTCCTTGAAATGGTTATCCCACATTGGAAACTTAAGAGAACTTATGTGTGTATATAAGTTCTAGGTTGTAACACTTGGGTTGGGCCCCAAGGGGCACCCCAAGTTTGTAGGAGGGAAGAGTTATGGACAAAGTGAACCTTGGCTCAAACCACCACACGCGTCGTCTGTTCATCCAACCGGGCGGGCGCGGGTGTGGGTTGTGGGTCGAGTCGGTTCTAACATTAATTTTTTGGACAAAATTTATTTGAATTTTTCCAAAAATTCTTGCAGAAAAATTATTTTTTTCTAAACAAAATTAATTCAAATTTTTTGCCAAATTTGAATTCAAATTTTCTGTCCAATGAAACCTCTTTCGGTCCAATTTCCAACAGATTTGAAACTGCACAGTTTGGACAGATTCAAACAGTTCCAGCAGATCGGACAGATCAAAGAATTCTAGCAGATCTGTTGAAATTTGAACTGCACCTGTTCAATTCAAAATTGTATCTGTTCGGTTTGAATTTCTTACATGTTCAGCCCTATAAATACCAGGCCATTTACAGCAGTCAAGGCATTCCGAAAATCATCTTCTTGCCTTCCTTCTGCTCTCTCGCATACATATATTCTTTATATTATTTTAGGAAAAAATTCTGAGAGTATAGAACACAGGTTTGGTTCGTCGTACAAATTGTTTGGAGTGCTACTACAATTTGTGTAGATCATTGTATCCTGGGAGATAGACGCCATTCATCCTTAGATCACCGAAGTGGGGCGAATCTGTCTTAAGGACAGAGTGTCACACACTCGACTTGATCTTTTAAAGTTTTATTCGGCTCGATAAAATAAATTCTGTAAGTAATTTATTTTTATTTATTTGATTTGGTTCAAGTTATTTATTTTACACAGAAGATTGTTTTAACAATCTTAAGACATAGTCAAATTATTCTGTTTATACATAATTTTTCGTTTGTTTTCTTTTCTTCATTTCTTTTTACAGAAATTATTTTCTGTGATTTTATAAAATAATATTCTGGTTGGAAAAATAAATAGCAGTAATATACTGTTTGAAAAATAGTAGTAATATACTGTTTATTTTCTTTGACAACTAGTAGTAATATACTAGTAGTCATTAACAATTTAGAATATTTATTTGTGAAGTTGGTCAGAAATTAATTTTGATTTTTAGAAATAATTTCTAAGTGTTCATTAATTAAAATTTTATTTTCAGTATTTTAATTTTTGAAGTGTTACAGAAATTTAATTTTCTGTGTGAAATTAATTTGTTTAAATAAAATTTGATTTTATTTTCAAATTAATTGAAAATAAAAATTACAATTCTTGTTTCTTTTATTTTTACAGAATTTAATTTTGTGGTTTTGGTTTAAATTTTCTATGTAGTATAAAATTCTAATTTTAATTTTGTTTTATAATTTAGAATTCATGGCTACTGAAACAAGTACTAGTGTGGTGGCTGCAATTGCTCTAACCCCTCCTCCTGTTGTGACTGTGCTAGTCAATCACGATGAAAAGTCAGAGAAGTTCTCAGGAACTAATTATAAAAGATGGCAACAGAAAATGCTGTTTTATCTTACTACTCTCAATTTGGCACTTTTTTCATGAGGATGCTCTTACTCTGAAAGAGGATAAAACCAACCGGCAAGTGATTGCTGTAGTCGATGCTTGGATTTATGCTGATTTCCTTTGCCAGAACTACATCTTGAATGGACTTGACAACACATTATATAATGTCTACAGTCCTATAAAAATGGCAAAGGAACTTTGGGAGTTTCTGGAGAAAAAGTATAAAACAGAAGATACTAGCTCAAAGAAATTTGTAGTTGGCAAATTCTTGGATTTTGTGATGATTGATTCAAAGACTGTGATCAGCCAAGTTCAAGATCTCCAACTCATTCTGTATGACATTTATGCAGAAGGCATGTCTCTCAGTGAATTCTTTCAAGTTGTTACCTTAATTGAAAAATTACCACAACGCTGGAAGGAATTCAAGAACTACCTCAAACACAAGCGCAAAGAAATGAATTTAGAGGATTTGATTGTGCATTTGAGGATTGAGGAGGACAATTGTAATTTTGAGAAGTGGGCTGGTAAGCATCCCATGAAGTCTAAGGCAAATGTGGTGGAACATGCTCCAAAAGCAAAGAAACGAAAGTTTTCTGGAGAAAGTTCCGCACAAGGCTCTAAAGGAAGGGAAACTAAAAAGTAAAAGTTCAATGGCAGATGTTAAATCAGTGACAAAGAGGGATATCGGGCCAAAGATTGTTGTAGCAAGCGCAAAGGCAAAGGAAGATCAAGTAAGAAGCCTGCTCAAACCAATATGACTGAAGTGGATAAAATTTCCAATGGTGTAGATGACATAAATATTTCTGCAGTTGTTTCCGAAGTAAACCTTGTCGGAAATCCTAAAGAATGGTGGGTGGACATTGGTGCTACTCGCCATATCTGTGCCGACAAAAAGATGTTCACATCTTATTTTGTGGTGGACAACGGTGAACAACTTTTCATGGGCAACGACTTCTAAAGTTGAAGGACAATGAAAGATTATTCTGAAGATGACATCTGGAAAGGAATTCACTCTCAATAATGTGCTACATGTATCGGACATTCGCAAGAATCTAGTCTCCGGATCTCTGTTGAGTAAAAATGGGTTTAGGCTAGTTTTTGAAAGTGACAAATTTGTACTTACCAAAAATGGGATATATGTAGGGAAATGTTACATGTCTGATGGCCTTTTCAAGATGAATGTAATGACCGTTGTACCCTCTATTATTAATAAAAATACATCTTCTTCTTACTTGTCAAATTTATGGCATGGTAGACTTTGACATGTTAATCATGGATTTTTGCGTAGATTAATTAATATGGAATATTTACCTAAATTTGACATTGATTTAAATCATAAATGTGAAATTTGTGTTGAGGCAAAGTTATCCAAAACTCCTTTTCATTCAATTGAAAGAAGTACGGTGTAGACACTTAAATTTTTACGTGTTTTGATCACTGTCTGATTAATCAAGACAAATAAATTTTTCTTAATTAATTGGTCAAAATTTTCAAAAGGATGTGGGTCCCACTAAAATTATGGATCTTAACCCATTTTAAATTATAGGTCACACCAAAAGAAAAGTGAACCTATTTTGACAATTGGGTCAACCCAAATGTGTGGGCCTATGAAAATATTTTATCAAAATTTAGTGGAATAATTCAAATTTAAATTTAAATTTAAATTTAGTGCTACTTCCTGCTTCCGTTCTCTTTGGTATCAGAGCCAAGTTATGTTGCTATCTCTTGCTTACTGCTTTGCTACTTCTGTTGAGTCAACTCTATGTTCTGTCTGTTAATCTGTTTCCAGTCATCTTAATCTGTCAAATTTATATCTGTGTTTTCCACTTTGTTACTCGCCACCCAATCTTCGTCCCTATCCTTGGTCAGTCCTTTGGTTAGGCAGTGTAGGATTTTAGGGGTCTTCCGAATGGGTATGTGTGAAAGCCTAGTATGTAAAAACATGATAAATTTAGACAATGTATTAAGATTCCTGTAAAACAGTTTAATTAAAGAAAAATGAGTCGATTATTTAGAAGTAACTTTTCAGTCAGTTCTAGGTCAACAACTTTGCCCTCAATACCTAATCAAGGATTAGTAATTAATGAAGAAGAATTAGAAATACAAAATGATAAACTGGATTTAAGTTGGAATATACCAAAATTATCAGTTAAAGAGATTTATAAAACTACGTTTTTACAATCTGCTTTTAATGTTAATCTGCATGTTAAAACATTAGAATAAGTTTATGCTTTAGAAAAGTCTAGAGAAACCTGTCACTTATTTGATGCTAACACTATTAGACGCCATTTAAAAACTGGTCACAATTTTATTCATTTAGGATTAATTCAAGTTGGAATCAAACCATTAACTCCACAAGGTAAAAATACTTATGTTTTATTATGTTTAAGAGATGCTCGTTTTCTTGATTATAATGATAGTTTAATGGGTATGGTGGAAACTAGTCTTCACAAAGAACCTATTCATTTTAATTGTTTTCCTGATTTCACACTCAGTCTTAGAGATCCACACATATTAGATGCATTAACTTTAAATATTCAATTAAATGGTTCATTTACTAATATGAAAGAAAAAACTCATAATATTGCTTTAATTTACCGTGTCCATTATAAATGTATTAAATCTAATTTAAATGTTCAAGCTTTACATAAAAGTCCTAAGGATAAAACATTACTGATTCAAACTAGTAACAATGATACTAATATAAATATCCCTCAAATAATAGAATGGAAAGATATTACTCTCCCTGATCAATGGATTACAGTCAATGAAAATTACAAACATAATTAACAACAATCCACTAGTCAAGATATCCAAGATATTCAACAATTTACTGACGGTTCAGTCCGTATTAAATTTAATCGTAGTCAATCTTCTAGACATAGTACTTTTAGTATACCTACTAATGTTGAAATTGAAGATGAAATATTTAATACTCATTTATTCCGAAAAAATAGTCAAATTAATCTTGGTCAACCCTCCCATAGTAAATTAAAAGGCATTGATAACTCTACTACTTCTCAAATTAGTAAACCTGTTTACTCTACTCATTCACATTTCCTTGAAGAAGATACTGAATCAAATAATTCCCCTACTCAAACTGATTTCGAAGTAATACCTCCAATCAATCCTCAATTAATGACAATTAGTAAATCTTTTGCTCCTGATCTTGATAAATTACATGTTGAATTTAAATCTAAAGAAAATAGGACTAAAAGACATGCTTATCGTGCTAAATATAGTTCTACTCAACAATCCAAGCTTACTAGAAAATGGTATGATTTTATGATTGAATATAGTATGGAAATTCCTTTCTTTGAATATTTAGACAATTATTATAAAAAGGTTAATACAATCACAAAACATAAATGGAAAACTTCTCCTAATACAACTGTTAGCTCTAGTCATCCTCCTTTATCTAATATTATTATTAAACATTAAGGATCTGAAGTCCCAGCCTCTCATTTTAAGTTGCCTGGCACTGACCCTGAAATTAAAAAAGTTATTGAACAAAATAATTATACTAGTCAATGTTTAAAAACAATTGGTAAACAATTAGATAAACTAAAAACTAATTTAGATGATTATTCTGCTAACACTACATCCATTAAACAATCTTTAGATCAACCTTTGATTAACTTACCCAGTAATCGTTCTAAAAGAAATAGTTTAGTCACTCAAGATACTTCTACTGTTAAAGCTATAGAACAACTATTCACTAAATTAACTACTTCGGAACAAGCTTCACCATTTAAGGAAAAAAGTCTTACTGTCCTAAACCAACCTTTAGACAAGGCTTCTACTCAATCAGAAACTGATACAACTGATAATGAAATTAATCAATTGGCTCAACAATTTCAATCTTCTAATCTTAATAAACTCCACTATCCTAAACCTCAACCGACTACTCTTACTAAAAATTGGTATTTCCGACCTACTCCACCAGACCTCCAATATGAAGAAACTAATCTTTCTAATCAATTTTCTGTATCTACTAAAAAATTATATGAATGGAATATTGATGGTCTTAGTGAAGATCAAATACTTCAAAAATTAAATCACTTATCTATGATTGCAAATAGTTATCTTACTAACTACCCTGATTACTCTCAACCTGAAATTACTTCTTTAATTACCTCTGGTTTTACCGGTATGCTCAAATCTTGGTGGGAAAAATACCTTACTGAAGATAAAAGAGAATCAATCTTACATGCTAATCAAAAAGATGAAAATGATTTACCAATATTTGATGAAACTATTGGCTATTACAAACCTGATGGTGTTAACACATTAATCTATACCATAGTTAGACATTTCATAGGGACTCCTACTAATATATATTCTCGCATACATGATCAATTTAGTAACCTTATTTGTCCAAAATTAAGTGATTTTAGATGGTATAAAGATGTATTTACCTCTAGAGTTATGTTAAGAGAAGATTGTACTAAATCTTTTTGGAAAGAAAAATTTATTAACGGATTACCTAGTTTGTTTGCTCACAAAATTAGAGATGTTCTTAGTCAACCTACTGGTATCATTGAATATGACACTTTAACTTATGGTGATATCATTAGCACTATTCAAAAAGAAGGATTAAGAATGTGTATTGATCTTAAACTCAGTCACAAAGCTACTAAAGATAAACATAAGGCTAAATATGAATTATGTAATTTTTGTGAACAATATGGTTTACCTCCTGTTGCACCTTCCTGTAGGAAAACACATAAAAAACATAGTAAATCCCATTACAAATATTCAAACAAGTATAAAAAGAATTATTCACCTTCTAAATCAAATGATAAATTCTATACTAAACCTAAAAAGAAATATTACAAGAAATCACATCCAAAAGCTAAATCTAATAAAGATATTACTTGTTACAACTGTGGTAAAAAAGGTCATTATTCTAATAAATGTAAAGAAAAACAAAAATTAAAAGATAAAGTTAATCAACTTCAAATTAATGATGAATCAAAAAACCAATTATTTGAAATCTTTCAATTAAATCAATCTGTTAGTAATTCCTCTTATGATAATTCTAATACTTCATCTAATTACAATTCACCTAGTGAAGATTATGATAATAATATAGAATTAGGATGCAATGATGTTTGTTGTAAACTTGTTAAACAAATTACTGTTCTTACTAAACAAAATCAAGAAGAACTGCTCTTATTGAATTAATTAGTAGACTTGAAGATTCTGAATTAAAAAAGAAATATACTGATGAATTAAAATCTTTGTTAATCAATACTAATCATAAACCTAAGTTTGATAAGCCTATTATTAGTCTATCTAAAACCTTAGAAAGATTTAAAAATAAACACAAAGAAGTTACCTTACAAGATTTACAACAAGAAATTAATCAGATTAAACAAACCATTAAAGATTTACAAAATAAAGATCAACATTTAAAAGATGAAATTATTACATTAAAACTTAATAAAAATTTAGATAATTTCCAAACCAATAACGTTTCTCCTAATGAATCTGAACATGAATCTGATGAATCTACTAACCCTGATAATATTTTATTTGATAATCGATCACATCAATCTCAATCTCATAATCATAAAGATAATAGGTTAAATCTCCTTAATAAAATCCATATTCAAAAATGGTATTCTAAAATTAAAATAGTTATTAATAATTTTGAATTAGATGTTATCGCTTTAATTGATACTAGTGCCGATTTTAATTGTATTCAAGAAGGATTACTCCCTACTAAATATTATGAAAAATGTCGTGAAAAATTAACTTCTGCTAATGGTAGTAAAATGCATATTAAATATAAAATACCTAAAGTTCATATATGTCAAAATAATGTTTGCTTTAAAACTTCCTTTGTTTTGGTTAAAAATATGACTGATAAAATTATTTTAAAAACACCATTTATATTTTTACTATACCCATTTACCACCTCTAGTGAAGGAATAACTACTCATGTTTTAGGTCAACCTGTTACTTTTAAATTCTTATCTCCTCCTGAAATATTAGAATTAAATCAATTAAAAGATTGTTCTATTTCTTAAACGATTAATCGATTAACTTGTCATTTAAGATATCTTAAAGAAGAAATTAATTACAAAAGAATTGATCAACAATTAACTAATCCAGTTATTATTTCTCAAATTAATGAATTTAAATTAAAATTAGAAACTACTGTTTGTTCTACTTTACCTACTGCATTTTGGCATAGGAAAAAACATGTAGCCACATTACCATATATTAAGAATTTTCATACAAAATGATAAACTGGATTTAAGTTGGAATATACCAAAATTATCAGTTAAAGAGATTTATAAAACTACATTTTTACAATCTGCTTTTAATATTAATCTGCATGTTAAAACATTAGAACAAGTTTATGCTTTAGAAAAGTCTAGAGAAACCTGTCACTTATTTGATGCTAACACTATTAGACGTCATTTAAAAACTGGTCATAATTTTATTCATTTAGGATTAATTCAAGTTGGAATCAAACCATTAACTCCACAAGGTAAAAATACTTATGTTTTATTATGTTTAAGAGATGCTCGTTTTCTTGATTATAATGATAGTTTAATGGGTATGGTGGAAACTGGTCTTCACAAAGGACCTATTCATTTTAATTGTTTTCCTGATTTCACACTCAGTCTTAGAGATCCACACATATTAGATGCATTAACTTTAAATATTCAATTAAATGGTCCATTTACTAAGTTTGAATACAAATCATATTCATAAATTAAGAAATAAATTGTCATTTTCTTGGAAATTCAAATCAATTTTGGAGTTTCCAAAATTGATCATTCTCTCCTAAGCCTATAAATAGAGGCTCTCACCAAGAGGAAGAGGCACATTTTTTTGGCTAAAAGTCTTGCAAGCTCCTAAGCAATCTCAAGACTCTGCTAAATATTCTTCTTAAAATTCTCTCTAAAGTTCTTCAAATCTAAAAGAAAGGATTATCAAGCACTCCAAACTTGTGCTAATCCTTTCAAGTTGTAAATACAAATTTGGTCTCTCTTTTCAAGGAGATCAGCTCAAGACTCGTTCGAGATCAAGCCGTTCAAGCCCTAAATCAAGCCTTTCTGCTCCAAGTTTCTTCATTCGAAGACTTGAAGAAATGCATCAATTTATTTGATTCAACAACAAGCTTCTGAAGCTGTTGGATTGCAACTTATTTCGGAGATCGAATCAAAGGATTTGTTATTTTGTAATACAGAAAACCATAGAGGATTATACTTGTAGACACTCCATTTTTGACCGCCTTTAAGACTTGGGCGCCTTAGGTTGATCACTCGATGATGAAAGTTAAGCTATGCAAAAGTTCAATTTCTTCGGCAAGAGGAGCTTCAAATCCCAACCTTACACTCCATTTTTGGACCAAAACTTTTTTGACCAAAAATATTTTAGACCTTAAAACCCTATCTTTCAAAATATTTTTGAAAATGTTTCTACGATATTCTGAGGCTAGCATTTCGTTAAATGTTGTGCTTTTTGGTAAACCGAGCAAGGACAAAGTGAATAAATGAAAAAGAGGTGAACTCTTGGAAAAATCTTTCAAAACACCTTATTTAGAGGTTTGGAATTGAAGAAAATAGAGAGGAGGGAAGAAAACTAGTTGATGAGAAGTTAGGCATCAATTTGGTTAGGACCAAAATTGAGCAATCTTCGCTAAAATAGGCATATCTCTTTGCACACTTGGAATTTTGATGTGAGGCTGCCACCATTGTAAAGTAGATTTCTGGGGCTTCAATTTAGACTCAAGAATGACCTAAAACGGAGTCCGGACGAGGGAGATATTCATGTTTGAAGTCGGGGCTAGAAACCATTTTTTTACTTGCCGGCCACTAGTCCACTAGTGGCCTGCTGGCCACTGGTGTAAAAAAACTCAGATTTTACAAATATTTTGTGCCAGCTATCTCCCAAAAGCTCCAACTGTTTGTTTTGTTGATATTTCAACTGAGGCTCTTATTTTCCTATATATAGAGGACCTCCCCTCTTGTTTTCAAGGTCGGGGAACATTTTAGAAGGTTAGAAATTTTGGAACAAAATTCTCTCTCTCTACATTTCTCTCTCTCTCTTGAACTTTTGTGCATACAAGTGTAGATACACTTCAAGTTTGCCTATCAACCCTTAACCAAAGTTGCTTATCTTTGGGCTGAGGTTACTTGGGACCCTTTTTGAGCTCTAGAAGGTGGTCTTGACTTGATTTATTGCCTCATTTGTGCCTTTCCTTCAGGAGGTATAATACTTGCCTTTTAAACTTGTTTTGCATATTTGTCTTTCTTATCTTTTCCCACTGTTTTGGGGTTGATTTTGAACTGTAAAAAACTCTATTTTTGTGGCCTAAAGGTGGTGGTTTGAGGCCATTTTTAGTTAGGGGGTGGTTCACCCTTCTTACTTTTTTGTTTGTAAAGCTTTTGTACCTTTGTTCACCACTTTCAAACCAACTTTTTGGGCCTTTTAAACACTGAATTTCAGAGGTTTTTTAGTGGCAAAAAACTCATTTTGAAGTCCAAATTTGGAGGGGGTTAGCCTCCCCTCCTTGTGTCTTGTTTGCATGCCTAGTTAGTTTCATCTGTTAGCATGTTTTTTTAGCTTAACTTAGCTCAAGTCTAGCATGTTTTAGCCTCTAAAATAGCCTACTTTAGCTCTGTTTTGGGCTTCTTAGTTCATTTGAGTCTTGTTTTGCATGGTTGTAGTGTAATAGTCTTCACAAGTTGGTGTTTTAGGGTCTTAGACACCTTTTGTTTGAGTTGATAGCATCTTTTAGTGTTATTTTTCACTTAATTTCAGCACTATAAACTCTGCAACCTTTCTCTTTGTTTCACTCTTTCATTTGCTTTTGAGGGTTGTTTCAAGCTCGGGATCCTTTAAGCTCGAGATTGAGGTCATGCTTAATGATTTAATCCTCTTTGAGGTTTCATTATCAATGACATGATATCTCTCTTGCCTTACATTATCCCTTGGTTGACACTTCTTTCATCTTAGAGGACACTCACCAATGGACAAATTGATTAAAGAATGATTTGGTAACTAAAATGTGTAAACAAAATTGGCAAGTAAAAGTAGCAAGATAAGCATTTCTTTGTGTTGCATTGCATGCGTTCAAATCGGACGTTAATTTGAACATAAGGAAAATGGGACATTTCATACTCAAAAGTGATGAAATGTGCCACTTTCCTAGGTCTCTGTTGCCCTTGATCATGCATGATAGGGTGATGGTATTTGAGTCTTGTTTTGCATTCGTTGAACTTGTACAAATTGGTCCCTTAGCCATCATGCATGGAAATTTCTTGATTAATGGTTTGAGGGCCAAATGTATCACTCATTTGAGCTTGTGTTGATGATAAGGGGTGATACATGGTACAAACAACCTGTGAGACCACCACTTTCTTGCTCTGTTTTGTCCTCTGTTGCAGCAAGGAAAGACTTGTCTCCAGTGATCAGCAAACCCTCATTAGTGGCTGGCAGGCCACCTCCAATGGTCGGCAACCGCTCAATGTTGGCCGGCAAACCCTCATCTGTGGTCGGCTGGCCACTAGTGAAAAATTTAGTATTGTGCTTCTAAAGCAGAGCAGTGTTGTTTTGGAGGAGGAAAACAGTGAAGATGTTGTGCAACAGAGGCAATTAGTGGCAGACAGTGGATGTTCTTCAGGTGAAAAACCGAGCATGCATGCATCCCTCGTTTCTCGGGGCCATTTAGTTAATTTGCTTAGTTAATTAGTTGTAGCTAATTCATGCAAATGTTGTAACTATTTAAGTAGATTAGTTAATTAATTCATGTTGTAACTACTTAGCTTAGTTGCTTTGTAATTAATTAGTTAAGTATTTAGCTAATTAGTTTGCTTCGTAATATTTAATTAGCTTAGATAGTTAATTATTTAATTGTAATAATTAATTACCTTAGAATAGTTAGTTAATTCATTTCAAGTGTTGTAATAATTAGTTAAATAGTATAGCTTAGCTAGTTTCATTCGGACCCTCCTTCGCGAGGGCGTAATGTTGTAATAAGTGTGCGTGCGTGCGTGTATGTCTTTCAACCCCACGTCTTACTCCCTTTTATTTAATCGCTTTTGATGGTTAGATTAGGGACATGTTTCAATTAGCATACCTTATGCTTGCATCCATTTATTCGCATTACATGCACCAAGGCTCGGCGCATCATTCAAACTGCATTGTCATTTCAATACCATAGATGAATATGTGTTTAAATCGCATGTTATTCAAATTGCTTCATATGCCATATTAGTAGCTGAGTCTATTTAATTGCATTCATCGCATTTGTTGCATTAGACATTTTGTATAGTTAGGAATCATGCATATTTTGCTAACTCATATCTTCTTAGCTCGGAGTATTAGGTGAGTTTTTATACTTTAGCATACTCGCATGAATGTGAATGTTGCCATGATTAGCATGCTTACCATGATTAGCATGCTTACTATGAGGCTAAATGATTATTTGATAAACTGCTTGAATGCCTGTGGATGAAGACTCGTTGTTTGAATTGGAATGATTCAACGAATGTGCATTTTAAGCCCACTTTGTTGAGTGGCAAATCATTTTTTAAGTCCATTATGTTTGGTGGAAAATTCGCAAACTTTAAGCCCACTTGAGGTGGCAAATTCAAACCATTTTCCCAAAACAAACATGAGTTGAATTGTTCCAACTTGAGCAAACTAGTCTGTACTTGCTTATGCGTATCACATAGTAAAGTTAGCCTAAAAATCAGAACAAGAACACGTAATGTTGATAAAAATCATATCATGATTAGTAGAGGCCGATCTTTGATCGGGTGAGCAGGGGTGCTCAATTCATGACCTTTCCCTCTCGTACCTAAGTTCCCGAGCCGAGGCAACTTTGGTGATGACAGACACGTGGCCTTTGGCACACGAGTCATGGGTTTCCTAAATTTTTCCAAAAATAAAATATTTAGGTGGCGACTCTGTATCTGGCAAAGCAGTCCAATTTTGGCATTTTTGATCCTAAAATCAATTTTTCAAAAAGATTTGCCGGATTTGAACTCTTTGGTGTTTATTGATTTCACATTGCACTTGTGAGATTAGATTTAGGACCACGGGAGTCTGAACTGTAAGGCTTCTTTTTGAGTTTCCGAAAGGAGGGGGCAAAAAAGTTGAGCTACAATACCCATTTGTTATAATCAAATAAAATTAATTATTTGTGCATTTATTTCGTGTCTTAATTGCAGCTACGAAATTTGTGTTTACAAATTTTGGCACGCCCAGTGAGACCTCTCATCTCTTTCTCTTAAAGCATCTTCCTGGAGTCTTGTTTGATCAAGCATAATGGCTTCAAAGAAAGTTCAAATTGCTCCAATCAATAAGAACGCCAGCAAGAATGTCGCTGTCACAACCAACAACAATGGCATTTCTATGGGTCCGATCACCTGTAGCAAGACCAAGGCAACCATTGCTCTCGCCACTCACGGGGTTATACTGACCGCCAATGCAACAAAGCAAGCGCAAGGCAAGTCTCACAAATCTATTACGGTATCCACGTCTGGGGCTAAGCAAAAGGAAGTGAGGGGAATGGAAGAATTCCACTTCTGTCTCAAAGGATTCTCTACCAGAAGGTTTCTCTCCACACCTAACACCTGTAGCCTTTGATGCAAACTCAAGTATAGGCTCACACTCAGGATCTTCTCCTAGTAGTCCTCAACGTTCAATTTCATCGAATCACTCAGATTTGTTTCGCTTAGTGGCTATGCAAGTCATGACCATTGGCACCACTTTAGTGGAAGAACAATTGGCGACCATGGCTCATGCCATTGACAAGCTCACCAAAACTGTGGAAAAGAAAGATCTTCAGATTGCCACCTTGATGAACAAGTTAGAAGCACGAAATGCTGACGAGGCGAGTCAAGACAATTCTCATTCACCTGGCTTTACACCACAAGGCATGTTTGTTGAGAAGGTGAACCCAGCGTATAAGTCCAAGCAAGTTGTGGGTGAGGAAACTTGCTATACATCTGTTGTGAGGCAAGTGATTGGCACAAGTAGTCAACCAGCATCCATTGCTTCTTTGTCTGTTCAACAACTCCAAGACATGATTGCAAATACCATCCGAGCACAACACGGCGGGGCCCTCGCAAAGCGCTTTCATGTACTCTAATCTTTACACAAAGAGGATAGACATTCTCAGAATGCCTAGTGGATACTAACCTCCCAAGTTCCAGCAGTTCGACGGAAAAGGTAATCCTAAACAACTTGTCGCTCACTTTGTTGAAACTTGCAACAATGTCGGGACAGATGGAGATTTACTTGTCAAATAATTTGTTCGGTCACTCAAAGGAAATGCATTTAATTGGTATACTGATTTGGAGGCTGAGTCAATCGACATTTGGGAGTAAATATAACGTGAATTCCTTAATCATTTCTGTAGCACCTGTCGTATGGTAATCATGATGGAATTAACTAGTACCAAGCAATGAAAGGACGAGCCTGTGGTAGATTACATCAACCGTTGGCATGCTCTAAATCTAGATTGCGAAGACCAACTCTCTGAGATTTTAGCTATGGAGATGTGCATGCAAGGCATGCACTGGGGACTCTTTTACATCCTTCAAGGGATAAAATCACGAACATTTGAAGAGTTAGCTACGCGTTCACATGACATGGAAATTAGCATAGCCAACCATGGCGGGAAAGACCTTCCCATTTTTGAACAAAGGAAAGATAACAAAGAAGTGAAAAAAGGAGGCAAGCCTTTCAAAGGTACCACCAAAGATGTGACAACCCCACCATGTATAAGGATTAACACTTAATTAATTAAGGAGATTTGAATTTTAATTGCCAATTATTCTAATTTAATATGGGATTTATGAAAATTATGGAGACTGATTCGTATATAATTTTACTGAGGATTTATTTTGGAATTAGAAATTGAAAGCCTAAATGGCTCAAGATAGTAAAAATAGTGAATTGAATTATTTTAATTTTGAATATTGAATCATATGGGGGTTTAATTAAATATTCGATTCAGATTTATAAAATTGAGATTTGATTAATTGGGTCCAAATTGAAGTTAATTAAGTTATACGAATTAGGAATTAAGATTATTATGAATTAAATTCATTTATAAGGTGCCTAATTTGAATAAGCAATTTATTGGCGAAATTTTGAGTTTGATCAGAAATTGAAGGCTTAAATGATTTAAGAAACCAAAATTGAGGATGTGAATAAATTTAATTTAATATTTGGAGCCTTTTTGAGAGTTTGATTAAAAATCTAATTCAAAATGATAAAATTAAATATAATTAATTGGATCGTAACGGAAGTCAAAATTAGACTGATTAAATTATATAGAATCTTTGATTAATTAAGATTAATTAGTTAAAAGTAAGTGGAGTTTAATTAAGTTAATACATCAATTAGTAATAAAGTTAATTCTATTCATTTTGTTAATTGAGAAGAAGTGTATAAAGTCTTCTAAATTGTTGTATTGAAGTGGGTGTGTGTACACGTGTACATGGAATAAAAGAAAGGGAACAAGTGTATTGTATTTAGCCATCTTGGCTGGAGAAGAGTCAAGAAAGAGAGAGAGAGAGAGAGAGAGAGAGAGAGTTAGTTGCTGGAAAACAAAAGAGGAAAAGAAAATTAAACTCAAGGAAGAAAGGCCAAGGAAAGAAAAGTTAGGAAAGTGAAAGATTAAAGAGGGATTCACCAAATTGAAGGTTATAGGTAAGGATTTTAAGCTTGATTCTTGTAGATTAATTATCTAATAACCAAAATCAAAAAGCAATTGGGTTCAATATCATATAAATAGAAAGAAATTAAGAAAAGAAAGAAGAAATTACATTAAGTTGAAGAATTAAAGAAATAACTTAGGAATTTCATTATTTGAGTTTAATTTCTTCATTCTTCCATGTAATTTGAATTCTATCTTAACATGCATCATGGAATTTCAAGGTTTTGAGATTTTAATTCATGATTTATGAGTTTGAATTTGGATTTGATATGAGAAAAATTAATAAAAACCTAAATTAAAGCAATTCAAGATTTTAATTATGGTTTGAGCTTGATTATGTAGAATTGGTTGGATTTTGATAAATGTTTCATGTATGCAAATGATTTTTCTAAGAAGTTTATGACTTTAATTTCATGTTTTGAAGGAAAATAGAAAGACCTTGAAGTCAATTTTATGTAATTAAAAAGAAAATGAGGAATTGGAACTATGTTCAAATTTATGGAAATTAATTTAGAAAGTAATCACTTTGGGTTTAAATTTAGTTGTCTTAACATGAAATTGAGTTTCAATTGTACATGTATCATGAATTTTTAAGAGTTTTGGAAGATCAATTTATGTTTTAGAATTTGTGGATTTGAAATTGGGCTTGATATGAAGAAAAATGAATTAAATTTAAATTTGGACAAATATGGAAATATATTGTAATTTATACTTGAGAATCAAAAATTAGTTTGATTTTGATTTAATTTTATACATGCAAATATTTTTGAAAAGGGCCTTATAGATTCAATTTTAAGTTTCATGAAACAAAGAAAGAATTGAAAGATGATTTTTAAACATGAAATCTAAGGTTTAAATGTGAATTAAAATTATGGAATTTTGAACTATAAGTGGAATTAACTTTAAATAAATGTAATTGGAAATGTTTTTGTATATTCAAGTGAGTTATGCGTGAATTTGGAGCCTTGGTAATGTGTTTTGAAGTTTAAACAATATTCTGGAAAATCCAGAATTCGTCACCATCGCTCGAGCGAAGAAGTTGTCGCTCGAGCGTAAAATGGAAGCAACTAGTATTTTTGCAAACGAAACAGTCCGCTCGAGTGAAGAGTCCTGTTTTAGAAAATTTTGAAAAGCCATTTCATATTTCGATTTTCGTTTTCTTTCACTTCCAAGCATTCTAGACATGATTTATGGCTCATTGAAGATTAATAAGCTAACAATCAATACAAATCAATATAAATTAGTTAATTAAAGAATGAATCATTGATCTAGTAGTTGTAATTGTTTAAGAAGCTAAGTAAGAAATTGGTTTATTGAAAAATGACTTAGTAATAAAAGAATATGTGAAATAAGAACCCGGTTCATTTGAATAAGAAAGAATAAGCGTAGTAGAACTTCAGACTACTTAGACAGAAAAAGACAAGAAAAATCAAGTTTGATTAAGGAATTAATATTGTATTTTAATGTGTATATGTTATGTGCTTGTGTAGGTCACGCGCTATTGTCTGCCTAATTTATCTAATCTGTCCAATCTGTCTGATTTGTTTCTGCAGCTATCTGTGAGTAATAACTTAGTAAAGCTATGTTCAAGTTAAATTATTTTCTGTATATGAAATAAGATCTGATTTATTAAATGTTATGTTCTGTACTATGAATGATTGTCTAATTTTTGATAAGTATTTGTGACACAAGTATGTTATCTATTCCCGGTCTAGAGGTTCCTTTATGGAACTGACAAGTTATCTGCACCCGGCTGGAGGTTCCTTTATGGAACTAACAAGTTATCCGTTCCTAGTCTGGAGGTTCCTTTATGGAACTGACAAGTTGTCCGTACCCAGCCAGAGAGGTTCCTCTATGGAACTGAAGAGTATGATCTTTGAGACTCTGTATGTGATCTGTTAGCGCTAACGGATGTACTATGTAAGATTAAGTATGAACTCTGATTTCTGTATATGATTTGAATAAGAATATGAATATGAATCTGTTTTTGATTGAAATCTGAATATGTATAAGACTCTGTTTCTGATAAGAATCTGTTTTTAATATAAACTCTGATTTCTGACTCTGTGATGGACATCATTCATTGAAACCCTTTACTTTGTTATTATTCTCCAACTCACTGTATTATTTACGTATGTAGGTGATTAGGCGCTTGACCAGGCTTAGAGGCGTCTGCTTGGAATCTGTTTTTGTCAGCCAACCTATGTGCCTCCCGTGGAGGTTCCAGATATGTCAAATGGTTATGGCCATGTGATTAAAGTTTAAGTTTTGTTTTCTTGATTGGTTAAACAAGTTTTTTTTTTTTTTTTTTTGTAAATAGGGCTAAGTCCCTTTTTGTCTAGCCTATATATATATGATGATGTGTAAATGTATGAATGTAAAGTTTAAAATTTTTCTATCTCATATAAGTTTGCATAGCTCAATGGACGTTGTATATTTGCTATTTGCTTCCGCTAGCCCCTAATATTATGTTAATCTGTCTCAGAGGCCTTCGGTAATCCTAGGATTACTGGCTGGTTACGATGCTAAACCTATAGGGGTGGGTTTGGGTCGTGACAAAAGAAGCAATGGCGGTAACCACAGTTCCAATCAAGATTTCAACGAAAGACAAGAAGAAAGAAAAAAGGAAGGAAACACGCCCATCTCTAAAAGAACTACAAGAAAAAGAAGTATCCCTTTCCTAACTCTGACGTACAAGGGATATTTGAAGATTTACTTGAAAAGAAAGTCATTCAACTCCTTGAGTGCAAACGTCCTAAAGAAATAGGTTGTGTGAAGGATCCAAAGTACTGCCACTATCATCAGATAGTTAGTCATCCTACTGAAAAATACTTTGCGTTAAAGGAATTACTCGTAGACTTGGCCACGAAGAACAAAATCCTCTCGACGGTTGTTGTAGGACCTCCAAATTCTCCATCCTCAAAATCCAAGACAGAAATGTCACAATTGGCAATCCCAATAGTGAGGGCAATTCCCAAGGTCATCCAGTTTGGTTCACTTGAACCTATCATTATTCAAGTTCCAAATCAAGAAGTCTTAACTATTGGAGAAGATGAAAGTTGGACTCTCATGACACGAAGAAGCAAGTCCAAGACTCAACATTTTCCACTCAAGAAAGTAAAAGAAAAGAAGAACTCCCATCGACATTCCAAGAAGGAGGTGATGGACAAAAGGAAGAATGAAAAGAAGATGCAACAAGAAGATAAATTTCCTAAAGAAAATTCGCGTGCCCCAATCATCCTCCAAGACTTCTTCCCCATTGGGTATTTTGGAGATGACTTGGTTGAAGCGGTCTATATGGTTTTAACCATTGAAGCAAATATGGAACAAGTTCATGCCATTAAGGCGACGCTAGATAAAGAGGAAATTGATGTCCTGACAACCTTGGAAGAACTACCCTCATGCTTCAGTTTGCGTGAAGCGTCTGAACTCCCTAGATCTATACAACTTGCACATGTTCAACTGTTAGAAGATCTTGGGAAATATGAGTTTGTTGTTAATGAGCTAGATTATCCGAAGGTGAACTCCATCATTTCTGTTCCTTGTTGCACAACAATCACCTTCATTGATGAAGACCTTCAACTAGGTTCAAAGCCATACAATCGCCCATTGTTTGTCTCTGGCTTTATTAGTGAACAAAAAGTTAACCGCATCCTTGTTGATGGAGGCTCAGCGGTAAACATCATGCCAAAGTTCACCATGAAGACGTTTGGAATCCCAGTGGACGAGTTAGCCCAAAGTCGTTTGGTTATTCAAGGTTTCAACCAAGGGGGGCAATGTGTAATTGGTATGATTTGTTTGAACCTCACCATTGGAGAACTCAAAGCCAGTATTTCGTTTCACGTCATTGATGCAAGGACGTCCTATAATTTGTTGTTTAGGCGACCTTGGGTCCATGGAAATGGTGTAGTCGGGTCAACTCTCCATCAATGTTTTAAATTTGACCAGGATGGAATAAAGACGGTGCTAGAAGATGACAAGCCATTTACAGAAACTGAGTCTCACTTCGTTGATGCAAAATTTTATTTGGATACTAATGGGATACCTGAAGTTATTCCAGCTGAAATCCCTTCTGTAAGGAAAGAGAAAATGAATGAAGAAAAGCAAGTTGTGTTGAACTTCTCAAAGGAAGACATTTCAAGTGGTAAAAAAGCACCTGAGGTCGCGTCATTACAAAAATAGCCTTCATCCTCAAAAGGCCATGCAATGACAAAAGTCTTCAAGCATGTGCTGAAGTCTCAACGGAAAGAAGGGCAGTCACCGTTTAAAGAAGTCATGATGCCCACAAAAGTTAAAGGAGACTTTGCCCACCCCACAATAAAAGAAGATCTGCAGATATTAAGAGCAGATGCAACAATACCAATTCCACAGGTGAGATTGTCAAGCCTAATTAAACCTCCACTAAAGGGATTTGTTAGGGCTGTGCAAAATTCTATTGAACATGACTCCTTGCTTGAAAGACGATTGGAAGGGTTTGATCCACTAGCTTACAAGCTTTTAGCCAAGTCAGGTTATGACTTTGTAGGTCCCTCATCACTGGGAGAGTTAAGTCCTGAACTTACAGGTGAGAAAGTTCACGATCTCAAGAAACTCAGAAAAAGTTAAGGCAACAAGGTTACAGGGTGAGCCCCCTAAAGACTGGAGTCGGATTCATGCCAACTGAAGCCATTCGTATCTCTACCAAAAGAAAAGGGAAGAAGAAAGACGTACACCATATTACTGTGGAAGAAGTGAAGGAAGACAAAAGTCCAAGCCCAACTCCTCGAGTCTCAGTGTTTGACCGCATTGAAGCTCTTGCACTTTGAACCTCGGTTTTTAATAAGATGAGCACTGTTGATAAGACAGATAAAGGTACAACTTCCCAACCTTTAGTTTTTAACAGATTAGGCACTACTAAGGAAGGGGATGAAAAACAAACTTCCTAGTCACGAAAATTCATTTTTGCCTGACTTGGTGATATTATATCACCTAGAAAAGGCAAAAACAAGAGAAGTATAGCAACAATTGAGTTGAATTCTACAAAGGAGGACGATGAGACTCGACGTTTGATTCCTTCTCGCAAGAAATGCATGATGTCACTTGAAGTTAGTGTCGAAGGTCTGCTTAAGGTCAAAAGGCACACTATTATACTAACTGGAGAAGTTGAGACTCAAGCGGAAAATAAAAGAGAAGAAGAAATTGAACATGTTGCTTCTCACCATGTAATAGTTGAAGAAGATTCTAGTTTAGATTTGGAGGATGATGATCTCCAAGAAGCTCCTCCAGAACTTGAAGATGGAGGGCAATCAACTGTTGACAATTTAAAAGAACTCAACTTGGGAACTCCTAATGACCTTCGACCAACTTTGTGGGAACACTCTTAACGCCTGAGGAAGAAAAGACATTTTTCAAACTGCTCCTCGAATATAAAGATGTCTTCGCATGGACGTATAAGGAGATGCCAGGTTTAAGTCCAAAGGTTGCTGTCCATCACCTTGGGATCAAACATGGTATGCGACCAGTAAAGCAAGCTCATCGATACATCAGACCTAAGCGTATCCTTAAAGTGGAAGAAAAAGTCAACAAGTTGATTGAAGCTGGGTTCATACGTGAAGTAAAATATCCGACATGGATATCAAAGTATGGTCCCAGTAGTCAAGAAGAATAGACAAATTAGAATATGTGTCGACTTTCGAAATTTGAACAAAGCATGTCCTAAGGATGACTTTCCGCTTCCTATTAAGGAATTAATGATAAACGCCACTATCAGACACGAGGTGTTGTCTTTCATGGATGGGTGTTCAGTATACAACCAAATACAGATGGCACTTGAGGACGAAGAGTTAATTGCATTTCGTACCACAAAAGGCATCTATTGTTATAAAGTGATACTTTTCGGACTCAAGAATGTTGGTGCCACCTATCAATGTGCCATGCAAAAGATCTTCGATGACATGCTCCATAAATTTGTTGAGTGCTATGTTGATGATTTGGTGATCAAAACTAAGAAAAGGGAAAATGACCTAGAGGACCTTTGTGCAGTCTTCAACCGGCTGAGAAAGTATGACTTGAATATGAATCCACTCAAATGCGCATTTGGAGTCACGTCTGGAAAATTCCTCGGCTTTATTGTTCGACATAGAGGCATTGAGGTTGATTAGTCTAAAATCGATGCTATACAAAAGGTGCCACCACCAAAAAACCTAAAGGAACCTAGAAGCCTCCAAGGTCACTTGGCATATATCTGCAGATTCATTGCAAACTTGGCAGGCTGTTGTTAACCTTTCAGTCGAATGATGAAAAAGGAGGCTCCATTTGTTTGGGATCAGGCATGTCAAAATGCTTTCGACAGTATTAAGAGATACCTGCTTCATCCACCAGTATTAGGAGCTCCGATTCAGGGGAAACCATTGATACTTTACATTGCGGCTTAAGAAAAGTCTCTTGGAGCGATGCTAGCCTAAAATAACAAAGAAAATAAAGAGCGAGCACTCTATTACTTGAGTTGCAGATTAACTGAAAATGAACTCAAGTACTTACCCATCGAGAAAATGTGTTTGGCGCTTGTTTTTGCCTCTCAAAAATTGAGACATTATTTCCAAGCCCATACAGTGCATCTCATTGCAAGAGCCGACCCAATAAAGTATGTTATGTCTGTAGGAGAGGGTTCAAGAACACCGTTGGAAAATTCGAAGATCTTCGAAGATCCTTGAAGAACAACTTCGAAGTCTTTAGAAGATAATGAGAGGCTTAGATTCTTCAATAGTCTCAACTCAAGAACAGAAGAGTAAAGGAGATGATGGAGATATGAGATTGGGTGAAGAAGAAGGCAAAGTGGCTAGAGAGAGAATAATGGCAAGGCTCTCCCATGGATCTCCCACTTTCACTCTCAAGGTTGATAATGGAGAAGGGAAATTAGTTCTTTCCCAAGAGTTAATTCTCCAAAATCCATCCCTTGTAAAGCTATGGGTGGGTGCTATTTATAGGCACCTCATGATGTAGGATGGAGCCCATGTGCAAGGCACATGGGGAATATTCTCTTTAACCACCTTGTCCGAGGAGGTGACCTCTCTGGGGAGGTGACCTCTCCGAGGATGAGAAAAACCCCGAAGAGGAGATCAACCCCTCGGCGAACCCTTCTTCTTAGCCACACCTAACCAATGATCCCCAATCATCCCAAAGGGTCAGGGGTAGTCCCAGAGGACGTCCTGCCACAAAATATTGCCGAGTCTCATGGACCCCCCGGAGTCGTGCCACCTCGACCCGGGTATAGGCTAGTTTAACCGAAGAGTGAATTTATCTCCACTCACCGTCCTCGGAATCGGGTCCTTTGTTCGGACTCCATTACGCCCATGGTTCTGGTGCGTAGATCCCGGAAAGCTCCGAGCCCGCAAGTGTTCTGGGGTTCATTAACGGAGCGACTTCTAAATTGCGTCTAAATCCGTTCGAAGCCAAGTGCTTCGGATCTTTAAGTTCGTGGATCCGAACCTTTTCGAGTCTGAGTGCCTCGGATCTCTAGGCTTGCTCTTTCGAGTCTGGGCCCGAGTAAGTCTCTAAGTTCGTGGATCCGAACCCTTTCGCGGCTTAGAGCGATTCAGCCCGTTTTATGGCGATAAATCCGGGCCCACCAACCTTGGACTATTGGGCCTAATTAATTTAGTGGGCCCAAATAGCTTCTCTTACATTTGCCCCTTGCGTGTATGAGAAATTTTAAATTTCTCGGACATGCATACTGTCACTCCTTCGGCCCTGCTTTGCATCACGTTCCAAAATAAATAAAAAAAAATATATATATATATATATATGTTGCCTCGACAGAGCCTATGGATAAAGTTGATAACGCACTATAATTTATAGATAAAATTGACAAGCAAAAAATAAATTTTTTTTCACTGAAATATATTTTTATAACATTTGAGAAAATATACATGTAGATTTTTACTCTAAGAAAAGAATAAATAAAACACTCAATTTTTTATATTCTTAACAAATAGCACACAAGACTCACGTTTTTATTGTTTGGCACACATAGCAGACCAATTACACATATACACATATTCAGAATATTCTGAGGGTATATTCAAAGAATAATGCTCCCTTTTTTTCTATTTAAGGAAAGGGCCCAAAACCCTAAACCTTACAAACTTTTGCACAGCCGCCACATTATTTCTCAACCTACTCTCTCTCTACAGAGACCAACCCAGCCTTTTTCTTCTCCAACAAAACAGAGGCTATCATGACCAGCTGGTTGTACACCTACTGAAGACCACCGACGTTTGCACGCCGGCCATTGTTGCACCTCCAGGCGCTGTCGGCATCACCGAAGATAAGCCACGGTCGTTGCTTGCTACAAACATTGTGAACCCAAGTTGCTGTTGGTGTTATAGATTCTGCCACAGACGCGACTGAATAGTGCCGATCCACATACGTCGCCCACTCAACGCGATGTGTGTGGCCCTTCCGAACACCATCCTACTTAACACGACGTGCCTGGTTCCGTCGCTGCTGCACCTCTGCCTTCCGGTGCTATCTACCTTGCCGCCGCAGCACCGACTTGCCATTGCCTTGCCCCAGCTCCGACGACTAGCACCGACGCCCCCGACCTCTCTGCAACGTCATTGCTCTGCGAAGTCTCCAGCAACATCACTGCGAAGCCGACCCACTGCTCACGCCGCGGCTCCGGACACCACTGACGCTGCGACTCAAAATCCCACCAGCTCGCGCTATCACCAGCCCAGTTCGCTGTTGGTTGGCCTGTCCTTCCCGCTTGTTCCCTTGTGCCGAGACCAAACCAGCCTACCATCGGCCTCTCTGTGCTGAAACTCTTCCTCTGGCCTCGACGGTTCAGTACCAACCACACACGCCGCCCGCTCAACGCGTCGTGTTGCCTAACGCAATTTTCTGTGATATTTTCAGAGTTTGGACCATGCAGATTTTGGTTTTGATTACACACCCATTGGCTCCAGCCGTGATTGATCAATGCAAAACGCATCGCCGATTCAACGCGATGTCGGTTTGCCTACTTCATGTCTTCAGCCATTGCTCGTGCCACCATTCTTGTTGATCATAGTCCGTAAAACCTTTCTGATTTTCAGCTTATATTTCCAACATCGGCCTCGGATATCACCCTCTTAACTGTGGCTTCCTCTTCCTCTTGTATATACATATATTTTGTGGTAGTTTTTTGTGGTAGTTTTGTATATACATATATCAGAATTTATGATTCCAATGACACACATTCTTCTTTTAACAGGTTAGAGGCTGAAGCCGCGTGTACATTGATTGCTATTGCAGAGCCAAATTCAATCTGCTATTGAAGCCGTGTGTACACTGTTGGCTTCAATCTGCTGCTACTCCATCACCAATCACTGTTGGTTTCTCTCTGCTGGAACTTCGCCATTGGCTTCAACTACTCCAACGCAGACCACACACGTTGCCCACTCAACGTGACGTGTGTGGTTGCCGACTCCTCTGCGACATCCCCGTTGTCTTCGCCTTCAACCATCCAGTGCTAACCACGCCGTTGCCCATTCAACGTAACGTGCGTGGTTGCTCACTCTGCTGGCTTCGGATTGTCCAACGCCACTCACACACTCCGCCCTCTCAACGCGTCGTGTGTGGTTCGGCCTAGCACGGTTCAGCTTCAGTTTGCACTATCATTCATCTCTTTCTTGATCATTGCTGCCTTAATTCTGTTTCCTCAAATCTGTGGGTAAGTATATATATATAAATATATTTACAACTTGGTGCAAACTTTTTTTGTTTTTTTTTTCTGTGTAAACCCACTTTCTCTCTTATGGCTTTAATGGACTTTTGTACTTAAGGAATAAATATATAAATCCATGCACTGCTATATTAAATAAAATGCATCCATGCTTGAACTTCCATGCTCTGATACATTAAATAAGATGAGTCCATGCTCTGATCCATGCTCTGATACATAAAATAAAAATAATATTGGTGATTTGAAATTCCAATATGAAGCTTGAATTTGTTTGGGCTTTGTAATTTTTGAAATAGGCTATGGGATTTATTTAAATGGATTTTTTTTTTTTTTTTTGAACTTGAAATTTGCCAACGAAATTCTGGATATAAATTGAACCATTGCTGCTGGATCTTGCACTTGTAATAGAATACTTGCCACCTGAATTGAGCAATTAACGTTGACTTGAGAGGAATATTCTTGTAATTCGCATGACAATCCATTGAATCCTGTTACTTATGAGAAATGTAAAGTACTTCGGATCTTGGGCCTGAAATTTGCTATTGAACTTCACTCTATCCAAATTTTGAGCCTCGTATAAATTGGATCTTTAATATGAAACGTAGTGACTTTGAGAAAGTGACCCGCTTGAACTTCATCACAAAACGACCTATGACATTGCACCTCTTATTGATGATAGAAACCAGAAATCTGTATGTTGATGACGCACCCATTGGTAATAAAATTTGTTGAGCTTGAAGAATACCCGAGAAAATGAATTGTTGATGCTGAAATTTCATTCGAACGTGTTGCTTTAATTCCAATATTCTGAATTTTAATACGGTCAACTCCTTGCTATTTATACCTATTATTTCAGCCATATGTCTTCTCGAAAGAAACCCATTGTCCCGGGGTCATCAGAACCGGCTCTCATGAAAGAGAGAGATGTACCTCCGGCATCTGAGTGGAGGAAATCTCCTTATTTTGGTCGAAAAGACCCGTTCTGGCGAGCGGCTACCTCCACCACTTCTCTTCTATCTCCGAAGGGGGCTCCATTATGTCTCACTGAGGACACTGACTCCGGACATGAGGCCCTCATTTCTCCTTCCTCGATGCTACGCTTTCGGATTGAGCGGGGGGACTTTCCATACTGTGATCCTCAGTTCAAGGCCTTCTCAAACCCTCCTTTTGGTTGGCAGGAGTGGGTCGATGATGTCCTCTCGGACAGGAGCCTCTGTTAGCGGCTTCAGGAGGCCCGGCTATTGATCCCGGTGAAAATATCTCGATCCCTATCCATCCGGCGTAACAATGCTAGCCTTGAGGCCATGGCTCTTCGGTGGAGCATCGAGACACACACCTTTATACTTGGCCAGCACGAGATGGGGCCCACCCTCGAGGATGTGTTCATGTTGCTGCGTCTGGAAGTGACCGGCCCTGATGCCTTCGACCCTGAGTGGATACCCTCCGAGGATGATTCTTTGATCCAATCTCTAAAGCTGAATCTTCAAGCTTGTGGTTGGTGGAGTTCCGTATTTGATGGTTCAGCGAGGAGGACTAATCGAGTAAGGACGGACCGTGCCTCCTATACTGCATGGATTCGCCACTTCTTCAAGGATCTTTAGCCCTTGGCCAGAGATGCTGACCCTGACTCTCGGGAGTATGAGGCTGGTTCGATGTATGGCTCTAGGCTCTATTTCTTGGGATTTCTAGCTTGCTTCCTTTCATTCTTCATTCTTCCGAGCACACCTCCGGATTCTCTCAATCCCTTTGTCTTCCCCTTGGTAGTTAGGCTCTTCAGAGGAGATCGGATCCCTTTGGCTCCGCTATTTCTTGGGAATCTCTATTACCGGCTGGATCTACTACATCGAGATATGGTTCGTTTCGTGGGTCGATATGAGCCTGTCTCCTTTATTCACAGCCAGTTCCTGCTTTGTTTCTTCTTCGAGAGGTTCCCCAAGTTTGCCCCTACTCCGACTGTATTCGAGGCAGAGGTTCTTCAGGAGATAGTGGATAAAGATGGTATCCCTGTGCTCGGTACTGATGGGTCTCGGACATTTGAGAAAGCGAAGTCTTGCTAGCCGTTGATTACACGTTGGTCACGTACCATTTCTACCTTATCCTTGAATACTCTAGTGGTTGATCCCCGGCGCTTTGTGGCACGGCCGTATGTATGCCCACCGGTGGGTGTGGCCACACCGCTTATTTATCATGGTTCCTGCCGCCTGGTGTCCTTTCCTTTGTCGAAGGATATCTCTGCATGCCTTGTTGATATGCTAATAATGATTCGTCTGAGTTCATTACCGGTTTGGCATGAGGAAGGCATTGATAGCGCTGTCTATAGACCTGACAGAGTGGCATGCCAGTTCGGGTTCGACCAGTGCGCCCCGGGGCCAGCAGCTCATTCATTATCTTTCTCGGAGAGCTACGGGCACTTTACTTGTGGACTCGTACATACCGTGCTTCCTATATCCGGGTCTTTGACGATGCCAGGCTTGAGCCGAGTAGGGGGTTTCACCCCCTCTTTTAGGCGATATTGGCGAAAGAATATCGATGCGTTTATTGCATTTGTCCAGAGCAGACCGACCGTATGTTTGCCTCTGCCGATCTATAAGAAGGACTCTTCTCTTCGGCTGCCTGAGAGCCGAAAATCTGATCACATGTACGAGAGTTTCTTTACCTTATCTGCTCAAACTGACCCTCCGGCTCGGGCGTCTGCTTCTAGTTTGGCAATTGCTTCACCAGAGCCAGTCCCTTTGAATAAGGCCTCTAGTCCTTGGACGACCCGCCTTAAGAAGATGGCTCATAAGAGGGCTTCTGATGTCAGTCTTTCCGCTCCTCACCTTTCTAAAAGGCTCCATCAGGTACCCGAATTTTTTTTTTTTGATTTGAAGTTACTTTCTTTCTTGTGACTATACCTTCTTAAATGAACACTTTTTATTTGCCTACGTTGTGTAGGACCCTGCGGTTGTTGACGTTCTCAGTACCATAGCTCCTGGCCATGCTGCCTTCCCCAGGCCGGACTCAGACTTGGACGACACCCTACATTTGTTTGCAAGACTTGTGAAGATGCGCACCCCTCGTATAGCAATTATAGATGACGATGATGATGAGGCTGAGTCCTCCGATCATTTTTGTGACCTTATTCCACGCATGCGTCGTCACCGCCCTACCGTAGCTGAGGAGAAGCGCTATCTTGGTGACGAGATTATTGGGGCTCACCGTTTTGATGTCGAGATTGCTGGAGGGATTGATGCCACAGAAATTGATGCTGCAGGCCATGCTTCTAGAAGCAATGTAGAGATGAGGTGCGCCTCTGGGAATGGTGTGGAGATGGATGTGCTAGAAATCTCTGAGACTCGCTCTGGCACTTATGGTGATTCTCATCCTCCGGCCCTCCTTCCTTCTTCAGGGATGACTGCTACTGTTCAGGCTTCATCAGACATTGAGATCGATCAGGTGCTCCCTATACGGCCAAGTGACTTTGTTGATGCTAAGAGTCCTTCAGTTGCTCCAGCTTTGCATATTGATTCTCCCTCTGGTAATCTTTCTTTCTGAAGTTTGTTATTTACTTCTATCTGTGAGAAATCTTTACTCAAATGGCTTTACTGTTCCCTACCCCTAATAAGACTTCCTTATCTTTTCTTCAGTGTTAGCTGCTACCGGGGTCCTGCCTTTACCTGCCTCAGACTCTGCTCCAGTGTTAGCTGCTACCGGGGTCCTGCTTTCACCTACCTCGGACTCTACTCCGACTCTCTTTGTGACTTCTCATGGTTCTCTCTGTCAAGGGGGGACACCTGTCTTTGAGACGACTGCTAGAGGTTCTTCATCGCCACTGCCTTTGAATGTTTTGGATTTGAATCTCAGTGATTTCCACTTTGATAGTGATGCTTTTGGTCTTTCCCCTTATCGCTCTGCATTCTCAGGCTCGAGACCTCTGCCGGGAGTTACCCCTCCGGGTGGTTCATCTAACCCGATAGACATTGGGGAGATTCCTGAGACTAGCAGCTTTCCGGCCCCAATTCCTCCTTCGGCTTCTGGCAAAGTATCATTTCTCCATTATTGAGTAGCTCCTGAGTTTGCTTCAGTTCTACAGCTTGCATTCCAGTTACCCGGAGACCTTTGCTTCATTTGCTTGCCAGTGTCCACTCATTCAGACTGCTCTTCTCGAGTCTTTTGCCACTATCTTATATAGCTTGGACAGGCAACGGTTGTGTGACCTTAATGGGAAAGTAGTCGAGACGGCGTATCAGGGGATCTCTAACATGGAGCGTCACCAAGTGGACTTATCATGGCTTCGGAAGCGCCTGGATATAGCTTCGAACGCCAGTCATCGAGTGGAACTTATGTCTGTGCTTGCCTCTTATCGGACCTCTATAGATGAGACAAAGGCAACTCTTCGTGAACTTGAGTCAGGTTATGCTCGGGCCTTGGAGACTTTAGAGGCACACTCTACTGTTTGTCCTCCGGATGTAGATGTGACGGGCAGCTTCTTCGAGGGTGTCTTTAGGAGAGATTGAGTTTTTTTTTTTTTTTTTTTATTACTTTCTTGCCCCTTTCGATAAAAATGTTTTATCTAGGACAATGCAATGAAATGACAAAATCTTTGCTGTTTGGATATGTTCGCATTGTTTTCTCATTTTACTTGATAAAATATTTATTTCGAATGATACAATGGAAAGAACAATCATACGCACTTGTTTATAAAAGTTGAAATATTCTCATTAATTCTTCAACTTTCTTGACAAAAGTATAATAGATTCACTGCAAGTGATGGGATAAAACATACACCATAGAGAAAACCAGCTTCTTCATAACGTAAGGGAAATACAACTTTTAGACAAAGTAAGAAAATGAAAATGAATTTTAGCATAGATGAGTCTAACTATGGGTAGTAGTGCTTGACAAACTTTGCATTGAACGGGCCAGTTCGGAATCCATCTTCAACCTTTACAAGCTTGTAGTACCCGCTTGAGCTCGCCTGAACCACCCTGTAGGGCCCTTCCCATTTTGGAGAAAACTTGGGCAAAGGTTGTTCTCGCATGATTGGGTCTACAATCTTCCATACTAGATCACCTTCTTCAAATTTTCTTGGTACCACAGTCTGGTTGTAGGCTTGGGCAATAGACGCATGATATCTTTCCATGACTTTTGCAGCTCTGTCATGCTTTTCCTCTAATGCTTCCAATCTGGTGGTTCGAGGCTCCAATACCATCCCCGAGGCGAGAGCCTATCCGAGCAGATGGTGTTTCCAACTCTATAGGTAACACTGCCTCGGACACATACACAAGGGAGTAAGGAGTTACTTGAGTTGGCTTTCTCTTTGAAGTGCGATATGCCCATAAGGCTACTATCAACTGTTCGGACCAAGTCCCCCCAAATTCATCCATCATCTTGCTCAGAATCCTTATCAGTGTCTTGTTTGTGGCCTCCGCTTGCCCGTTCCCTTTTGGATAGTAGGGTGTGGATTTGTGATGTTTCACTTGGTTAAGTCTCTAGGAGGCTCTTCACATATTTGTTTATGAAGGGAGTGCCGTTATCCGAGAGGATGGTGTTTGGTACTCCAAACCGGCAAATGATATTCTCTTTGATGAAGTT
Source organism: Camellia granthamiana (assembly GCA_036172215.1). Taxonomy (NCBI): domain Eukaryota; kingdom Viridiplantae; phylum Streptophyta; class Magnoliopsida; order Ericales; family Theaceae; genus Camellia; species Camellia granthamiana. Next base: position 85,269,396 of record CM069906.1, read on the forward strand.
CGCGACTGCAGGCCCCGTAGCGTTCTTTAGAGGAATTGCTTCGACCCACTTTGTGCTCAATTATGTGGCTGCGAAAATCCACTTGTACCCCTTAGAAGGTGTGGAGATGGGCCCTATCAGATCAAAAGCCCAGGTATGGAACGGCCATGGCGTTCGGATGCTATGCAGGTCTACGGCTGGAGCATGGATCAAATTTCCGTGTTTCTGACAAGTCTGGCACCTCTTCACTTGATGGGATGCATCTGACTCCATAGTCGGCCAATAATACCCAAGGTGTATAAGTTGTTCGAACAGCCGAGCCCCTCCTTGATGCTCAATTTCATGGGCTCTTCTGAGGACTAGATCCGATTCTTCCTTGGAGAGACACCTCAGGGGAGTGCCCTCAATGCTTCTTCTGTAAAGCTTGTTCTGATCAAGAAAGTACCGCCTCGCTCTCCTCTTGAGGTGTGCAATGTCCCTCGGGCTCTCAGATAGTGTCCTCTCTTTGAGATAGTCAATGTAGACTTGTCTCCAGTCAGGGGTATCAATTTCAAAGCAACTCTCATCCTCCCAGATGTATGATTGACACCTGGGGCATTCTTTCTGTAGTTGATTCGAGGCCTTCTCCATCTCGGGCCAATAATAGCCTTGTCTTTGGATCCTTCTGTACAGACTGATATCCCTATCTCCGTAGGATTTTTCATGAATCTGTTGTAGTCGGAAGCTTGCTTCTTGTTAGCCAACACACCGAGCTAGGAATCTGGTACTTCCTCGGAAGTGAAGTTCACCTTGAATAATTATGAATTGGGCAAGCTTGGCCATAGTTAGTTTTCCAACTTTACTTCTGAGTTGTTCAAGGACTTCTGCTCTCCAGTCCTCCGGAAGGTCTTTGTCTTCGGGTATTATTGAAGGCTCTGTTCTCTTCTTGATAACAATTGTCGCCTCCTCCTCTGGAATGTCAACTCTTGCCCCTAATGTTGCGAGGGCATCTGAAAACTTGTTGTTGGAGCGAGGCACATGCTCTATTTCAACCTTCTGAAATTTGTCAAGAAGCCTTTGGACTGTTGTTTGATATGTGGCCAAGGCAGGCTCCTTCAAGACGAACTGTCCTAAAACTTACTTCACTATCAACTTTGAGTCCCCCCGAATCCGAATCTTCTTGATACTGTGCTTCTCAGCTACTATGAAGCCTAAAATAAGAGCCTCATACTCGGTTTCATTATTTGAGCAATGGAAATCCAGTTTATAAGACAAATATAACTTTTTCCCACTTTTGCTTGTAAGGACTATCCCGGTTCCTTCTTTCCCTCCGGCTGCTGCTCCGTCAAAGCTCAATGTCTAGAAGCTTTCCTTGGAAGCCATAGCTGCATGCACCTCTCCTCTTAATTCTTCATTCACTGGTTCATAGTCACCACTTGGAAATTGAGCAAGGAGATCAGCTAAGGCTTGGCTTTTGATTGCCTTGGGAGCTACACATGTGATCTCGAATTCAACCAGTGCTAACAACCATCTTGCCATCTTCCCAGTTAGAGCAGGCTTGCTGAGGAGGTATCGGATTGGATCACTTCTAGTAACAATCTGAATCTAATGTGCTAAGAAGTAATGTCTGAGCTTTTGGGCAGTGAATACCAAAGCTAAGCAATGTCTCTCTATCGGAGTATATCGGACTTCTGCTCCTCGAACCTTCCGGCTGATGTAATACACCGGCCGTTCTGCTCCGTCTACATGTTGGACCAATAATGCCCCTATGGACTTGGGGGTTGAGGTTAGGTACAACATTAGAGGGACCCCGGGCTGCGAGGCTATCATGGTCTGAGGCGAGGTTAAGGCCGCCTTGATTCTCTCAAAGGCCTTTTAGTGCTCTTGATTCCACTCGAACTTGGCATTTCCTTTTAACAATGAGCCAAAAAGGGCAGAGATCTCTGCAAGTGCTGGGATAAACCTCCGAATATAAGACACCTTCTGGAGGAACTTCTTTAACTCCTTCTGAGAATGTTGGGGGGGGGGGGGGAGGCATTGCTTTGATAGACTTAACCTTGTCTTCATCTGCCTCGATACCATGCCTATGTACAAGAAACCTGAGGAACTTCCCGGCCGTCACCCCGAAAGCACATTTGAGAGGATTCATCCTCATTTTGAATTTCTGGCACCTCTTGAATACTTTCTCAAGGTCTCGGAGATAGTCCTCTTCTTTCTTGGATTTCACTACTAGATCATCAACATAATCTTCCACCTCATGATGGATCATGTCATGAAAGATTGCAGTCATAGCCCTTTGGTAAGTTGCTCCAGCATTCTTGAGTCCGAAAGGCATGACTGTATAGAAGAAGTTTCCGAGAGGTGTTCTAAAAGTAGTCTTTTCTGCGTCCTCTTCAGCCATCTTAATCTGGTTGTATCCACTGAATCCATCTATGAATGAGAACATCTGGTGTCCCGAGGTGGCATCCATGAGGGTGTCGATGTGAGGAAGAGGGAATTCATCCTTCGGGCAAGATTTGTTCAAATCTCGAAAGTCTACACATACTCTGATTTGACCATTCTTCTTCTTTACTGGCATAATGTTTGCTAACCACGTGGGGTACTGTATTGGCCGGATGAAACCAGCCTGTTGAAGTTTTTCAATCTCCTCCTTAATCTTCTCTTCGAGATCTGGATGATATTTTCGAGCAGCTTGCTTAATTGGCTTGGAGTTTGGAAACACATCAAGATAATGGGAGACTAGGTCAGGATCTAGTCCGGGCATTTCCTTATATGACTAAGCAAACACATCTGAGTACCGGCATATCAACTTTAACAACTATTCCCACTTCTCTGGGTTAAGGCTTGAACTTATGAATATCGGCCTCGGTGCATCTTGTCCATCACTCAGATCTATTTCAATAAGTTGTTCGGGCTGAGGCTTCGGCCCATCTTGCATGCATTCTGGAGCCACTTCAGGCTTTATCACTATGTCATTGTCAGGAGGCTCTTCTTTTGACTCGGAGTCGGTGACTGAAGAAACCGACTCCCCACACCTTCATAAATAGTACACCATCTTGCCCCCTTTGCGGACTTTCATCACCTTTCGAGGAATAGGCGGACTTTCTAGTCTAGACATCACCCGTTTACTTGATTCTGCCCTTGGCTCCTTGTCATCTTTGATATCCTCCCAACGAGGAATTTTGACCCCCCGAGGCTTAGAGGTGGTGGGAACTTCTTCGACAGCCAATTCGGTGAAGTAGATGGCATCAGAATAATGAGCTTCATGGGTCTCGAAAGGCCTTTCTGTAGCCTGAATTGTCACCGTCTTCTTTCCCCATTTAGCCTTAACACACTGATGATAACTCGATGGTACAGCCCTATATCTATGCATCCAGGTCCTCCCTAGAATGATGTGATAATTTGCCTCGGAATCGATAATATGGAACTTGGTGGCCGAGCGAATCTCTTCGACAGCTAAATCAACTATTACACATCCTATAGTAACTCTCATTTCTCCACCGAAGCCAGTGATGACTATCGGCTGTTTCACAATGCGCTCTTCAGGGATTCCGGCCTTTTCTAGAGTAGCGCGAGTCATAATGTTGATAGAAGCTCCGCTGTCCAGAAAGGCCCTTTTGAACTCAACCCCGTTAATAAAAGCAGTCATGTAAAGCGAGCGGTTGTGAGAAAAGGGATACTTCCGATCAGTCTCAGAGAAAGTAATGGCACTAGATTGCTCTTTTGCCTTTCTCGGGATAGATCCCTCAGACGACATGCATTCCTCATGGTGTGCCTCGGCTATATTAATGATAGACTTGGTGATTTCTGTTCTTGCCTCCCTGGAAAGTCTAAGCTGGTTGAAGAATTGCTTGAACTTTACACAATCTTGCAGGGTTTTGGCATAGTGATCCGGATCTTTTTCCACTCTTGGAGGCTCGTAGTTAACCATCTCCTCGGTCTCTTCAAAATAAGATGCCACATAAACATGGTGTCCTCCTCTTCCATAGTACTCTTCTCTTCCTTCTGGATCAAAGGGATCTTCGCTATGAGTCATAAATGTTCTGCCCTCTAGATCGAGAGCACTTCCATAGTAAACTTGCTCACCCTCTGGCTCGAGAATGTCATCCAGATAATAATCATCGTCATCGAGATTGGCAATAGCCTCAATCATCGGGCCTTCATAAGCTATCATAGCAACATTCTTGCCCTTGTCTCGGTGTTGAGGATACAGTTGTTCTCGGATGTCTTGAGTCCCTTGCTTTTTGAACCTCAATTCGTTTGCCTCGACTTTATCTCTGAAGATTTTCCTGAGAGCCCAACACTTCTCTGTCGGATGTTTCAATGTACGATGGAAGACACAAAATTCAGGGCTCTCACGGTCATTTTTTGATGGCATTTCTTCAACATAAGGCAATTTTAGCTCTCCGTCGGCCACCCATTCATTAACTAGAGCTTTTACTTCCTCGATTCCACATGGATAAGAGACATTTCCCTTTTCAGCATTATATTGCTTTCTCTTCTGGCCTCTATGACCTCCTCCTTGTGACTTTCGGGTATCTGGGGCAGAGGCAGCAGCAACAATAGGTCCACGAGACGATTTGAAGCTAGTCTTGTAACTGGCCTTAAATCCGGACTCCTAAGCCTGAGGAATGCTAATGTTCCGAGCTGCTTCTATTAGTGCCGAGAATGTGGGTAGCTTGTGATTAACTAGAAACATTTTGTACCTGCTCAATGCCCCTTCTAGACAGATTTGAACCAAAGAGCTCTCCTCCACTGCTTCATGGCAATCCACAGCCTTGTCCTGAAACCTTTTGACATAGTCAAGGATGTCTTCGCTTTCTTGCTGCTTTTCTTTACACAATGTAAGTGTGGTCACCTTCTCCGCCACTTGAAAGAACTTAGAGTGGAATTTGTTGACCATTTCCTCCCAACTTCGGATAGAGTTTGGAGCCAAATTAACATACCAACTATATGCTCGGTCAGTGAGGGACTTAGAGAATTCTCTCAGTTGGAGGACGTGGTTTGGACCATGAATACCCAAAGTCTTGATGAATCGCACAACATGTTCTTGAGCATTTCCTTGTTTGCCATCGAATTTAATGAACTTCGGCACTGTGTACCCCTCAGGGTATGGATAACTCAGCACCTTAATAGGGTAAGGCGGCTTGACATCCGGATCAGGCAAAGAGGGTAAAGTCCTCTTGCCTCGTTCGAGATCGAACATGGCTTGCACATCGGTGAGAGTGAGAAATTGTTGAGGGAGAGAGTTTGATGGTGGTATTCCCAGAACTTGGCTTATGGACCCGAAGACTGAGCTAGGGGTGACTTGGCCATTTTGGTGCTGCGAATTCATCATTGGTGAGGACATTTGACGAAACTGGCCATCAGTGCCTATAGACAAGCCAGTTGGTGATGGGACATTGAATTGAGGCCCGTAAAGTCCACCGCACGGCGCCGCTATACCGGGTTGTGCTTGCAAATTTGTTGTTGGTACCAAAGGAGGCCCGCTTGGTGCTTGACTAACATTCACTGGTGGCGTAACAAGATTAGGTACGGGCATAGCTCCCTTTTGCGCCATCATGCCCCTTATATTTGCCTGGACATCAACAATGGCCGGAGCCCCATTCATTACACCAAAACCTCCCTTAGTCACCATTAGATCTTGGCTTGGCACGCTATGGAGCCCGGGCGTAGGCAAACTACTACCGCCTACTGCGGTTTGAGCATGTGTTACTGTGGCCGTGTTGCCATGAGCCATGGGCTGACTGGTGCCTACTTTTCCTTGGATTTGATTTTGTGCTCCGGCGGGAATGACTCCACCACCAGCTTGATTTCCGTTTGGTGCCGGTGCAAAATTAGAACTCATCACCAACATGGTGTGAGTGAGATTCTGAAGAGTGGTAAGAATCTCTTGCTGAGTATTTTGAAGTCCTTGAATGGCTTCAAGCAAAAGTGGTTGATCTAGAGCCATGGTCCTGTCATCACCACCATTAGAGGATCCTTGTTGGTGAACTTCATCTTCTCCCGCTATCCTTGTTGGAGTTGTGTGGATTCCAGATCTCGTTGAGACCATTAACCAATCCGCCTCCCCAGCGGAGTCGCCAAATGTAGGAGAGGGTTCAAGAACACCGTTGGAAAATTCGAAGATCTTCGAAGATCCTTGAAGAACAACTTCAAAGTCTCTAGAAGATAATGAGAGGCTTAGATTCTTCAATAGTCTTAACTCAAGAACAAAAGAGTAAAGGAGATGATGGAGATAAGAGATTGGGTGAAGAAGAAGGCAAAGTGGCTAGAGAGAGAATAATGGCAAGGCTCTCCCATGGATCTCCCACTTCACTCTCAAGGTTGATAATGGAGAAGGGAAATTAGTTCTTTCCCAAGAGTTAATTCTCCAAAATCCATCCCTTGTAAAGCTATGGGTGGGTGCTATTTATAGGCACCTCATGATGTAGGATGGAGCCCATGTGCAAGGCACATGGGGAATATTCTCTCTAACCACCTTGTTCGAGGAGGTGACCTCTCCGAAGATGAGAAAAACCCCGAAGAGGAGATCAACCCCTCGGCGAACCCTTCTTCTTAGCCACACCTAACCAATGATCCCCAATCATCCCAAAGGGTCAGGGGTAGTCCCAGAGGACATCCTGCCGCAAAATATTGCCGAGTCTCATGGACCCCCCGGAGTCGTGCCACCTCGACCCGGGTATAGGCTAGTTTAACCGAAGAGTGAATTTATCTCCACTCACCGTCCTCGGAATCGGGTCCTTTGTTTGGACTCCATTACGCCCATGGTTCTGGTACGTAGATCCCGGAAAGCTCCAAGCCCGCAAGTGTTCTGGGGTTCATTAACGGAGCGACTTCTAAATTGCGTCTGAATCCGTTCGAAGCCAAGTGTTTCGGATCTCTAGGTTCGTGGATCCGAACCTTTTCGAGTCTGGGTGTTTCGGATCTCTAGGCTTGCTCAAACCCGTTTCGAGTTCGGGCCCGAGTAAGTCTCTAAGTTCGTGAATCCGAACCCTTTCGCGGCTTAGAGTGATTGAGCCCGTTTTATGGCGATAAATCCGGGCCCACCAACCTTGGACTATTGGGCCTAGTTAATTTAGTGGGCCCAAATAGCTTCTCTTACAATGTCTAAACCCATCTGCTCAGGACACGTAGCAAGATGGTCTCTCCTCTTTAATGAATTTGAGATAATTTACGTGTCGAGAAAAGCAGTGAAAGGGCAGGCCCTTGCAGACTTCTTGGCCAACCATCTCATCCCTGCTGATTGGGAAATTTTTGAGGAATTCTCTGATGAAGATGTATTGTTCATAGAAGTTTTACAGCCTTGGATGATGTTCTTTGATGGGGCTGCCAGGAAGGAAGGGGCAGGAGCAGGTGTCATTTTTGTTTCACCACAGAAGTACATTTTGCCTTACTCATTTATTCTTGGAGAAAATTGCTCAAACAATGTTTCTGAGTACCAGGCCTTGATCATTAGTTTACAAATGGTAACAGAGCTAAAAATTGTTAACCTAGATGTCTATGGGGATTCTAAGTTAATAATTAATCAGCTCCAGGGGGATTATGAAGTCAAGAAAGATAACTTGGTTCCATATTTCCAGTATGCAACTCATCTCATTGAAAAATTTGAGGGGGTGGTACTCGAACTTGTTCCAAGGAAAGAAAATCCCATGGCTGATGCACTTGCCAATCTAGCAACTACATTGGCATTGTTAGAAAGTGAACATGTTAGTGTCCCTGTATGTCAACGATGGGTATTGCCACAATTGTTGGAATGTTGCCTTGTAGAAACAACGCAATTTCACTACTAGCCATCGAAGTCGACAATTGAAGAATGCCAATTATAGACTACCTTGAACACGAAAAGCTCCCTGATGATTCTTACCATAGAATTGAAATAAGATGTCGAGCTCCTCGATTCATCTACTATAAGGAAACTTTATTCCGACGATCATTTGAAGGAATTTTTCTTCATTGCCTAGGGGATGAAGAAGTTCAACAAGCCATGGAAAGAGCCCATTCTGGGATATGTGGAGCGTATCAGTCTGGTCCTAAACTTCACTTTCGAGTAAAAAGGATGGGTTACTATTGGCCTACGATGGTTAAAGATTGCTTGGACTACTTAAGAAAGTGTCAACTTTGCCAGTTTTATGCAAACTTTATCCATCAACCACCAGAACCTTTACACCCGACAATTACTTCTTGGCCATTTGATGTATGGGGTCTAGATGTAGTTGGCCCATTGACCAAGTCTTTGGCATGCCACTTATACATCTTGGCCACCACATATTACTTCTCCAAGTGGGATGAAGCCCTCCGCTTAAAGAAGTCAAGAAAGAAACTGTTGTTGACTTCATCAAATCCCATATTATTTATCGGTATGGTGTACCTTGCTACATCATCATCGATAACGGAAAGCCTTTCTACAACAGTCTAATGGACAAACTTTGTGAAAGATTTGGATTTAAGCATCGTAATTCCTTAATGTACAATGCACCTGCCAACGGACTGGCAGAGGCGTTTAACAAAACTTTGGGCAACCTATTGAAAAAGGTAGTTGCTAAATCAAAGCGGGATTGGCATGAAAGAATTGGAGAAGCACCCTGGGCATACCATACGACACATAGTACACCAATACAAGCCACCCTATACTCTCTTGTGTATGGTGTTGAAGCAGTTCTTCCTTTGGAACAACAGATTCCTTCATTAAGGATAGCTATACAGGAAGGTCTCACTGATGATGAGAATGCAAAATTAAGCTTTGCTGAGTTAGAAGCATTGGATGAGAAGAGATTGGAAGCACAACAAAAACTTGAGTGTTACCAAGCTCGGCTCTCCAGAGCTTTCAATAAGAAGGTTAGACCCCGGTCTTTTCAAGTTGGAGAATTGGTATTGGCTGTTCGAAGACCTATCATCACTACCCACCGAATTGGCAACCAGTTTTTGTCCAAATGGAATGGTCCATACGTGGTGACTAAAGTCTACACTAATGGAGCATCAAGATTGTTGATGAAGAAGGTGTAAGAGTTGGCCCAATCAACGGCAAGTTCTTAAAGTGCTATTATCCATGAGAATGTAACGCTCCTGATCGCATGAGCATAAACTGCATGATGCTTTTGGCCCATATGAAATAAAGTTGTTAAAAAAGAAAAAAAATTGTACTATTCCTGTCCCGCATGAGTATAAACTGTGAACGGCTAAATAAATCAATAAACCAAATGTGTTTTACAATAAGAGTATTTTTGCTTCAAACTATAATATTTATTTCATAAATAAAGTATTTGCTAAAGCAATTATTTTATAATGAAGTATTTGGTTTCGAGCTACAATTCATAAAAAAAAGAAATAAAATAATAATAAATAAATAAATCATGGCAACCATGATAAACTCTGCATCTCACCTTATTCAACCTTCAAAAGCTGCTCCAACTTGTTGGCGACTTCAATATCTTCGCTTCTTATCACCTCAGCTGCCTCTATTGTAGCTTGTTCATCTCTTAAAGTGGAAACAATGACTCGCCTTTGAACTACATCAGCTTCAGCAACACTAAGTGTAGTCTCTAGTTGTTGTGATTGTTCATCTAAATATTCCAACGCCTTTAACAATTTTGCTTTCTTTGTTGTAAGGCTACCTAAATCAGACTTTAGCAAGTGAACCTGCTTAACTCCTTCATTCTCAAGAGCTAGAGCATGATTGACACGTTGATTGACATCCGCCAAACACTGATCCTGTAGCTTTGAAGTCATCCCTTGAGCAAATGCTAAGTTTATAGAGATGTACGTAGTAGCATTTTGTACGTACTTCTCAATCTGGCTTTGCAATGGAGAATAGTCTACTTGAAGCTTTGAGAGCTCATCATAAAGCTCTTGGAGCTTTGGGCCCAATGCTGGAACTTTCTGAATAGGAGTTTTGCTCAATAAACCTTTAATATGGTTATCAAGTATTAAAGCTGTTGAGCGGCGAGCATTAAGGATCATGCTTCTTGTATCAATAGTAGAAGCCACAGAAGGTGCAACTTGACTCAGTGTAGGAGCAGCAGGTAAGGAAGAAGTTTGGACAATTGGAGTTGGGTCCATTGAGAGACAACTCTTACAACTAATCACTAAATCAAAGGCTGATGGCCCATGAACTGATGCTTCATTATCTGAGAACTCATTAAGAAGTTTTATATCCTCATTTCCAGACGCCAAATCAAAGTCATCATTTGGCAACTGTCAAAACAAGTTAAGGAGGAGTCAATATATATATATATATATTGAGGCATAATAAATTGAAATGACAAATAAAAGATTTTGCCATTACCGGAACAACATCGGTAGCCAATGGTTGAGAAGTGCTAGGAACGCCGATCAAAAATGACTCCACGTCATTAAAAGTAGTGGTGTTCCTTCCAACGGTGCTAGTACTAGATTTTCTCTCTAAGTGACGCCAATTACGATCACCGTGACTATGGTCCTCATCTACCACTCCACCAAGAGTCCCACCAACACTTCCTCGAACCATTTCGTTGGTTTTGGAATTAGAATTTTGCTTAGTAACTGGATTTTTCTTCGCTTTAACCATCTCTTGATTTGGTGAAGCTAAGCGTTTGCTCCTTGGGACATAATTTTCTTTGTTGGAGAAATAGCCTGCATAAAGCTGGGACCACCACTCCAAATAAGCCTTGGTAGTGGAACGAGATGGGAAATCAAAATGAGCTGGTGACCTCAATATAGAATGGGTACCATCATGAACACAAGAATCCCAATGCTGAATAATGTTCTGTAAACTACCATCCCAAAGATCAACCTTAAGTTTACCAGGGATGGCTTGAATAAAACCAAATTGCCTGCTAAACCTGTGAGGACTGTATGGCTCAATGACCATATCGGGTGAACTTCGCAAGGTCAAATAGCTCGAGCGGATGCTGATGAAATACTCCAAGTCTGAGTTAGAAAGATGACCGTCATCAACCAATTCCTTGGGATTGCCCTCACTATACGCGAAACGGTGTAAGGTCATATCTTTGCATGATCGAAATAAGTCATAAGTCTCTGACTCCTCAAAATGTTTAGCCATCCTTTCACTAGCATATCTCATAATTCGAGGCTTTAGAGCAGATTCAATACTAAAGTGTGTGTTGAAATACTCTGCTAACCAAGCATAAACATAATGGGTCGGGAAGATAGCGTCGCACTTTCTAGGATCAGAAGAAAAAACAATTCTATTTAGCCCTTTGTAGATACTAGCAAGTACAGGAATAGCAAGGCTGAATGAATGACCACGAGCCATCATACTAGCAATCTTAAACACCCCAGGTCTAATCAAGTTGCCATCCCCACGGGGTAGAACAAATTTGCACAACCAACAGACAAGGAAAGCTGACAGATAGGTCTCACGCTTTGCCACACCAGCAATCCCCAAGTCACTGAAGACTTTGTCCCCTTGTAGAGTTTGAGACCGAGTTGCGTTAATAATACTAGAAGGGTTGCTAGTATCCTTAGGGCGTTGAGTCTTGTTCCTTGAAGCCCTCTTGATTGATTTATGGTACTTGACTTTCCTTTTAAATTTTTTTTTTATCTAGCTAGTAATTCTCACCACATTCTTCTTTGATTCCGTACAAAGCCGATGGTAAACAAGGAATAAATATTCGCAACTGACAGGAAGAAGGAAATTCTTGTCCCTCATATTACCGGCCAATTCTTGGGCATTTGGCACCACTTCATTGTATATTGCACCCCTAATAGAAAGTCCACCAAGATGACGCAGATCCCATAGTGAGATAGACATTTCGTCTGTGAAAGTGTGAAGGGTATTAGTGGACGGACACCAAAGCTCACAAAAGGCCCACATAACACTACGTAGTTGGTCATACGAGAACAATGAAGCATAAATTGCATTATAAATACCCACCTGATGTAGTACCTCATGATGTTTCCCCAACACATCCTCCAACCACTCCCAATATCCTTCACAAAAAGAAGGCTCTGCTATGGCCTTGAAAATAGGACCCTATGCCACCTTCTGATCCTGAATCGCACTCCCAAGGGTACGAAATGAGTTAAGATCCTCAACTTTTTCATGGTTAGATGACTTTAATAATAAAACCCTAGAGTGTGACAGGCCTTCAACTAATTGACATGAAGTCTCACGAGCCTATTGCGCCAAATGAAAAGAACCATCAAGCAGCTCAAACTTCAAGCCCCAAGCACCAAGGAAAGGAAGGTGAATTGGAAGAGTAGTCCCCTCCTCAATAGCATCACTTGAGTCCTCGAGAATGGTTAGGTATCCCTTCTTGAAAGTCTTGAAGTACACAATCACTGATTGATAAAGCCAAACAATTATTAAAAAAAAAAAAATGCATGTGTTGTGGAGAGACATATACATGATCATGGCATGAGTCAAAATAATCACCTATAGTCGAATGGGTGGTGGTGGAAGTGTCTACTTCGCTAGCCCAATATCAAGGCAACTAGCTCAATAGGCGCATTCCCCTACATAAGTCAAACTAATCACCTATGGCCGGGTGGTGGTGGATGTGTCCACTTCGCTAGCCCAACATTAAGGCAACTAGCTCAATAGGCGCATTCCTCCACAAAAGTCAAACTAATCACTTATGGCTGAATGGGTGGTGGTGGAAGTGTCTACTTCACTAGCCCAACATTAAGGCGACTAGCTCGATAGGCGCATTCCTCCACATAAGTCAATCACCTATGGTTGAATGGGTGGTGGTGGAAGTGTCTACTTCGCTAGCCCAACATCAAAGCGACTAGCTCGATAGGCGCATTTCCCCACATAAGTCCAACTAATCACCTATGGTCGAATAGGTGGTGGTGGAAGTGTCTACTTCGCTAGCCCAACATCAAGGTGACTAGCTCGATAGGCACATTCCCCCTATATAAGTCAAACTAATCACCTATGGTCAAATGGGTTGTGGTGAAAGTGTCTACTTCACTAGCCTAACATCTAGGCGCATCACTCACATAAGTAAAAATAACCAATTATGGTGAAAGGGTAATGGAGTATATTGCTCTATTATTCTTACAAAATCATCATTCTTATGGACAATAATAAAATGCAATTTGCGACGAAGGTTAAAAAAAAAAAAGAAAAAAGAAAAGAAAAGCTGGAAGGTGTATAAAAAAATAAATAAAAAGTCGTTCGGTGCATACGTTGATGACATAGTGTAAAAAGTAAAGAAAAGTATTCAAAACTTGTGAAATTGATGGTGACATCACACCAAGGTGACATCATTCCAAAAATAAAAAAATAAAATTTGTGTGTTGTTAAAGCAGGCCCACATCAATGAGTTTTGGGCATAATGAATATTATATACATAAATATATAAAAAGTCTTACCTTTTGTCAAGCAGAAGGCACCAGTTCACTGCCTCTAGCTTTATCAATGTGGCTCCAATGACAGGACAGCAACACAGACTTAGCCAGGCATAAAGTAACCCTCATCAATCATTTATAAAGAAAAACAATGCATATTGGGTGGCGGCGGAAGCAATGCAAAATTAAAACCCCAGCTGTGTTTGCTAAACATTACCTTTCATAGGAGGTAGAAGGCCAGTCACACTATGGTAAAAAAAAAAAAAATTTGCATGGCATACATTGAAATTAAATCCTTACATAAACATGACCAATCTACTTCAAACCTCACCTTTAATATTAGCAAGCAAGTGTAGATGTCCCCGAACGCATCCCGGGCGAGGAGTGCGAGTCCCCCCCGTTCTGGTTCGATATTGGGTCACTACAGTTCGAAGGACTCAAAATGTCACGGTTCTAAATCTTGAACCAAAGAGTCCAACTCTGGCAAATCGTTTTGAAGAAAAACTGATTTTTGAAAAGAAGTGCCAAACATGGACTGCTTCGCCAGATTACAGAGTCGCCACCTAAATATTTTTAAAATGGGGGAATTTAGGAAACCCTGACTCGGTGCCGAAGGCCACGTGTCCGTCATCACCAAAGTGACTTGGCTCGGGAGCTCGGGTACGATCGGGGAAGGTCAGCTATGAGCACCCCCTCTCGCCCGGTCCAAAGACCGGCCTCTACTAACCATGATATCCGTTTTTGAAAACTTTATGCATTCTTATTCCGGTTATTAGCCTAGAATTACTATGTGATGCGCACAACACAAAAGTATAGACTAGATTGCCTAACTTGGAAATAAACATTGCATATCCGTTTTGTCTCGAAAAACGTGTTGGTTTTTGCTACTCGAAAGTAGGCTAAAATACGGATTTCAATGAGTTGTTCCAACTCACGCAATCCAACCTCCACCCACAGGCATTCAAGCAATTTATCACGTAAGCATTTAGCCGCATAGCAAGCATACTGTCATGGCAAACGTTCACACGCATGCGACATGCTAAAGCATAAAAACTTACATCGTACTCCGTGCCAAAAACACGAGACTGGTTAGCAAAACATGCATGACCTAGTTCATGTTAAGTGGCTAATGCAACACAGACATAGATGCAATCTAGAGTAGGCTCGGCTAACCCTAAACATGGCATATGAAATGCGCGAGTAACACGTATTCAATTTGGAAATCGAAAGTACGATGCAGTTTATATGATGTACCGAGCCCGGTGCATGTAAACAAATGCATGAATGCACGCATGCATTGCATGAGGTATGCTAATTTAAATGTGCCCTAATTTACCATCGTAAGCAGGTAAATAAAAGGGAAGAAAGAAGTGGGGATTGGGAGACATACATCCACTCACACACACTTATTACAGATACGCCCTCACTCGGAGGGACCGAAAGAATATACAATTTAATTAACTAGGCAAGCTAATTAATTATTACAAATTAACTAAATTAATCAGATAAATTAATTAATCTAATTAAACAGTAAACCGCCTCGGGATGAGGGCCAAATGCAGCATGCGCTCGGGACTGGCTCGGAACCGCACTGCCATGCACGGATTGCCTCTGTTTCCTCTGCTCTCCTCCTCAGAAAATTGGCAAAGTCCCAGGAGTGCCTCTCAGGGCACTGGGGATCACCACCGGCTGGGGTAGGACACCACCGGCTGAAGGAGGAGGCCACCGGCACAAAAAGAAGTCATCGGCTGTTTGTTGACTGCCGGTCGGCACTAAATAGTGCCGGCCGGCACTTAATGCCTGCAGAACCTGCAACTCACAGCAGCAGAGGGGAAATCTATGCATGACAATATAATTCAAGCCATTTATGCACCAAACACATCCCTTATCATGTTTTTGACTCAAAGGAAGATGTGCCTCGGTTCTCGGACCACCAATCACGCACTTCCATGCATGATGGCCCAAAGAACCAAGAGTGCAATTTTGATTTCAAATGCATGTAATGCAAATAAACAAACAAGGGTGCCAAACCTCCATCATACTTCACTTCAAGAGGCTTAGCATGTATGCCAATATGATGCAATCCTAGACATGTCAACTAGTATGCAATATGGCAATACAATGCGAACATGCAAGTAAGCATACAAGGCAAGCGTGCAAATCAAATGGAGGATGGACTTAGACATGAATTGGGCAACTCTAAAAAGGCTCAAAACAGTGGCCAAAATGCTAAATCATGAGGGCCAAACACACATGCACACACGCACAAGTTAAGGCACCAACACTTAAGCATAACAAACAACCCTTAAGCACACTTAAAGGGGCACAACAATGGACAACTAGCATGCAATTTAGGCTCTGAAAATCATGCTATGAAATGATGCCAAATCATGTTAAGCAAGATAAACAAATGCATGCAACGTAGGTTCAACACTTGAGGCAAGTCATGGAAGCATTGAACTACACTTATGCAAAACAAATATGGCATGCATTGAACAACCTAAAACAGAGTTTTAGCATGTTAAAACAAAGCCAAATGGCTACTTAGATGGCATCTAAGAGGCTTAAGCACAAAGGCATGCAACATGACCAATAAATGAAGCATTCAACACATGCTTTTAAAGCACTAAAGGAGCAACTAAGGTAAGCATACAAGCACACCAAAGGGACTGAAATAGCATGCTAGGTGGTTCCAAACCATCAAAATGATGCAAGCAAGGCATGCTACACTCTCATGCTCTTAAGGCCAACAAGCCAAATACAAAGGAGCTATGTAATGCAAGTCATGGCCGACCAAAACAAGCATGGACAGACCTTATTCATAGTAAAATAAGCGTACAAGCTTCATGGATCTAAGCCTAAAACATGCTAGAAATAAAGGCATACAACCTAGACATGTTAAGGGACTATTATGGCATTACAAAGCAACTATGCAAGGCATGCAAAGAGTGCTAAAACCAACACTTAGCAATGTCATATTAGGGCATAATAAACATAAAATGCAGCCAAGACATGCTCAACAAACAATCAAAACTATGCTCCCTTAAGAGGCCAAATCTTGTCCTTTTCAAGGACATCAAGGAGGGGGGGTGGCCCTCTCCTTCTTGGGACTTCAAGGCATCATCTTCACCACTGAAATCCCTCAAGACTTCAGTGGTGAAGAGATCCTAACACCAAAGTCTCGGATCCCTCACAAAATAGCACAAAAAGTGGTCTTTTCAAGGTCTAAGGGTGGTCAAACCTACCCAAACCATCAAGCACTCTTGATAAACAATGAAGAGGCTTAAAAAACAGAACTTTTATGTGTTATAGACTAAGCACAAAAACTGTTTTAAACTAGGCAAAAATGGAATGCAAGAATGGGGGAAAAAGGGGTAGTTTCTTACCCTTGATGATCAACTCCAACAATGGTGACCTTGATGCCTCTTTAAGCTTCAAACCGGCCAAGAACACCAAGAACAAGCCCTTAGCACCTCAGTTCCAAGAGGAAGGTGAAACACTAGGTGTTGATGAGCAATAGTAAGTCACAAACACCTAGTGTACAAAACAAGAGAGAAAGAGATAGATAGGATGTGTATCTATCCTAACCCTAAAAACCAGAGCTTGGTCTGTCTAAAATGTCTAAAATTTTGTAACCCTAAGCCAAGAAGAGGAGTGGTCCTCTTATAGGCAAGCAAAGCTTGCAAAGCTTACAAGCTAAGCTAACTAAGAGGGTCATCCCTCCATACACGTGTATGGAGGGGAAGCAAAACTATACAGCTGTCTGAAAATATCTCAAAAAGCAACTACACAGTGTCCGGCCGGCAAAGAGTGCCATTTTGGCAAAACTTAGTGCCGGTCGGCACAAAAGAGTGCCGGTCGGCACAATAAAGTGCCGATGGAAACACCAGCCAGCCGGTGGCCTCTAGCCAGTGCCGGTAGTGTGTGGGGATGCCTCACAAAGCATTCCCTGCCCTTCCAAGGCAAAACACAAGTGTTTGGTGCAAAACCAAACACAAAACGGTCGAGTTCGGAAGTCCTGAGGCAAGGCGCGCGAGCCGAGAACTCTGGGAACTCCAAACGAACACAAGCATGGATAATCACCGAGTGTTCCAACGGTGACGTCCAAGTCTTGAGGACGGTCAAAAATGGGGTGTCTACAGCAAGCATCAAATTAGAGTTTTGAAGTGGGGGCAATTTGTAGACACTTAAATTTTTACGTGTCTTGATCACAGTCTGATTAATCAAGACAAATAAATTTTTCTTGATTAATTGGTCAAAATTTTCAAATGGATGTGGGTCCTACTAAAATTATGGATCTTAACCCATTTTAAAATATAGGTCACACCAAAAGAAAAGTGAACCTATTTTGATAATTGGGTCAACCTAAATGTGTGGGCCTATGAAAATATTTTATCAAAATTTAGTGGAATAATTCAAATTTAAATTTAAATTTGAATGCAAATTATGTCCATAAATTAAGAAATAAATTGTCATTTCCTTGGAAATTCAAATCAATTTTGGAGTTTCCAAAATTAATCCTTCTCTCGTAAGCCTATAAATAGAGGCTCTCACCAAGAGGAAGAGACACATTTTTTTGGCTGAAAGTCTTGCAAGCTTCTAAGCAATCTTGAGACTCTACCAAATATTCTTCTTAAAATTCTCTCTAAAGTTTTTCAAACCTAAAAGAAAGGATTATCAAGCACTCCAAACTTGTGCCAATCCTTTCAAGTTGTAAATACAAATTTGGTCCCTCTTTTCAAGGAGATCATCTCAAGATTCAAGCCCTCGATCAAGCCTTTCTTCTCCAAGTTTCTCTATTTGAAGACTTGAAGAAATCCATCAATTTGGTCGATTCAACAACAAGCTTCTGAAGCTGTTGGATTGCAATCCATTTCGGAGATCGAATAAGAGGATTTGTTCTTTAGTAATAGAGAAAACCATAGAGGATTGTACCCATTTGTTATAATCAAATAAAATCAATTATTTGTGCATTTATTTTGTGTCTTAATTGCAGCTACGAAATTTGTGTTTACATACGGAACCACTTGAATTAATTCATAGTGATATTTGTGATTGAAAATCAATTCAAACTAGAGGTAGGAAAAAAATATTTTATCACTTTCATAGATGACTATACTAGATATAGTTATTTTTATTTAATTCGAACCAAGGATGAAGCTTTGGAAACTTTCATTCAATATAAGAATGAAGTTAAAAATCAACTTGGTAAGAAAATTAAAAAAACTTAGAAGTGATAGAGGTGGTGAATATGAATCACCTTTTGGTGAGTTTTGTAAAGAACATGGAATAATTCATCAAACCACCGCTCTTTACTCACCTTGGCAAAATGGAATTGCTGAAGGGAAAATAGAACTTTAAAAAAAATGATGAATGCCATGTGTGGGGGCATATTTTGTGAATAACAACATGTGGCCAAGGTAACGCCGAAGTGTCAGCCGAGGTGCCACGTGTCTTGGTCATGATGCCGAAGGTAATCTCGACTAGGCCGGGTTATCTGAGGAGATATCAAAATCTAAGATGAGCGGATAAGGGACAAGAGTCCTAAAATGGGGAATGACCTCAGTTTGGATAAAGATAGAGCTCTTAGGGAGTTTATCTCTATCTAGCTGGGAGTTTAAGATGAGCATTGAGCCAAAGTCCATTGAAGCTAGGCTTCTACAGGGATCAGGTTAGTGCTAGTTATAAAAGTAAGGCACCCTCGTAAGTCTGAGGTACGCTTTTTGTATTCTGCTAGTGAGTTAAGCACAATTTGCTATCTTTGAGAGATAATTGAGTACTGACTTGATCGTCGGAATGCCCCCGGGTGGACGAACCACCGCCGGAGTCTTATTTTTCTGTAACAGGATTGTTTGGGCATGATCTATTCTGCTTGTGCTCTTCTGCTGAGTTCCTATTTGACAGTGTGGTCAGAAATCAGCCCCATAGTTTGGCGCCGTTTGTGGGAAACGTAAGGAGGATATATGGCCAATGACAGGTAGAAAGAAAAGATTGAGGGCGACATCCCTAGTGGGAGTGTAAAAATACCGATCCTAATGTTGAGGAGGACAACTGTAATTAAGAACCTCGCGATAAGAATCTCCTAGAAAAGGACGTCGGCCAAGAGGGAGATGCATCGAAGAAAAGCATGTCAAGGCGGGTATTACAACGAAAGTGACCTCTAGATATGGAAAGATAGATACCTGAGAAGGGACGACGAGATGAAGGGAATGTCAAACAAGTTGGCAGACCTACAATCGGTTGTCAACTTCATGATGCAGAACAATGTCATGCAGCCACCATTTCCATTTGAGGACACGCCGATTTCAGTAGCCAAGAACGATGCCCAGAAAGGGAGACAAAAAGCAATCCCTCAGCATGACAGGGCAAAGCAGCATTCACATCGGCCTTTATGGGAGGTCGGGCGAGGAGAATCGATGAGAGGAGAGTCTTAGAAGACACCTCATGCCAAGGAAACTTATGTCAAGGAACATCGGCATGTTTAAGGGAAGGAGCTTTGTTTTGACACAATGAATGAAGGGAGGTCCAAGAGGACTCATAACGACACCGGAGCAGCGCAACCAAAAGGCTGAAATCCGTTGACAGCCGAGCTCTGGATAGACTAAGGAGGATTTGAGGGACTACCTCCAGAGGAAGTGATAAGATGCCGAGGTCACACTTCCGGTCAAGCTGAGAACGCCGTTCTTAGTAGAATTGGATAAGTTTGAGGCCCCGAAAAGGTTCCACATGCCGAGATTCCAGATATACGACGGTAAGTCCGATCCTAACTTTCACATCGTCTTATATTTGAACTCATTGGCACTGTATACCGGGAATGAACTGTTGCTCTGCAAGGTGTTCCCCTTATTCTTTGGGGAAATCGCATTAGATTGGTTTCACAAGTTGCCGAAAGGAACTGTGAAAAGTTAGGAAGGCCTGACCGAGATGTTTGTGGCCAGGTTCGTTACAAACAAATTTCAGCCGTTGAGGGTAGACTCCTTGATGGCTCTAAGAATTGGCAAGGATGAAAGCCTCAGGGCTTATGCAAAAAAGTATTATGAGGTTTTTAACCGAATACCAGGGTGCAACCAAGAGTTGGTGGTCGTATCTTTTAAGAACAGCCTGAACAATGACTGCTTTCTTTGAAAGTCATCGGCAAAGACACTGCCAAAAAGTATGGAGAAACTCATGGCCAGGATCGAGAAATATGCGAGAGCTGAAGAAGACATGCTAGGGACAAAGGCGTTGAAACAGGAGAAGAGAAACGGCTCGCCGAAGCGAGGCCGAGGTAATACTGGATATAATAGGCAAGAGATAGGACTAAGGGCCGCACAAGTAGTCACCACCGTATTCCGAATTCCGGTTTATAAAGTTCTAGAAAGAATTAGAAACCGGCCGTATTATAGAGCGCTAGAAAAGATTCCTGGCGAATTCATGTGAAGAAGCCTGGGAAAGCACTGTGCTTATCACAATGAAGATGGACACCTAACACAGGGTTGTAGAGCCCTAAAAGCACATTTGGAAGATTTGGTAAGACAAGGTCACTAAAGGGACCTAGTAGATGAGGCCAGAACAAGGGAAGAGCAAGTAAGGTAGTGTAGACGTCCCCGAACGTCTCGGGAGAAATCTCGTTTTGTTCATTGGGCTCACTACAGTTTGGACTCAAATGTCACGGCTCTGAATCTAATCCCGCAAAGTGCAATGCGAGACCGATAAATCATCAAAGAGTCCAAATACGGCAAATTGTTTTGAAAAACAGATTTTTAGAAAGAAGTGCTAAACATGGACTGCTTTGCCAGATACAGAGTCGCCACCTAAATATTTTGTTTTGGGAGAATTTAGGAAACCCTGACTCGTACCTAAGGCCACGTGTCCGTCATCACCAAAGTTGCCTCGGCTTGGGAACTTGGGTACGATTGGGGAAGGTCATTTCATGAGCACCCCCGCTCGCCCGATCGAAGATCGGCCACTACTAAGCATGATATCGAGTTTTTGAAAACACATGCGTTCTTATTCCGGTTCATTAGCCTAGAATTATTATGTGATGCGCACAGCATACAAGTATAGACTGGATCGCCTAAATTGGAACAAAACATCTCATGTTTGTTTGAAAACGGTTTGAAAGTGCTACCCGCAAGTAGGCTAAGATGTGGATTTTGCCACCTTCAAGTGGGCTTAGAAAACAAGATGATTTTGCCACCTCAAGTGGGCTTAAACTCGCATTTGATGAATTGTTCCAATTCAAGTAATCTAACCTTCACCCACAGGCATTCAGGCAGTTATATCACATAAGCACATAGCCTCATGGTAAGCATGCTATCATGGCAGTCACTCACACACATGCAAGGATGCTAAAGCATAAACACTCACCGAGTACTCCAAGCCAAAACAGAAACTAGTTAGTAATCAATGCATGATCCTAGTTCATGTTAAGATGGCTAATGCAACACATGCAAAAATGCAACTACAATAGGCTCGGCTATTCTACGTTGGCATACGAAATGCAACAATCGATACATGTATTCAACTTAGAATTGAAATACAATGCAGTTAGTATGATGTGCCGAGCCCGATGCATGCAAGACAGATGAATGGATGCAAACATGCGTGCATAAGGATGCTAATTGAAATGTGCCCTAAAACTAATCATCATAAGCTGGTAAATAAAAGGGAGAAAGACGTGGGGTTGGAAGACATGTATCACACACACGCACACTTATTATAACAGTTGTGCCCTCTCTCGGAGGGTCCGAATAAATAATATAAAACCAACAAGCTACAACTAATTATTACACAACTTTAATTAATCAACAAATTAACTAAGTAAGCATGTAAACTAAATGAAGTAGGCTGCCTCGGCTCTGTTTTGATTGAAAAAGGATGCATGCATGCTTGAACCGCCTTGTCAGGAAATCCCTCGTGACACCCCGACTCGCCTTTGTTTGCAATTGATGTCAGAAACTTGCACAAGGCTCCAGAAGGCTGAAACTCCACCCTGGGAAGCTGTGGGAAGGTTGCCGACCAGCCCTTAGCCTTGGAGACCACCTACCGACCACCTTTTGTGGTGGAGACCAAAAGAGGTGGTCGGCCTGCCAGAAAAGCTGGTCAGCCGACCAGTTTCTGCCTCCTGTTCCTAGTTTTCTGCAGCACAAAGCAAGAGAGAGGCATAGCAAGGTATTTTCAACAAATGTGTGCACGACCACTCTCCCATCATTGCATAAGCTCAAGGGAGTGTAGTCCTCCACCCTCGGGCCACCAATCACGCATCTCGATACACGATGGCCGAGGAACCGAATTGCACAACTTAATATAGAATGAATGCACATATAAACACATAAATGCCTAAACTCCATCATGTGTTGTCAAGAGTGTCGGCGACCGGGAATTGAGGCACGTTTCGTCACTTTGAGTACGAAACGTCCCTCATTTCCCGTGTTTGGACTAACTTCTATTCCAAACACAATGCAACAAACAATGCATGGTATGAATGTTACTCTAGCATGCAACCTAAATGCAATGCGACTAAATGATGCAAACATGCAAAGGATGACATGCAAGGGTGCGACTAGCATACGCAATGCTATGAACTAAGAATGGCATACACAATGCACATATGAAGACTATCAATGAGACGATCAAGGCATACATAATGCAATGGTCAATCATGCAACAACATGAACTATATGGCATATACAATGCAAGATGGACTTAAACTAAAATGAATGGGCCTCAGCCACACTCAAATCAGTGGCCAAACATGATGAAATTAAGGCAACAACACTTATGCAAACATGCACAATGCGAGGGACTAAACCTAAGGCACAAAGTGCAACTCTACTAAGGCATGGCAAGGGATTAAATATGGCATACAATCACACATTTTCCAGCTCTGAAATGTCATACAGAGTGGCTCCAAATCATGCAAACACCTCACACAATGCATACTAGATGGCCCGGATACCGAAACTAGTGAAGTGCATTACACTAGAGGTATGCAAAGCAATGCACAAATGACCAAATCAGCCCCAAACAGTCCCTATGCAGGCCCAAAACAGTAGGAAAATGGACTAAAATGATGACTCGAAAGGCATGGAAATGAAGCTTATGCAATGGTCCATAAATGAGGTATTCATGCACAACTCTCAAACACATTTAAAGAATGAAAAACATGGGAATATGGAACAAGTATAGGCTCTGAAATGACATGCTCAATGACCCCAAAACATGAAAACACCACCATTCAAGCAAGCGAGAAGCTTCAAAACTCAAAGCTAGGCATGGGCATTACACTACAAGCATGCATAGCAAGCATCATTCGACCAAGAGGCCTAAAAACAGAGCTAAGGAAGTCCAAGACATGCACAAAATCAGTTTAAGGTATGACCAAAAAGTGCTAGAATCAAAGACCAAAATAGTATGCAATACAAGCTAGTGAAGAGGGTTTACACTACAAGTATATGAAGCATTCAAGAGGTCACTAAACCAGCAAAAGTTAGAGGTATGACATGCCAAATAAAGCCCAAAAACTCATTGAAACATGGTCAATGCATGCAAGAATGACATGCTCCTTTGATAGGCTATGACGAGGGTTATTCTACACATACAAGATGGACACCCAATATGGCAAAACAAGCTCCGGACAAAGCCTATGAAGGTCCTAAAACTCATCAAAAAAGGCCTGAAACATGGCTTGGAAGCATGAAAATAAGGGCTCCTTTGTTAGGCCAAATATGCTAGGAAACAAAACAAGGGGAGAGAGGGTCACCCCTCTCTCATTTTGGCACTCAAAATAGCATGTTAGCCACTGAAAATCCATTAGATTTCAGTGGCTAGAAGGCCAAACAAAGGTCAATGCAAAGGCCCTAATACATGGCTCAAAATAAGGCAAAATGAAGCATGCATGGGGGTAGATGACCCCCAATAGAAAAATTATCTTAAACAAACATGTTAAGGACCTCAAAATAAGACTTTTTTCAGTTTACACTGAAGCTCAAAAATGTTTGCAAGTATGGCTAAAAGATGGAGCAAAATAAAGCTTAAAAGAGGGAATAGTGTGTTACACTTGTAGCTTCAGCAAAACCAGCAGCTTCTTGGATCAAAAACCAGCTTTTTGAGACCTCTCAAGACCCTCCAAGAACCTTAGATCAATGGTGGAGGTGTGTGGCTATGAGGTGTGGTGTTAAAGGCCAAGAACAAACACCCTTTCTAAGCCTAGAATGTAGAGATATAGAGAGATATGTGCTTTTCCTTAGACAAATTTTTTTCAACCTCTCTAAAGGAGAGAGAGGCCCTCTCTTATAGAGAAACAAAAGGGTTCAAGCTTCTTGGAGAAGCTAGAGCAAAAGGTTCAAGCTTCTTGGAGAAGCTAGAGCAAAGGTTCAAGAGGTTCAAGCTTCCTCAAGAAGCTAAAACAAGGGTTCAAAAGGTTCAAGCTTTCTCAAGAAGCTAAAATGAGGGTTCAAAAGGTTCAAGCTTCCTCAAGAAGCTAAAATGAAGGTTCAAGCTTCCTCAAGAAGCTAAAATAAGGGTTCAAAAGGTTCAAGCTTCCTCAATAAGCTAAAACGAAGGTTCAAAAGGTTCAAGCTTCCTCAAGAAGCTAAAATGAAGGTTCAAAAGGTTCAAGCTTCCTTAAGAAGCTAAAACGAAGGTTCAAAATGTTCAAACTCTCCAAAAACCGTGCCAAACGGAGAAAGTTAAACGGTCCCGAACCGAGGCGTACGGCCTATGGCCACTGAGAGATGGTCTACGAGACCTCTCCCTCCCTTCGGGAAGAGAAAACATAACCTGGTTCGCAAACTGAGGCAAAGCACAAAATAGTCCTGAGGTCTGGAGGCAAGGCTCTCAGCCGAGACTCTGTAACCTCAGAACGAGCACAACAAGGATGATCATCGAGTGTTCAAACAATGACGTCCAAGTCTTGAGGACGGTCAAAAATGGGGTGTCTACAGGTAGCACCAGGCATCGGCAACACCACCTCCACCAGCATCACAATTGCAAGCAGACGGAACTCGAGTGATCAATATGATTCACTTGAAGGTCAATGAGAATGAGGTACGTGAGGAAACTCAGAGGCTAAAGCACTTACAACATGTGTATCAAGTCAAGCAAAAGAGGCCTAGGGTAGACGAGTACTAGGGACCAATGGTGTCCTTTATTGAAGCCGACCTAGACATGGTGCAATATCCACACAACGATGCTCTGGTGATATCCCTCAAGATTGGAGAATCCCAGGTAAGGCTCATTCTGATTGATCAAGGCAGCTCTTGTGACGTCATGTATGTTAGATGTTACAAGGAGCTCGGCCTTCATCGAGATGATCTGGAGTAGTCTAACAGTCCAATGGTCGGGTTCAATGGAACGCCGACATGGCCCCTGAGAGCAATAAGTTTGGAGGTGCAGGTAGGCACCAAGAAGGTAAGTACAAAGTTCACAGTAATTGACACCCCCTCTCCTTACAATTTTATCTTGGGGAGGCTATGGTTGCACGCAATAAGGGCTGTTCCCTCAACACTGTATTAGTTGTTACGGTTCCTAACAGAGCATGGAATTGAGGAGGTCAGAGGAGACCAGGTGTAGGCAAAGAATTGCTCCATGGCAGCAATAAAATCCATCTACAACGTACGAGAAGTAGAAACAGTAGAGATTGAGAACGAGGACATGGAGGTCCTGGATGATGTCGGCAAAGAGCCGGCCGACAAAAGTGAGGAAGCCTTGAAGAAAATTCTAGTCCAGCAAGGGGATGAAGAGCGCTTCTTCCTTCTCAGCTTAGGCTTGGCCGAGAAGGAAGAAAGGGAGTTAGAATCATTCTTGTGAGCAAACATAAAGGTGTTTGCTTGGACGCCCTACGAGATGCCTGGCATTAACTCTGAGGTTACATGCCACAGACTGAACGTAGATACGTCAGCTAAAACCGTCATTCAACGATCGAGGAGGCCGACGTTGGTTCATGTGGAGGCAGTAGAGGAGGAAGTGGACAAATTGTCGGAGGCCAGAGCCATTCAAGAGGTAAACTACCCAACTTGGTTGTCAGACACAGTTGTTGTGAAAAAGAAGAATGGAAAGTGGAGGGTCTACAGACTTCACTAGCCTGAATAAGGCTTGCCTCAAAGACAGTTTCCCACTCCTCAAGATTGATCAATTGGTGGACGCTACTTCAGGGCATGGAATGATGAGCTTCCTGGACGCTTACAGAGGGCATCATCAAATAGCAATGTACCCCCTGATGAAGAGAAGATTTCATTTATCACCCCAAAAGGGCTATATTGCTATAGAGTGATGCCTTTCGGGTTGAAAAATGTAAGAGCAACGTACCAGAGGTTAGTGACCAAGATGTTCAGACATCTGATTGGCAAAACTGTAGAAGTGTACATTAATGACATAGTCGTGAAGACCAAAGAACCTGAGGATCATTTGGCCGACTTAAAGACAGTTTTTGACATCCTTAAAACATATCGGCTCCAACTCAATGCTTCAAAATGTGCATTTGGAGTTGGATCTGGTAAGTTCTAGGGATACGTGGTTACCAGAAGGGGCGTTGAGGCAAGCCCAGATCAAATTAAGGCCATCTTGGATTTGAAAAACCTAACGTCGGCAAAACAAGTACAGATGTTGACTGGAAGGGCCGCAGCCTTAAACAGATTTATAAGCAGAAGTTCAGATAAGTGTAAACCATTTTTCAGTTTGTTGAAAAAGGCCATAAAGTTCTTGTGGACAGAGGAATGTGAAGTTGCCTTGGCCGACTTGAAAAGATACCTGACCACAGCTCTAGTTCTCTCAAATCCGGTACCTGGAGAGGAATTGTTCTTATACCTGGCAGTTTCGGAGCATGCAGCAAGTGCAATGGTAATCAGAGAAGAGAAGGGAGAACAAAGGGCAGTATACTATGTAAGTAAAACCCTAGCAGGCGCAAAGACCAGGTACTTGTCCCTGGAGAAATTGACACTGGCCTTAATGATGGCTTCCAAGAAATTAAATCATTATTTCCAAGCCCACAAGATTGTGGTATTGACTGAGCATCCCTTGAAGTCCCTACTACAACAAGGAGATCTGACGGGCAGGGTAGCCAGATGGGCAGTAGTATTGGACCAATACGACCTGGAATTTAGGCCTAGAACAACAATTAAAGGCGAGGTTCTGGCCGACTTCATGGCCGAGTTCACACTTGGAGCCATCCCATGTCGGGCTTCGGTGAGCTGCGACTTAGGATGTCCAGGGGAACAAGAAGAGACCCAGCTGGGAACGAAAAACCCCACAGCAAAGTGGAAGAAAGAAGAAAAACTCAAGCCCTGCAATATTTACATCGACGACTCCTTTTGCCTATTTGTTGATGGGAGTTCAAACTGTCAAGGAGCGGGGGCAGGAGTGGAGTTGGTATCTCCAGATGGGCGAATGTTAGAGTAGTCTATTTGTTTGGGGTTCAGTGTCTCAAACAATAAAGCAAAATATGAAGCACTGATCGCAGGATTGAAGTTGACAGCAGCAATGGAAGCCGACGAGATGGTAGTCTTCTGTGACTCCTAACTTATTGTGAACCAGGAAACATGCGAATATGCAGCTCGAGATGAAAGAATGATAGCCTATGTCAAAGAGGTTGTTAGATTATTAGCCTTGTTTCAGGACTACCGACTTCAACAGGTTAGCTGAGATGACAACAGCCATGCCGATGCTTTAGCTAACCTAGCTAGTGCAATGAAATCAGGGGAGGCAAGGACAATAATGGTTGATTATTTGTCAAGTCCAAGTGTGGAACCACTGATCACAAAGTACGAAGCAATGTGTGTGGAGATGGACCCAAGTTGGATGGACGTAATAGTAATGTTCCTTAGAGATGGGAAGCTGCCAGATGATTGCAAAGAAGCGCACAAGACCAGATTGAAGTCAGCTAGGTTTAGCCTAACAGTAGAAAGACATCTCTACAGAAGGTCATTTACTGGTCCCCTTTTGAGATGTGTGCATCCCTTCCAAGTTGAAGACTTATTGTATGAATCACATAAAGGAGTATGTGGAAGCGATGCTGGGGGCAGATCACTTGCTCATAGAGCCATTACCCAAGGGTACTGGTGGCTTTACATGCAGAAGGATGCTAAAGCCTACGTCAGAAAGTGCGTGAAGTGTCAAAGGTTCGCACCTTTGATATATCAACCAGTAGCAGATTTGAACCCAGTGTCCAGCCCTTGGCCATTTGCCCAGTGGGGCATGGATCTTGTTGGACAACTACCCCAAGCAGCTGGGCAAAGGAAGTTCATGCTGGTAGCAACTGATTATTTCACAAAGTGGGTAGAAGTGGAACCCCTCGTGAAGATTCGAGATATTGATGTCAAGAACTTCACATGGAAAAACATCATCACTAGGTTTGGGATCCCAAGGGCAATAAAGTAGACAATGGTACACAATTTGACAGTAAGCTAATCAAAAGCTTTTGTGCAAAGTACAAAATCAAGAACTATTACTCCACCCCAAGTTTCCCTCAGAGTAATGGTCAGGTAGAAGCATCTAATAAGACTATCTTAGATGGGATCAAAAAGAGGCTGACGACAATAAAGGGAAAATGGGTGGAAGAGTTGCCTAATGTACTCTGGGCATATCGGATTACGCCGAGGAGATCAACTGGGGAGTCTCCATTTGCCATGACTTGTGGCACTGAAGCAGTTATCCCACTAGAAGTCGGCATTCTAGGGATCAGAACCCACGGATGAGAGAATTGGACTAACGAGGCATTCCTGGCTCGAGATCTGGACCTACTGGAAGAAAGAAGGAAGAGAGCAGAATTCGGCTGGGGGCATACCAGTAGCAACTTGCTAGGGCTTACAATAAGAAAGTCAACCCAAGAGAGTTTCAAGTTGGGGACCTCGTCCTAAGGAAGGTCGTCGCCAACAAGAAGGATCCTAGAGAAGGAAAACTTGGCCAAATTGGAAGGGGCCGTATAGACTTATCTCGATCGCCGGCAATGGGGCATATCGGCTTAAAGACAGTGATAGCAAAGAGTTACTAAGACCCTGGAACACTTGTAACTTGAAATTTTTCTATCATTAGATTTTTGTTTTTTCGAAATTTATGTTGCTAGCCAAAGTAATAATAAAATTTTAGCTTGATTTTGAAATTCGTGTAATAGGATTGACCAGTCCTTTGGCGATGTTTCTGATTGAAACATGATGAATAACTTAGACTTATTATATGGAAGAGTTGAATTATACTTGCATATAATAGAGTTGAACTAAGTTGGCGATGTTTCTGATTGAAACATGACAAATAACTTATACTTATTATATGGTAGAGTTGAATTATACTTGCATATAATAGAGTTGAACTAAGTTGAATTGAAACTAGACTTGCCATTAAACTTAGAATGGAACTAAATGTATTTCAGTTAGATTAACAGAGAAACCAAGTTGAGAACCTCGGCTAGTCTTTGTTTGAATCTGACTTCGGCGAAAGATTATACGTGCTTAATGTGAAAATGAGTGAAACTTAGGTTCACATTTGGGGGCAGAGAACTGGAGAATGATGAGTAAAAGTTTAAAGTGCCCCTGGGACTTGTTGAAATTTTATAAAAAAAATTACAGGTTGAAGATTAGCCGAGGTAATATCAAAAGAAGTATCCGAGATACATATTAGCCGAGATGGCCAACCAGGTTGCCAAGCTTGGAAAGGGTGAAATCTTGAAAGAAGATAGCATGTGAAAGTAAAAAAACAATACTGGATAACACTTGTAAAAATATTTTGGTATTGTTAAAGTGTTACCTGAGATGTACAAATGGTTGGCCGAGAAAAACATTTAAGGTTATATCTGGGTTATTACATCCCGAAGTTATTATACAGTTAAGGTATACTTTGATGAAGTGCAAAAATATTCTAAGTATGGAAGCATGAAATGCATGAAAGAAAGCAATAAAACATACATGAGATAAACATTCAACACTTGGAAGAAAAGAGAAGACTTGCATTCAGAAAAAAGGCACTTCGACCTGGCAAAAGACAACTTGTTCAAATTACAAAAAGGGCACATCGGCTAAGTTTCAAGCTAAACATTGTTTAGACAAAATAAAAGTACAAAGTAAAGATGAAATATCCTAACTACTAGGATTGGTTTGTGATTTTTTGACCTCGGTGGGCAGTGTTGCATTCTTTTCGGCCGCTATATCGGCGTTTATTTCTAGCAAAGTCTGATTTAGACTCATTTCGGCGCACTGGACCTCGGCCTCAGAGGTGGTTGGTTTGGGAGAGACGCACTTGAATACCAAGTCATCCTCCTCATCTTGAGTCAAGTCTATTTGCTCATTGAGGGTAGGAGACTTGGCATCAGTGGTAGCCTTCTCCTCCACTTCATCAGTTTCACCATCCTCGGCATCATCTTCGTCGGCTTTATCGCCAGAGTCCTTGGGCTCTGGAGGGAAAGGCACTTGAAGCTGATTGATGTCTCGGAGGTTGGAGTCCATTGGAACAAGTAATTTGTTGAGCGTCGCCATCCAACAAAGGTAATAACCTCGGTTGCAAGCCAGGTTGACTTGCTGTTTGTACTGGTCACAGACGGCGGCCTGCCCTTTTTTATAAGCCTTTTCATTAGCTGCCTTCACCTCGGCCTCCTTCGAGTCTAGGGCCTCTTGAAGCTTGGCCTCTAAATCAACAGCCTTGGCCTTGGCAGCCTCAAGATCGGCTCTGGTGGCCTCGGCTTTAGCATCGGCCATTTTAGCTTTTTCCTCGGCCAAGTCCTTAGTAGCTTTAGAAGCCTTGGCCTGATCCAGCAGAGCTCGATTATTGGCTTCGACACGGTTGAGTGAGAAAAGGAGTTTGGCAGCTTCCTTAGTCTTCTGTGCCAACTCCTTCCTTGTCATCTCGGTCTTGACCACGTATGAATGAGCATGCTGGATGGCCTGCAAGAAGAAAAACAGATCAGTGAAATTTGACTAAGTATAGGAAGACTACAAAAGAGTAAGAAAGAGACTAACCAAGACTGAATGCTGCATCATAAGGGCGAAGTTTTCATATTCATGTAACTTGGCCATACGGTTCATGTCTTCTAGTAAAAAAATAGCCATTGACAGGGCTGTGCCGACCTCAAGGTTCATTGCGTTGTCACCAGCTGTCAGGGGCCTATTATCCACCATGACCTCAGGAGCCTAAGTCATATTGTGAGGGAAACTGCGGCTACCCTCAGGCTGCTGTGGACTTGCCTTTTTCTGCGCCCCGCCTTTCGGAAAGGGTTTGAAAAGAAGGCCTCACAGTTCGGACTCCTGCGGTTCTGAATCTAGTCTAACGAGTGCAGTGTGAAACTGATAATCACCAAAGAGTCCAAATCCGGCAAACCTTTTTGAAAAATCGATTTTAAATCAAATAATAACAAAATTAGACTACTTTGCCAGATACAAAGTCGCCACCTAAATATTTTATTTTTGAGAAATTTAGGAAACCTTGACTCGTGCTGAAGGCCACGTGTCCATCATCAACAAAATTGCCTCGGCTCGGGAACTTGGGTACGAGAGGGAAAGGTCATGAATTGAGCACCCCCGCTTGCCCGATCAAAGATCGGCCTCTGCCTCTACTAATCATGATATATTCTTTTATAAACGTTATATGTTCTTATTCCGATTACTAAACTAACCTTACTATGTGATGCGCACAAGCAAGTATAAACTAGTTTGCTCAATTTAGAACAACTCAACTCATGTTTGTTTTCGAAAATGGTTTGAAGTTGTCACCTCAAATGGGCTTAAAGATGCGGATTTGCCACCAAACATAGTGGGATTAAAATATGATTTGCCACAACAAAGTGGGCTTAAAACATATATTTGTTGAATTGTTCTAATTCAAACAACAAGCCTGCATCCACAGGCATTCATGCAGTTTAGCATTTAAGCACATAGCCTCATGGCAAGCATGCTAATCATGATAACATGGCAAGCACACTCATGCAAGTATGCTAAAGCATAAAAACTTACCGAGTACTCCGAGCCAAAACAGAAACTAGTTAGAAAGATGCATGATCCTAACTATACAAGATGTCTAATGCAACGCATGCAAAGAATGCAATTAATAGGCTCGGCTACTAATATGGTATATGGATCGATTTGAACAATATACGATTAAACACGTATTCAAAGAAGTATTGAAATTGCAATGCAGTTTGAATGATGCGCCGAGCCTCGGTGCATGCAAGACAAATGAATGGATGCAAGCATGCGATATGCTAATCGAAATATGTAGGCATAAGGTATGCTAATCGAAATATGATCCCTGATCTAACCATTGAAAGCGATTAAATAAAATGGAGAAAGACATGGGGTTGGAAGACATACACACACGTACGCACACTTATTACAACATTATGCTCTCGCGAAGGAGGGTTCGAAATGAATAAGCTAACTAATTAGTTACGCTAATTAAGCTAACTAATTATTACAAACCGAAAATGAATAACTAGTTAAACTAACTAATTATTACAAACTGAAAACGAATAGCTAGTTAAACTAACTAATTATTTACAACACTTAATTAGTCATAACTAATTAATTACAATACGTATTCAAACTACATATTTAAACACTAAATAAGCTTAAAATGCAAGGGAAGCTCATGTACGCACTCAGTTTCCACCCGAAAATGCATTGCCTTGCTGTTGAATGCCTCTGTTTGCACATCTGAACACCAAAGAAGCTGTCCACTTCCAGAACACCTCTGCTCCACTTCAGGAACACACTGTGCAAATTTCATTGGTGGCCGATAGGGGGCTTGTCGGCTACCAATGGTGGCCGGTCGGCCATTGATGACATGAACTCCTCTTTTTGCTGCAACAGAGAGTAGACAGAGCAAAACAATGTATTCTCACGGATTATTTGCACTCTCTGCCTCTCGTTTTCATGGGAAAATCAAAGGAGGGACAAAATTTGGGTTTACAAACCATCAATCAAGCAATTTCATTGCATGGTGGTTTGTGAAACCAATTGTGCAAGTTCAATAAATGCAAAATGAGACAAAAGGACCATCACCCTATCATGCATGATCAAGGGCAATGGTGACCAAGGAAAATGGCACATTTGTTCAAACTAACGTCCGATTTGAACACATGCAATGCAACACAAAAGATACTTATCTTGCCTCTTTTACTTGCCCAATTTTGTTTACTCATTTTAATTACCAAAACCATTCTTTAATTGATTTGTCCATTAGTGAGTGTCCTCTAATGGAAAGATGGCTCAAACCACAAGGTGCTTTGGGAATGAAAGAGGCATTACACTGTCGGTAATGAACCCCCTAAGGGATTAAACTATTAGGTGTAACACCTCCATTTCACACTTAGGCAAACAAGGGGTTTAAAACCACTTTCAAAGCAAACAAAAGACTGAAGAATGGAGGGAGATTGCAGAGATTTTAAGTGCTGAAATGAAGTGCAAAACAATACTAAAACATGCTATTAACTTAAAACAATGATAGTTAAAGCCTTAAAACACTAAGCTAGTGAAGGAATTTACACTATAACTATGCAAAACAAGCCTCAATTGAACTAACTAGCCCAAAATAGAGCCAAAATAGGTTATTTCAGAGGCAAAAACATGCTGGACTTAAGCTAAATTAAGCTAGAAAAATATGCTAACATGTGAAGCTATCTAGGTATGCAAACAAGACACAAGGAGGGGAGGCTAACCCCTCATATTTTGGACTTCAAAAGAAGATTTTTACCACTAAAAAACCTCTAAAATTCAGTGGTTAAAAGGCCCAAAAAAGTTGATTTGAAAGTGATGAAAAATGGTACAAAAGCTTAACAAACAAAGGAGCAAGAAGGGTGGACCACCCCCTAACTCAAAGAGACCTCAAACCAACACTTTTAAGTCACAAAAATAGAGTTTTTGACAGTTCAAAATCAGCCCAAAAACAGTTGAAATAGATAGCAAAACAAAGATACAAAATAAGCTTAAATAAGGTAAGTACTATACCTTTGAAGCAAAGCACAAAATAGCCAATAATCCAAGCTCAAACCACCATCTAGAGCTCAAGAAAGACTCCAAGTAATCTCAGCCCAAAGGTGAGAGTATTTGGTTAAGGGTTGATATGCAAAAGCTAAGGACTTGTGAGCAAATGTGTGCAAAATATCAAGAGAGAGAGAGAGAGAGAGAGAGAGAGAGAGAGAGAGAGAATTCTAGAGAGAAAGAGATATTTTTGCTCTGATTTTTCTCACCCTCCAAAATGGAGGAGGAACCCCCCTATATATAGAAAAACCACCCCTTGAGCTTAAAAACATCTCACCATACACGTGTATGGAGATGCAGCTCAGTGTGCAATAGCTGGCACAACTGTCAATAAATATCTGGAAAAAGGCACTGGTGGTCGTCGGCCACTACTGATAGCAGACCAGCCACCACTGGTGGCCGACCGGCCACACCCATGGCCGACAGAACCATCCCATGGCCGATAGCCCTATGTGGTGGCCGACAGGTCACCAGGATGTCCAGACACCAAGTTTTGGTCCAAAACAAGACACAGAAAGAACAAGGTTTAAAGGCTCAAAGACAGGGCATTTTGCCGAGGACTTCAGGCGCTCAAAACGAATACAAACACACAATCATCGAGTGCACGAACGATAACGTCTAAGTCTTGAGGACGGTAAAAAATGGGGTGTCTACAGTTGCCTCTCTTTGATAGAACTCGGGAGTCATGAAATGACGGGAGTGAATGTCAAAGCCCAGAGACGACCTATTTTTGACAAGGCCGAAGACTTGGACAAGCAAACAAACAATACAAAACAAATGGTTGTGCCCGCAGGCTACCTATGTATCCCTTTGTAAGGAATCAAACCAACGTAGTTTTGGGGCAAAATGCAAATGATATTCATGATGCAGGAACATAACTTATGATTATGCCATGAGGCTGTAATGAAATATCTAGATGCAAATGTCATGCAAAGAAATGCTACATTCATACAAACTGAAACAAGGTATAGCAACCTTAAACACGAAAGTAAGTAAGTAAACACGAACCAAACCGCATTTCATGCAGAAAGGATGTAAGAAAATTATGGAAGCTTAATTACGCGACGCACAGGAAAGGCGAGAAACGACACAACCATTGAGCATACCCGAGGTCAGTGCCGAGATCCTAACGCGTTGTACGCATGAGAAAGGAAAGAGGGGGTGTGAACACCAGGACGTACCTAAATGCTTTTAACCAAAAGGAGTGGTGTAAACACCGAGGCACACCCGAATGCTTTTAACCAAAATGAGGTGTAAACACTGGGACGCACTTGCGTGTTTTTTTAACTGAAGGGTCCTAACGCACTGCACGCGAGAGGAGAAAAGGTGGTGTGAACACCGGGACGCACCCACGTGTTCGAAACCGAAGCGTGCTAACGCGCCACATGTGAGAGAAGAAAGTGATAATGAGAACACTGGGACGCACCCAAATGTCTCTAACCGAAGCGTCCTAACGCGTCGCACGCGAGAGGAGAAAGTGATAATGAGAACACCTGGACGCACCCAAATGTCTCTAACCGAAGCGTCCTAATGTATCACACGCGAGAGGAGAAAGTGATAATGACAACACCGGGACGCACCCAAATGTCTTTAACCGAAGCGTCCTAATGCTTCGCATGCGAAAGGAGAAGAGGGTGGACACCGGGACGCACTCGTGTATTTGAAACCAAAGCGTCCTAACGCGCCGCACGCGAGAGGAGAAAGGGGGTGAACATTGGGATGCACCCGCGTATTTGAAACCAAAGCATCCTAACGCGCCACTGCGAGAGGAGAAATGGGGTGAACACCGGGACGCACCCGCGTGTTCGAAACCAAAGCGTCCTAACGCGCTGCATGCGAGAGGAGAAGAGGGTGGTGTAAACACTGGGTGTACCCGAATGTTTCTAACCGAAGCGAGTAATTCAAAGGACAGGAATGATTTCACCTGGAACTCCTTTGAATGAACCGTATATACAATATCGTGCCTGCATAAGAAAGAGACTTAACAGGTACAACGTAGTAAGGGTGCATGTTCTAGGCACAATAAACAAAGCATGCTCTATGCAAATGTAGTGACATCATGTTCTATGCATGATAATTGGAAACATGTTCTATGCTATAATGGAGAAGTGCATGTTCTATGCAGTAAATGATAAAAGATATGTTCTATGCATATTCTATGCAACAATGAAGAAATGCATATTCTATGCAACAATGGATTGAATAGCAACTTCCGATTTACCTCTCGGAAGAGTTGTAATAAGTTAAAAAGGATACATCTCATTCGTGTTGATTAGTGATGAACATGGTGTACCGAAGACACGGTTTGGAGCTTCCACAGAGGCAATTTGAACTCAACAGTGAACTTTCCTTGCACTTCTCAAGAACTGAGGACACAAAACAGTAGCAAGACAGAAATGAGGAGCACTGGAAGCTTGGCGGCCACCAGGGAGGGGTGTTGGCCACCCCTATGCACTGTCGGCCACCAATGGTGGCTATCGGCCACCAGTGGTAGCCGACCGGCCATCGATGGTAGATCGGCCCTTTTGGTCTTTTCACATGTGGGTCTTTATGTATAGGTCATGGGGGCTTATTTCCTCCATACGCATGACCGAAATTCCTCACTCTCTCTCTAGACCTTCTTTCTCTCTAGATCCAAGCTTTATACGCGTTTTTCAACGCCCCACGCTAAGTTGATTCGCTAAAACCTCTTGAATTCCTTCGTTTTGAACCGATTAAAAACTGATTTTAGTGTTTTTTTCTTCATTTTCACCACTTGAGGCTTGTTCCCCTCGAGTTTCTCTTGGGTTTGGCGCATTTTCTCGGGCTTTGACTTTTTTCTCTATTTTCTCTCTCCTAGGGTTGACTTTAGTTGACTTTCGGTATTTTCCATCTATTTTTCCCATTTTCTTCACTTTTCATCGACTCTTCATCTATATTCCAGATGGCAGATGACTTTCCACATGATAGGGCTCCTCTAGAGGCGGAGTTCGAGGCAGAGTTCGATTCTGATGTAGAGCCGGAGCCCTTACCACTGGGAGTGAGGCTTTTTGACGCGGCAAGGTATCATTCCCAGACGCACATTCTGCCTGCTCGTGGCATTAGGCACTTCACTGATTTCGCTGATGCACCAACGGACCTCTTACTGAGGGAGCCAGACTCCCATCTTTCAACCGTTACTATTGAGGTACGAACTCTACGCACTCGCTCATCTGATGTTCTTTACTTGCATTTCTTGCACTAATCACACTCTTGCACTGCATTTTTACCAATGCGATTGCATTTGTTTTACACTTCCTTTTCATCGAACTGTATTTACACTGATTCACCTGTCCTCTGTCACAAGGTGACGCCCGTGTATACAGGAGCTATGGGGCCACGACGGCCATGGATTAGTACGACGAGCTCCCTACCGGAGTACGAGCCATTGTTGATGAGGCAGGCTTCGACCTATTTTGCTCTGGATTGACACGAGTCATAGCAAGCCATCCACTTCTTGGAGCACTAGTGGAGAGATGGTGGGACACCAACACTCTCCACCTTTCTACTACCGGAGAGATGACGATGACCCCTTATGACTTTGCCATGATCACAGGCCTAGGTATAGGGAGTGATCTGATTCCCTTTGATCCTGATATGGGGGAGTGGGAGGCTACTTAGATTGAGCTTTTAGGGGTACGCCTACCTTTGTTCTAGACAGCCTAGGTCAGATACAGTTGGTTCGAAGAGCGGTTTCGGAGGACCGAGCTAGAGACAATAGAGAAGATAGAGCACTATGCTTGGGGTTTTCTGATGTTCCTCTTTGGTACCACCCTGTTCGCGAACAGGGCAAACACCGTAGGGCTATATTTGCTGAGCTCACCGGTGGTCCTTTCTTGGGTGAGTTTCTACGATTAGGGTTGGACCGGCCTTGCCACCTTGTACGGCTATATGAGCTCGACCTCTCGCGGGATTGGATACTTGATCAGAGGCTACTAGCGAGCCTGGGAGGTACATATCTTAGTTCCCTTTTTACACTTTGCATTTTCTATTTTAGTATTTCTTGCTTTATATCTGTTCAACGTATTTACTTTCTGCTTTGTACTTTCTATACCTGTTCATGCACTGTATGCTTTCTGCTTTGCATTTCCTATATCTGTTCATACATTGTATTGATCATATATCCCTGTGCTTTCTCCACGACTATGGGTGTATGCATACTTCCCGACTCCTGCCCCGGAGCCACAGGTGGATGTCCCGTTGACGGCCCCATTTTTTCAGGTATATGATGGCCAACTCCGTCGTAGGACTCGCGAGCACTTTTCTTTCTTCAGGCATTACTTTGACATCGTAGCTGCTCATGAGGTAACCTAAAACACAGTCATCATTTGCTTTCACACTGTTCTAATTCACATTTTAGCCATTGACAGTAATTGACAATCTACACAACTTCCATTTGTAGATCTCATGGCAGCCATGGGCCAAGATACCAAGAGGAGTTGAAGGTCGGTATAATACGGCCTGGGGCATTTCCCGCTATCGCATTCTACTTGAGGGTCCGGTCTGCCGAGCCTGGTACCTTGGCGAGAAAGTCGTACGCCAGTCTCTAGGTATGCCCGCTCCATTCATACCGATGACGCCGCCAGAGTCCATGAGATCAACGGACAGCCTATCTGTTGACAGAGTTATCCAGTTCATGGTGGGCTTGGAGGCAGAATACTTCCGAGTTGAGGGTGATTATGCAGTCTTTATTCAGATGTACCTTATGCCACCTCTGACCGGTGTTCGTGGAGGCAAGGGAGCGAGAGCTCTTGTTGTGAGGATGGGGCCTAGAGCGACCAGGGCAGCCAGGGCCTATGGCAGAGGGGCTTCTTAGGCTAGGCAGAGGACCGGGTGGCCGAAGCTGCCTACTGCACTCACCTGTTGGCGGTATACTGGGGAGGCATATCAGATTCCGATCGAGCCTGCCGCAACGGGGCATAGATACGCCAGAGTTCCTAACTCACCCCCGGTATGTACCACATTTTTTTTTTTTTTAGTTTTCCCATCTCTTTCTGATATCTGTTCCCTTTAGACATTAATCATTCCCCAAATGTATTCGCAGGCACCCCCAGGATACACCAAGGATCTGCTGGAGCTATTAGCGTCATTCGAGGGCATGATATTGAGGAAGGAGGCACTGCTTGGCTTCCACGACATTCAGGTAATTTCTTCAGTTTTCTCACATTCCAGTTATCAAATTTCTACTGACACATTGAAACTGACATTTCAACTGAACACTTCCCCACACTGCACTGATACACTGCATCTGACCTATACTGTACTAATGCACTGCATCTAACCCACACTGCACTGATACATTGCATTTGAAATACTGCACTTCCAGACTGTACTCATACATTGTATCTAACTCCTGCATACACTTATTCTACACATCATACTTGCATCTGATACGCATACTGTGGCTAACACATGACAACCGCCTTTTTAGGTCCCACCCATACCAACAGCACCAGCGGCGGCAGCAACAGGACCATTAGTGCCCCTTCCGGCAGCAGGGAGGAATCACCCATACCAACAGCACCAGCGGCGGCAGCAACAGGACCATTAGTGCCCCTTCCGGCAGCAGGGAGGAAAGAGGGACAGGCTCCGGCATACAGCTAAGGCAGAGCCAGGGATGCTCGAGATGAAAGTGGCCTTTCCGAGCCTATTCTGAGTGATGACGAGGCTGAGATCGGCGAGGCCGAGGAGGTAGCGAGTCAGCACGCTAAGTCATCCGAGAGCGAAGATGACAACGTTGGCTCGGGTTCTGCTAGTGGAGATGATGCTGAGTCAGTCTCCGAGGCAGATGGCAGTGACGATTTTGGTTCTGGTTCAGAAAGAGGTGCAGACATCACTGCTGACGGAGACAACTCTGAGTCCCTGCCCAGGAAGAGGACGAAGAGGGCCTCCCAAGACTGAGATAGCTAGCGTTGATTTTCTATATTCTTGTTTAGTTTCTTTTTGCTAGTAGTGTTAGCACTTTGTACAGTTTTAGACAGGTTTTATTTGTTTTAAAAACTTGTACTCTTTTGTAAAAAGTAACCATGATCGGAATGAAAACGAATCTTTTTGTATGAAAAAGAGTTGTATTTTGCATTCTGAGCACCACACGAGCACCACATTGCATAAAAAACGAGATTGAACTTGATTGATGGAATTTGAACATTGTATTGGCACAAACTTCTTAATCAGGTAATGAACTGACTACCAACAAACAAGAAAAAAATGTACAACTCGATAAATAATCAAGTAATGTACAACTTGATAAAAAACACACAATATACAACAACTCAATAAGCAAGACAAATACAACTCGATAAGTAAAACAAGACAAATACAACTCGATAAACAAATTGAAATAAAATGTCTCAACAAAACTAACTAAAACAAGACAACACAACGCATAAACGCACAAAGAGCAGAACAAAACACAGATTCTCATCACTCTCAATACACATGAAGATCACAGAACAGACAAGAATGTTGCCAGCCATGAACCGAGGCTGTTGACCACCAGTGGTGGCCGGTCGGCTACAAAAGACGGCTGTCAGCCATCACCACTGGCCGGTTGGCCATCAGTGTGAGGGACCTCCAGATTGTTGCCACCTGTCTTCCACTCAATGCCTTATCTCATACAAAAGTTGGGACTTCATAGTTCTTCATTCCAACTCTATTTTTGCCACAAATGGAGCCATTCTTTACCGAAAAACTCTCAAATTGGATTGCAACTTTAGATGGCTCGAAAAAAGTGAATTTTCAGGATTTCGGGATAAATGCACTATTCCTGCTAAGTCGTTCTCCACTGTATTTTTCGTTCCTTCACGCCACGGCTAGGTGTTGGAGCTTGGTTACACATGTCTTCAGCCTTGGGGGATAAGAGCTATGTCCGACAATCGAAGAATTCCGAGTTTTGATGGAATCCCGGCGTGACGAGGAAATCTTGCCTCAATCCCATTTTGGTCACATCCAAGCTTTAAGAAGGATGCGTGGGCTCACTTCTCATGAGGCTCAATCTTTGGTTCACAACGGAGAGTTGGATTTTACCAGCCTCATTCATCGATTTTTTGACATTGGTGACGGCGGCGACCGTCTTTGGCAGAGTTTTCGACAGCATGCCCTTTGTTTGTGTATGCTGGCTCATTTTCTTCTTGTCCCAAGTTTCGGAGGGTCTAGCATTCGCTTGATCGAAGTGGCCCAAGGCTTGAAAGAGGGCAAGAGCTGCATTGGCTTAGCATTGGCCGAGACTTTGATAAGCTTAGATGTCTTCCATCGGCGAGAGACAAACAAATTAGCGGGAAGTCCACTACTTTTGTAGGTAATGTTTCCCACCCTCTCATATATGTTTCTCACATCACTTGGTACTTATGCGTTGTTTTTCTCTCAAAGCCCTTTTCTCGCTTTTTTTCTCAGCGCACATCTCTCTATTTTTTCATCCCTCCCCAGATATGGCTCATGGACAGGTTGAAGGTAGTGGACTTCTACCCTACATATTTAGTACAAGGCTATTTCTTTCGCCAACAGTTAGTTGATTTCCCGAACGAAGGTTGGTGGTGCCATTGGATGCGCAACAGGTTTGCTACTGACATTACTTGGTGTTGCCCCTGGTTTGATCTGCCCGAGATGAGCTACAGCATGGCTCAGCAACCTGGCATTTAGCTAATTAGCTTGACACACTATGAATTCTACTTTCCATTCCGGTTCAGGCTCCAGTTCGGACATGACCAGACTTGCCCAGAAGAGGAGGTAGAATACCCAGCTTCATTTCCAATCCGAGGTTCACAGTTGGCTCGATACCCCACTACTTGGAGGACGAGAGAACTTCTGGCTCCTGCTCCCAATTTCAGTTGCGCTCTTTCTGGTGAGTGCTTGACTTGGCTTGAAAATGAGGCGCAAGCTTAGCCTATTTTAGCATCTGCAGCTTCCACGAGCTCAGGGAGAAGATGCCGGAACACCTGACTCATCTATGCCCCAAGTTTATTGCTTTGATCTAACTTTTCAAGTTTTCTTTTTGAATATAATAAAAGCAACTTTGATTTGCATTGAGAGTTGAAGAACTTTGTATTGAAATCAATGAAATTGGAGTTGTGGGCACTGAAAGTTTTTCCTATTGGTTCAAAAATGGTCTAAGTTGTAAAAAGATTAATTTGAACAAAATCAGCTTTTATTAAAACTTTTCAAAATCATTTTCGATAAGGATCACAACTTGACACACCTGGAATCTATCCTCGAGATGTACAACCCTGAATCCAAAAATGAAAAATTGCCCCTAGACTGAATAGCACTGCTCAGCACTGTAGCCAGCTCTTCTCTCAGAGTGAGGACCACAACCGAACTTTCAGATAATGAGCAGACAAAGATGCCTTGATCAAATACATGGACACAGTTGATTTGGAAGTGTTTACAGTCGGACTTCAGAATGAAGTTGCCTACGTATCCCGAAGATGGGAATTAGGCCTTACATAGTTCGGTGCGGGTT
Source organism: Camellia granthamiana (assembly GCA_036172215.1). Taxonomy (NCBI): domain Eukaryota; kingdom Viridiplantae; phylum Streptophyta; class Magnoliopsida; order Ericales; family Theaceae; genus Camellia; species Camellia granthamiana. Next base: position 85,312,065 of record CM069906.1, read on the forward strand.
CACTCGGGTATTAATACTCTCCTTTTACGCTCTAACTTTTGCCAAGGCCGCCCTTTCTGGGTTTTCAACCTTGCGAGCTCAGTTTTTCTTTTTTCTAATTTTTTGTGCTCCAACTTTTGCCTAGGTCGCCCTTCCGGGTTTTCGGCCTAGCGAGCAGCTCAAGGATAATATTTCTTTAACTTGTCCATGTTAATTGGTTGGGAAAATTCTAGAATGACAGCTCCACCCGACCAGATTAATTTGATGATGTAAGGACCAGTCCAATTAGGTTTGAACTTGCTCCTAGGGTCATGGATGGGAGCTCGGTCGTCTTTCAGCACCAAATCCCCTTCCTTAAGATTCCAAAACTTAACTTTCTTGTTAAAAGCCTTGGCAATCCTACGTTGATATCCTTGAACATGGTACATTGCTTTCAGCCTCCTCTCATCGAATAGCATCAGTTCTTCAAACCTACTCTGTTGCCAATCCGTTTCTGCTGGCACTTAGCCATAACCCGCAGTGACGGAACCTCTATTTCAATCAGCAGAACAGCTTCCATCCCATAAACCAGAGAATATGGAGTTGCCCCAGTAGATGTCCGGATTAAAGTCCTATAGCCCTAGAGAGCAAATGTCAATTTGTCTGGCCAGTCCTTGTACGTCTCAATCATTTTCTGCAAAAATGTGCTTGATGTTCTTGTTGGCGGCCTCAACAGCTCCATTGATTTGCGGCCGATATGTGGATGACTTATGAAAACCACGTTGTATTTCTCCAACAAGTCGATCACTTCTTTCTTGAAATGGGAGCCATTGTTTGAAATGATCTCATTCGGGACTCCACAACGGTAAATAATGTTGTTGTGGATGAACTTAGCCACATGCACTGCTTTCAACACTGCATAAGACTGAGCTTCCATCCATTTCGTGAAATAATCAGTTGCCACCAGAATGTACTCATGCCCATTTGACGCTTTTGGTGTAACTGCTCCAATGACGTCAATTCCCCAAACTGAGAAAGGCCATGGTGAAGTCATGTTGTACAGCTTCGACGGCGGGATATTCATGCGATTTGCATGAATTTGGCATTTGTGGCATCGCCAAACAAAACCAATACAATCCTCCTCCATGGTAGACCAGTAATAACCTTGCTTGAGAATCTTCTGGGCTAGCATTACTCCGTTCATGTGTGCTCCACACTTTTCCCCATGGATGGCCTCCATTAGGCGCTTCGACTCCTCTGTATCAACACACAACTTGTGCATTTCCAGATGACCCCTTTTATACAACTTACCCCCGTAGATGATAAACTGAACGACCATTCGCCGTATTGCCTTTTTATCTTTGGCATTTGCCCCTAATGGATAAACCTCATTTTCTAAGAAGTTCCAGATATCATAATACCAGGGGTTTTGATCTTGCACTTTATCTATTGCGGCGATAAACTCGTAGGTCGGCGTATATCTCTGTTCAATAATGATCGGACGCATCCGGACTCCCAACGGGATGTCTATCATGGAAGATAGAGTTGATAAGGCGTCAGTGAACCTGTTGTTCTCTCTTAGTAGATGCGTGAAGGTCAACTTCTCAAACCTAAGAATCAGAACATCTAGGGTTTGGTGATAGATTTTCATCCTTTCTTCTTTGACCTTCCAGTCTCCTTTTGATTGAGACACAACTAGATTTGAGTCCCCAATGACGTCCAACCTTTTTGCCCCTAATTCCAAGGTGGCTTCCAAACTAGCGATACACGCTTCGTATTCTGCCTTGTTGTTGGATACTTTGAATCGGAGTTTGAAAGCTAAAGGTATATGGGAATTATCGGGTGCTATCAGCAACACCCCTATCCCATAACTGTATTGGTTAGACAATCCATCAAAGTACATGGTCCAAACCTCTTCCTCGATTTGCTGAATAGCCTCATCTGGGAATAGGTATTCTACTGTTTCGTCCTCTTCCACTGGGTGATTTGCCAAGAACTTTGCTACTGCTCTCCCATTGACAGACTTGCGAGTCACATACTTTAAATCAAACTCGGAAAGGAGAAGCAACCAACGGGCTAGCCTACCCGTAAGCTCTGGTTTCTCGAAGAGATGTTTGATGGGATCTAATCTCGAAACTAGAATTACGGAGTGAGCTAACAGGTAGAGCCTCAACTTCCTGGTACCCCATACCAAAGCTAAGCAAGCTTTCTCCAGCAGGGTGTAACGGGTCTCATAGTCCAGCATCTTCTTACTCAAGTAATAGATGGCTTTCTCCACCCTATCTTCAGATTCCTGAGTAAGCATGCATCCCATCGTCGTGTCCATTACTGACAGATACAAAATCAACGGCTTCCCCAACTCTAGCGGCTACAACACGAGTGAGTTCTGAAGATACTGCTTGATCTGCTCGAAAGCAAATTGACATCGGTCATCCCATTGGAACTTCTTTCCTTTCTTCAGAAGACCAAATAGTGGTTCACAAATCAAGGTTAATTTTGCGATAAACTGTCTTATGAATTGCACTTTACCCAAAAAGCCTCGCACCTCCTTTTCAGTTCTTGGTGGTGGCATTTCTAAGATGGCCTTGATTTTGGAAGGATCTACCTCGATGCCCCTCTGTGTGATCAAGAACCCCAGCATTTTCCTTATTGTTACACCAAAAGTGCACTTCTGTGGATTTAGCCTCAACCGATATTCTCTGATCTGTTAGAAGAATTTCTTTAAGGCGGTGTAGTGGCCCTCTTTTTCCTTGGACTTGACAATCATGTCCTCCACATACACCTCAACCTCTTTGTGGATCATATCATGCAGAATTGTGGTTGCAGCCCGTTGATAAGTAGCCCCAGCATTCTTCAAACCAAACGGCATCACCCTGTAGCAATAGGTTCCCCACGGCGTAGTGAAGGCTATTTTCTCTTTATCCTCGGGTGCCATCAGAATCTGGTTATACTCAGAAAATCCATCCATGAAGGAGAGCAACACATGGCTTGCAGTGAAGTCCACCAATTCATCGAATGTGCGGTAGAGGAAAGTCGTTTTTCGGACTGGCTCTGTTCAGATCTCTGAAATCCACACATACTTGAATTCTGCCATCTTTCTTTGGCACCGGAACAATGTTGGCCAACCAAGTCGAACACTCAGATACTACCAAGAACCTTGCATCTATCTGCTTGGTGACCTTTTCCTTAATCTTCAAAGCTTAATCCGGGCGTATTCTCCGCAGCATCTGCTTGATGAGTCAGGCCTCGCGGTCAAGAGGGATCTGATGTTGTACAATTTCAGGATCGATTCCAAGCATGTCTTCGTAGGACCACGTGAAAACATCTTTGAAATCTTTTAATAAAGTGACAAAGCGCTCGCGTTCCTCCGAAGACAACGTGGACTCGATCTGAACCAGACGCGGATCCTTCTCAGTACCCACATTAATTGGAATGATTTCATCAACAAGGGGTTTTACAAACCTCTCCTCCTCTTGATCAACCAAATGTTTCAAAACCAGAGGAATTCCTTCTTCGTCGTTTTTATCAAAATTTTGAAAGTCATGATCAATGCAATATACAAGTGGCACAGAAAAGTACTCAAAAACCACAGTGGTATTCTCATTCACAAGATCCAGCTCATCCAATTCCTCGGTTACAACTGACTCAAAAGAAAAGGAAAAAGACGACCTGGACAAAACTACGACATCCGGGTTATCAACCCCAGGAATACCGGACTCCGACTCAGAAAAATTGGAATCTGATTCTGACTCCACAGGCTCTGTGGAATCAGATTCTGGCTCACTACCTGATTCAGAACTGCTGGACAAAAAGCCCTCCTCTAGCTGCTAAATGAGAGACGGTGTGTCAGATGCATCTAGAATACCACCGGAAGGGTCCACACCTGATTGGTCTCCGATCATGGAAATGGTTAGGTCATCCCCTAAGGTCTCCGGATTGTTCTGAGGATCCGAAAGAAGACATGCCAGTGCTGCTCCTATCTTAAGTTCACTGCTGTTGGACTCACTTTTTGTGCTCTGTTCAGCCTTAGAAGTTAACTTAGTCTGTTCCTCTGTGGCTTCACCCTCTTGCAGCTGTAAGTCGAAGAAAATCTCAAAGTGGGGTAGACGCCGTTTTTCAGAGTTCAAACAGGGCTCAAGAAAGCCGCAAAATAGGTAGTCTTCCACTTCCCAGACAAAGCGGCCTTTCAGAGTTCCCTGAATTGGCTTATGCACAAGCTCATAGTGCTTCCCACTTTGCTTTGCTTTGGCTCTTTCGGCCATTTCTTTCCCTTTCCTCACCCAGTCCTCTTTGGTAGGCGTATAGCCCAAGCTAAAGACATGAGGGTTATGTGGCACTTCGGCCAGTACAGTAATGCCCTTCCGGCCGCTCTTTCCTAATCCCATCCCGGGTATATGCTGTAGCTTGTTCATGAGATACACTGATTGAGCACTGACATATAAACCCTCATCAACAGCTAAGATATTTTGCACCACCCGGGCCTAAGCCAAGGTAAAACCAGACAAGAAAACATCCTTGTCGCCATGTACAATCTCTAATATGGGTGTAGTAACCTTTGGCAGAGGACGTATAGATGAATTCTTAAACATAATGGCTACCCCCTTTCCAAGAGGGTACTTCAAATTTGATGCAAGGTGGAAGAAACGGCTTTTACTTGTTGCAGCCAAGGTGGCCTAAGTAACAAGTTGAAAGTAGCTGGAACATCCAGGACGTGAAACTCAATATCTTGTTGGGCCAGCCCGACCTGTGTTCTGATTTGAACTATTCCTACCACCTCTCTGCTTGTGTTGTCGTAAGCCCGGATCACCTGGGCCGTTGGTACAAAATCCGCTGGCTTCAAGCCAATAACATAGGCTGTGCGAGACGGACAAACATTGATTGCAGACCCAGTGTCAACCAATACAATCGGTACCCACTTCTCTCTACACTCAACTGAGATGTATAGCGGTTTGTTATGTGCAGAGCCTTCAGGCGGTAATTCCTTATCGGAGAAGGTCAAAGCTAGCGCAGCACCTTCTGGGAAGACAAGTCCCACCAGTTGTTTCGGGGTGGTGTCGACAGACAACTTTGCTTTATCCATCGCTGACAGTACAGCTTGTTTGTGTACTCGCGAAGCCATAAGCAACCCCCAGATAGATATGTCTGCTTAGATCTTCCTTAACTTCTTCAACACAGCCTCTTCCTCTAACAGTTTTTCCCTATATTTTTCAACCTCCTTGTCCTTTCCGGATGCTTCGGGTTAGTCTAAGTGTGGGGGCTTGAAGTACCGGCCGCTTCTAGTCATATGATCCACCTCCTCAGAATACCAAGTGTCGTCTAGCAGGTCCTGGCCCCAATCCTCATCGGTGTGGGCAAGATGCAGATCATCATCTTCCCACCATACTCTTTTGACAACCAACAAGCAATTGTCCGGTTCCATTGTAATTACTCTTACATCACACATCACAATTATCCCCCACAGGGTGCTTGGCTTTTCTAGCTTTCTGACTATTCTCATCCCTTTCCCGTTCAAACCGCTTCAGTGCAGCTTCTTGTTTTGTATCAACAGTACTAACAATGCCTGATTCCTGAGCTGAATTCTTAATACCAGTGCTCTCCGGCAGTTTCCCCTTGTCCTCGGTCGTTCTGGCCCTTGTAGCAATTCCTGCTTCTGGCTCTTCCAGCTTTGGTTGAAGTCCCTCATCCATATTAGGTTCATCACTGAGCCACCCAGAGTTGTCTATCGACCTGTTCAAATCAAACCAGTTAATGTGCACATCTTCTGAATCTTGTTCATCAAAAAACTGCAGATTATTGATGTCTTCCTCCAGGTTGGCTAAGTCATCTAATCCCTGGCTTGGGCCATCCTCCTGGACCACACTGACCTCCATTTTTTTTGGCAACTTCACCGCTGGTTTGGCCTGATTGGTCAGTATAATATAACGGCATGGGTTATATTCCTCCTCAGAAAAATCCACAAGGCCCTCAGGCACTGGATTGGTAGTCTCCACCAAAGCTGATCTCCTCCATTTTCTACTGTCACCACCACGGGTTCAGTTTGGATTATTGACGTGTTCATCATGCACAAGTCTGTGCTCTCAGGGATGAACAACGCCGACTTAGGCAGGTGGGAGGGGGTGATATATATACTGGGGTCGTAAAGGACGACTAGTGTATGGATGAGGTTTATTTGTCGGGGTAGAAGGGGGTTGGTTATGTGGTGGGAGAGGATTTGTAGTGATGTTGGGTTTTTCAGGAGGTGCTATCACCTTATTGTCAATGAGATCTTGAATCTCATGACGTAATGTAAAGCATTGATCAGTATCATGACCATGCTATTGGTGGAAAGCACAATATTTGGCCAGGTTGTGTTTCAGAGGGAGATGATCGGGCAGTGGGCGTTGTTCTAATAGCTTCAGATGCCCTTTTTTTTATTAGGACCCTTAGGGCTGCAAATAAGGACATATGGAGTGGGGTGAAGACCCTTTGGCCTCGGGCCTGATGGTTTGAGGTTTGGGAGGTTGTATTGGATGTGACGGCAAAAGGGTTAGCAGTCTTGGGTGTGGTGGTGACCATGCTCACATCTGAAGGCCTTGTAGCTGCACTACTGCAAGTAGTTGCATTGGAACTGCATGTGAAAGCCCTCTTGGGCTGCTCCTTCTCGTGGTCTATCAGACCCTGTTTCATTGCATCCTCAATTTGTACCCCTATTTCGCAGAGCTCAACAAAAGTAGACAAATGCAAGACTATCATCTTCTGTAATAATCTTCCTTGCAAGTTACGAACCACCATTCTGATATGGTCCTTTTTAGATGGCCGGATAGTCATCATAGAGGCCTTGGCCCTCCACTGTGTCACAAAATTCGAGAAGCCCTCGTTCGGCTCCTAGCGAGTTGCTTCGAGATCCCGAGTAGTGATCTTGATTTGAGTGTTGCAGGAGTACTGCGTTATGAAGGCCTCGGCCATTTCCTCCCAGTTTCTCTTCACAGAGTCTTCAAGTTTGGCATACCAGATAGCCGCTATACCCGACAGGGTCTAGCCAAAGAGCGACAACTTCTGTAGTCTGGTAAGACCCATGGGTCTTAGGATGTCAGAGAATAGCCGTAGATGGACCATAGGATCCCTAGAACCGTCAAACTGGTCTATATGCGGCATTTTGAATTTATCTGGCAACGTCACTGCTGAATCAATATAGCCATCCTTAATATCAGGGATCGAATTCACGCCCTATGCCCGTTTAAAGAGCTTTTCCAGCTTGCTCACTTTCAGTGTAGTAGGGTCGACCTCGAATTCAAACGGCGCCTCTGTCGGGTAAACCGGTGCCTTGGAGTTCTGAGGTGGGATAGGATCCGCCTGAATGCCCGCATTTTCTTGGACATTGATTGTGACCCCAGGTGCTGGGATTCCCGTTGGGGGTGCATGGGATGCTGAGGCTACTGTAGGTTGTGGCTACTGTTGTTGAAGCCTTTCTATTACCTCTTCTTGGCGGGCTACAACCTCGGCTTGGTAAGCTGGTCTCAGCTTGTCGGGTAGCATCTAGCTGCATGTTCTCAATAGTCTGCTGGAGTTAATGAAGCATGTCTTCCATGTTGATTGGAGGACTTTGAACTTCCAGAACTGGTGAATACTCTCTGTCTAGAGTAGAAGTAGATGATTGGGCCTAACTGGGCATATGCGAGGTAAACGGTGACTGCTGAATTGGCAAATTCTGCCAAATCCTCCTCCGTCTAGTAACCGGCAGGAGTGAAACAAACACTGGTTATCCCTGACTAGATCCCCAAATCTACAAATCCTTCTAACTCGGGTCCAGAGTGCTTAGAGGGTAACAGAATCATCTGAAGCAATGGTGAAAGACTACCTTGCAAAAAGAAAATAAAGCAAAAAGAAATAAAAATCAGAAACCGTACAGCACCTCGGCTCAGACAGAAACAACACGCAGTTGCAATCATAAGCTGGAGAACTGTACTCAAATATTGATTTCTGCCCCAAAACTAATACCCAGACTTGCAACTAATACATACATTCCTGCAGAGTTTCACTTTAAAAGCACGTATTAAGCAAGTGAGAGCCAAAACACCCCTATGATGGGGTAGGGTTTTCCTGTCCTAATTTCGTCAGGAGCTAAGGATTCACTATGCAAAACAAGCGATTTCAAACAATTCCTGTATTCGGGTGAGCAACCTGTCCTAGTTTGGAACAGTCTTTATGGTTTTCGATATGCAACTAGGCCGATTGGTCAAAAAGGGTATCTCAGCAAGACCACCTAATATACCTCTCAAACCTAACACCAAGAAGTGAAAGGAGGATCAAATGGTACAGCGGTAGTCCAGATCCAAGAGTTGTGTTCCCATCGTGGTAGAGCCCGCAACCGGTCAACCTTTTGGCAAGCTTTTCCAAGCAAGCCTCCGGCAAACCGCTCAGGAATAGCAGATGGCAAACACTGTGACTTAGGCGCACTGATGCAAATGCAAAGAAACACATAAGTTTAGATAAAAGAATATATCATGAGTTCGAGTCAAGTTCTTTAAATCCCCAATAGAGTCGCCAGAAACTGTGGATTTGTCTTTTTCCGCGCCCCGCCTTTCGGAAAGGGTTTGAAAAGAAGGCCTCACAGTTCGAACTCCCGCGGTTTTGAATCTAGTCTCACAAATGCAATGTGAAACTGATAATCACCAAAGAGTCCAAATCCGGCAAACCTTTTTGGAAAATCGATTTTAAATCAAATAATGCCAAAATTAGACTGCTTTGACAGATATAGAGCCGCTACCTAAATATTTTATTTTTGAAAAATTTAGAAAACCCTGACTTGTGCCGAAGGCCTCGTGTCCGTCATCACCAAAGTTGCTTTAGCTCGGGAACGTGCGTACGAAAGGGGAAGGTCATGAATTGAGCACCCCCGTTCGCCTGATCAAAGATCGGCCTCTACTAATCATGATATGTTCTTTTATAAACATTATGTGTTCTTATTCCGATTATTAAACTAACCTTACTATGTGATGCGCACAAACAAGTATAGACTAGTTTACTCAATTTGAAACAACTCAACTCATATTTGTTTTTTAAAAATGGTTTGAAGTTGCCACCTCAAGTGGGCTTAAAGATGCGAATTTGCCACCAAACATAGTGGGCTTAAAATATGATTTGCCATAACAAAGTGGGCTTAAAACATTCATTTGTTGAATTGTTCCAATTCAAACAACAAACCTTCATCCACAGGTATTCATGCAGTTTGACATTTAAGCACATAGCCTCATGGCAAGCATGCTAATCATGGCAACATGGCAAGCACACTCATGCAAGTATGCTAAAGCATAAAAACTTACTGAGTACTCTGAGCCAAAACATAAACTAGTTAGCAAGATGTATGATCCTAACTATTTACAAGATGTCTAATGCAATGCATGCAAAGAATGCAATTAATGGGCTCGGCTACTAATATGGCATATGGATCAATTTGAACAACATACGATTAAACACATATTCAAAGAAGTATTGAAATTGCAACGTAGTTTGAATGATGCGTCGAGCCTCGGTGCATGCAAGACAAATGAATGGATGCAAGCATGCGATATGCTAATCGAAATATATAGGCATAAGGTATGCTAATCGAAATATGATCCCAAATCTAACCATCAAAAACGATTAAATAAAATGAAGAAAGACGTGGGGTTGGAAGACATACACATACATACGCACACTTATTACAACATTATGCTCTCGCGAAGGAGGGTCCGAAATGAATAAGCTAACCAACTAGCTACTCTAATTAAGCCAACTAATTATTACAAACCGAAAACAAATAACTAGTTAAACTAACTAATTATTACAAACTGAAAACGAATAACTAGTTAAACTAACTAATTATTTACAACACTTAATTAGCCATAACTAATTAATTACAACACGCATCCAAACTACATATTTAAACACTAAATAAGCTTAAAATGCAAGGGAAGCTCATGCACGCGCTCGGTTTCCACCCGAAAATGCACTGCCTTGTTGTTGAATGCCTCTGTTTGCACATCTGAACACCAAAGAAACTGTCCACTTCCAGAACACCTTTGCTCCACCTCAGGAACACACTGTGCAAATTTCATTGGTGGCTGACAGGGGGCTTGTCGGCGACCAATGGTGGCCGGTCGGCTGCTAGTGGTGGCCGGTTGGCCACTGATGACATGAACTCCTCTTTTTGTTGCAATAGAGAGTAGACAGATCAAAATAGTGTATTCTCACAGATTATTTGCATACTTTGCCTCTCATTTTCATGGGGAAATCAAATGAGGGACAAAATTTGGGTTTACAAACCATCAATCAAGCAATTTCATTACATGATGGTTTGTGAAACCAATTGTGCAAGTTCAATAAATGCAAAATGAGACCAAAGGACCATCACCCTATCATGCATGATCAAAGGCAATGGTGACCAAGGAAAATGGCACATTTCATCACTTTTGAGTATGAAATGTCTCATTTTCCTTATGTTCAAACTAACGTCCGATTTGAACACATGCAATGCAACACAAAAGATGTTTATCTTGCCTCTTTTACTTGTCCAATTTTGTTTACTCATTTTAATTACCAAAACCATTCTTTAATTGATTTGTCCATTCGTGAGTGTCCTCTAATGGAAAGATGACTCAAACCACAAGGTGCTTTGGGCATGAAAGAGGCATTACACTATTGGTAATGAACCCCCTAAGGGATTGAACCATTAGGTGTAGCACCTCCATTTCACACTTAAGCAAACAAGGGGTTTAAAATCACTTTCAAAGCAAACAAAAGAGTGAAGAATGGAGGGAGATTGTAGAGATTTTAAGTACTGAAATAAAGTGCAAAACAACACTAAAACATGCTATTAACTCAAAACAATGATAGTTAAAGCCTTAAAACACTAAGCTAGTGAAGGAATTTACACTACAACTATGCAAAACAAGACTCAACTGAACTAACCAGCCCAAAACAGAGCCAAAATAGGTTATTTCAGAGGCAAAAACATGCTGGACTTAAGCTAAATTAAGCTAGAAAAATATGCTAACATGTGAAGCTATCTAGACATGCAAACAAGACACAAGGAGGGGAGGCTAACCCCTCCTATTTTGGACTTCAAAAGAAGGTTTTTACCATTGAAAAACCTCTGAAATTCAGTGGTTAAAAGGCCCAAAAAAGTTGATTTGAAAGTGATAAAAAATGGTACAAAAGCTTAACAAACAAAGGAGCAAGAATGGTGGACCACCCCCTAACTCAAAGAGACCTCAAATCAACACTTTTAAGTCACAAAAACAGAGTTTTTGACAGTTCAAAATCAGCCCAAAAATAGTTGAAATAGATGGCAAAACAAAGATACAAAATAAGCTTAAACAAGGCAAGTACTATACCTTTGAAACAAAGCACAAAATAGCCAATAATCCAAGCTCAAACCACCATCTAGAGCTCAAACAAGACTCCAAGTAATCTCATCCTAAAGGTGAGAGTATTTGGTTAAGGGTTGATATGCAAAAGCTAAGGACTTGTGAGCAAATGTGTGCAAAATATCAAGAGAGAGAGAGAGAGACATTTTTGCTCTAATTTTTCTCACCCTCCAAAATAAGGGAGGAACCCCCCCTATATATAGAAAAACCACCCCTTGAGCTTAGAAACATCTTACCATACACGCGTATGGAGATGCAGCTCAGTGTGCAACAACTGGCACAACTGTCAATAAATATCTGGAAAAAGGCACTGGTGGTTGTCGGCCACCACTGATAGTCGACCAGCCACCACTGCTGGCCGACCGGCCACACCCATGGCCGACAGAACCATCCCATGACCGATAGCCTTGGGTGGTGGTCGACAGGTCACCAGGAGGTCCAGACACCAAGTTTTGGTCCAAAACAAGGCACGGACAGAACAAGGTTCAAAGGCTCAAAGACAGGGCATTCCACCGAGGACTTCGGGCGCTCAAAACGAACACAAACACACAATCATCAAGTGCACGAACGATGACGTCTAAGTCTTGAGGATGGTCAAAAATGGGATGTCTACACTCAGACCTCGGCCTTTTGAGCAGTTGCGAATCAGATGCTTCGACCTCAGCTGGCCTTTTCTTGGCAGCCGTTTGACTCTTCTCAACCTCAGCCAATTTCAAAATTGGCACAGTGTCCTCAGATTCAATCTGAGTCATTGTGGCCCTGGCTTTGGCCTTCTTCAATCTTTTCAGCTTTGGTTTTGATTGGGATGGAGAAAGCGAGGATTGCACCGTCACAACCCCTGGGATGTTGGCTAAAAGGTCTTCAACAACTGCCGGTTTTGCGGCCCATTTCGTTGGTAGTAGAAGTGACTGTTACTTTGGTACCAAAATGGATTGCTGGAAGTGCGGTAGGTGGGTTTACAGGATCATAAGCCGACGCCTCAGAACCTTGATGTTTGCGGCTACGAGTTCTGCCTGCTGGTACATTTGGCAGAGCTCGGCGTCGGCGTCGGCGTCGGCGTCGGCGCTGTGATGTAGGGATAAGTTGGGGGGCAGACGTTGATGCAACCTCAACTGGATCAAAAGATGAGGCTTGGTCTGGCCTTGGTGAGGAGGTGACTGTTGGAGTTCTAGCAGAGGGAGGAGTCCTGCTCCTCTTGGGAACATCGGACAAGGTAGATTTGTAAGTTGGAATATAGTTGAGTAGCATAGGGGCTTTGCGCTGGTCAACCGACAAGCCCAACAGCCTTTTCAAGTCCTTATTGGGAAAGAATGACTAGTGAAAATCTTTTGAGGGTTGAGGGAGAGCTGCAAGAACAAAATTCATACATTAGAACATATAAGGGGAATAAAGTCATAAGTCTTAAAGCAAAAAAGTTGAGAATTGGTTCTTACCCTTATCCTCTTTAAACACCAATCGGCATAGAGGATAAAGATGAAGGTCGTCATCAGGTGCAAATTCCCAATTGCTTGAGACGATGAAGTAATCATCTCCAGCACCTTTGTTGGAGTCTGGGAGGTCGGCTATGAGTTTGTAGGCTGTGGATCTCGGCTTGAGGTAATAGATGTAGCCTTTTTCGAATTTCAGGCCACACATGGTATAACAATATTGGATGTCGGCTAATGTTATCCTAGCATTTTCTCGGCTAGCTAGAGCAATTATACCATTGATGACCCTATAGGAGTTAATGGCCGTTGCATCGGGTTGAGCTTGTAATAATGAAGGATTTCTTGGAAAAGAATGTCTAGAGAAAACCTAAGTCCATACTCTATGAAACCAATTACTGGGAAGGGCATAGAATCCCTATCAGGCATGATAGAGTCCTCCTCCCCATCCAGCCTAAGATGAACATCAGCTGGGATGGAAAACTCTCGACAGAAGTACTCTATTTTTTCTGGGGTATCTACCCTCTACCTGAACATACCCATGATGTCGGCTAAAGGAAGAAGGTGTAAGATTTCAGAAGAGAGTGGTTGGTGTGGGTTTGAAAGACCTCGGCTAAACCCTAAACAGGAACTGGGTCGAGGGTTTTTCAAGATCTAGGGGAATTTGTTTTAATTTTCCTGGAGATAGTGATTTGTATCAAAACCCAAGGCCTAGATCTATACGGAAACAAGAAATCAAGGGAAAGATCTGGAAATAAGCAAGAAAAATAGAAAAGAGCAATGATTTAGACTCAAGAAAACAAACAAAAATTCAAGAACACTGTGTAGCTGTGTGTAGCTGTGCAAAAGTCAAGAACAGTGACAAACTATTAAAGCATCAAACACATGAACATTGTGTACGTGTGCACAAGGGTCATGAACCGTGTATGTAGACCTAGAGACAGATTGAACAACTAAGTTGCAAACAAGCATATTTGGCACCCAAAATGATGAAATTCAAAGTACAAGTAAAGATTCAAAAACACAAACAGATTCACAATGGTAGCAAACAGCGTATAAACATGTAATAGAGTTCGAAATGAATCAGAGACTGAACTTAAGGGGGAAGGAATTGTGAACTTATTGAGTGAAATGAATGCCGATATGAAGGTCGCAGGAGTTAGATGACAAGAATGATCGAAAGCAAATGATGAAAAGTGCGCCGGAGGTGGTAAATATAGCAGTGGCAGAGCTCGAAAGGAATGACAATGGAGGATTCGGGAGAGAAGCTTTAGAGAGAGTAAGCTTGAGCAAAAATGAAGGAATGTAAAGTGAAACGACAAAGAGAGAGAAGTTGTTTTTGTTAAAAATTTGAAAGGGCGGCAAACCATAATGGAATGCCTTGGACGATGTGTTTGTCAGGCGGCGTGGACAGACGCGGCGCGATCTGATAGCGCGTGTCAGGTACGAACCAATAAGAGTGCGATGCATGGAGAAAATGGTTAAGTAAACTGTACGTGACAGCTCATGCGCAGATAAAACTCATGGAGTTCTTAATTTAACGAAACAAAAACCTCGGGTATAGGAGCGATCTCGGTTAAGGAACTTGAAGAACTTGGTTCTTGGTTCTTGGTCATTGATAAAGTAGACTGCAGAGTCTTGGTCATGAGAAGCTGACGTATGATGATATCGGCTATGAAGGATGGAGTAAGTCTTAGTCGACGTGCTATGTGGACAAACGATGTAGGTTCCATTACCTCAGGATGCCAAGGTAATAGAACCTAGGGGGTAGTTGTGGAGACATATTTTGTGAATAACAACACGTGGCCAAGGTGACGCCGAAATGTCAACTGAGGTGCCACGTGTCTTGGTCATGACGCTGAAGGTGATCTCGGCTAGGCCGGGGTTATCTGCGGATATATCAGAATCTGAGATGAGCGGATAAGGGACAAGAGTCCTAGAATGGGGGAGGACCCCAGTTTGGATAAAAATAGAGCTCTTAGGGAGTTTATCTCTATCTAGCTGGGAGTCTAAGATGAGCATTGAGCCAAAGTCCATTGAAGCTAGGCTTCTACAGGGATCATGTTAATGCTAGTTATAAAAGTTAGGCACCCTCATGGGTCTAAGGTACGCTTTTTGTATTCTGGCTAGTGAGTTAAGCACTATTTTCTATCTTTGAGAGATAACTGAGTGCTGACTTGATTGTCGGAGTGCCCCCGGGTGGACGAACCACCGTCGGAGTCTTATTTTTTTGTAACAGGATTGTTCAGGCGTGATTTATTCTGCTTGTGCTCTCCTGTTGAGTTCCTGTTTAGTAGTGTGGTCAGAAATCAGCACCCACACCATGTTAATAAGTTCTAGATTACCTCAAAACTTGTGGGGGAAAGCAATACTTTCTGCTTTATATACTTAATAAAGTACCTCGAGAAAAAGAGAATCAAAAACCTTATGAAATGTGGCATGAGAGAGTACCATCCTATAAATACTTAAAAGTGTGGGGGTGTTTGGCTAAAGTGGTTATTCCTAGTCCTAAAAAGACTAAGATAGGTCCTAAAACCGTTGATTGCATTTTCATTGGTTATGCCAAGAATAGTAGTGCATATCGATTTTTGATTCATAAATCAGAACATTCTGAAATGCATGTAAATACTATTATTGAATCTCGGAATGCATCATTCTTTGAACATGTATTTCCAAATAAGACTGGACAAGAGACTAGTAATAATAAAAGATTTTATGATGCTATTGCTAGTCATGATCAAGAACAAGATCAAGATCAAGAACAAGAGCAAGAGCAAGAGCAAAATATAGATCAAATTGATGAAGAAGAACCTAGGTGTAGTAAACGTGCTAGAACCTCAAAATCTTTTGGTCAAGATTTTCTAACATTTTTGTTAGAAAATGAGCCTTTAACTTTTAAAGAGGCTATGTCCAGTCCTGAAGCTCCTTTATTGAAAGAGGCTGTAAACAGCGAAGTTGAATCTATCCTGCAAAATCAGACTTGGGAATTGGTGGATTTACCACCAGGGTGTAAATCTCTTGGATATAAGTGGATTTTCAAAAGAAAAATGAAAGCAGATAGATCAATTGACAAATATAAGACAAGACTTGTGGTCAAAGGTTTTAGACAAAAAGAAGGTCTTGATTACTTTGACACATACTCACCAGTTACTAGAATAACATCCATTAGAATGCTAATTGGTATTACATTGTTGTACAATCTAGAAATTCATCAAATGGATGTGAAAATCGCTTTCTTAAATGGTGAGTTAGATGATGAAATTTACGTGGAACAACTAGAAGGATTTTATGTTCTAGGAAAAGAAAAGAAAGTGTGTAAATTGGTTAAATCATTATATGGTTTAAAACAAGTGCCAAAGAATTGGCATGAGAAATTTGACAAAGTAATGATGTCAAATGGATTCAAAATTAATGAATGTAACAAATGTGTTTATATTAAAAAACAAACAAATGCTATGTTATAGTATGTCTTTATGTAGATGATATGTTCATCATAGGTAGTAATAATAACATGATTAAAACTACCAAGAAAATATTGAATAAACATTTTGACATGAAAGACATGGGGATTACTAATGTAATTCTTGGTATGAAAATTACCAAAACATCAGAAGGTTATGCTTTGTCACAATCACATTACATTGAGAAAATACTTGATAAATTTAGCAAAGATGACGATCATCTTGCTAGAATTCCTGTGGATGTTAATTTGTTTCTTTCTAAGAATGTACAAGAAAGTATTTCTCAATTAAAGTATGCCCAAATTATTGAAAGCTTAATGTACTTGATGAACTGCACTCGCTTGAATATAACTTATGCAGTAAGTAAACTAAGTAGATATACGAGTAATCCGAGAGTAGAACACTAGAAAGCTATTATAAGGGTTCTTAGATATCTCCGATTTACTCGTAACATTGGGCTAAATTATACTAGATATGCAGCAATACTTGAAGGATACTGTGATGCAAACTAGATATCGGATACTAAAGACTCAAAATCCACCAGTAGATATGTCTTTACACTTGGTGGAGCGGCTGTATCTTGGAAATTTTCCAAATAGACTTGCATTGCTAGGTCTACTATGGAATCAGAATTTATAGCTTTAGATAAAGTTGGGAAAGAAGCAGAATGGCTTCGTCACTTCCTTGAAGATATTCCAATGTGGCCAAAACCGATGCCTACTATATGCATACATTGTGATAGTCAATCAGTAATTGGTAGAGCACAAAGTCATATGTATAACGGTAAGTCACAACACATTCATTGTCGACATAACACCGTGAGACAACTACTCTCTAATGGAATTATTTCCATTGAATATGTGAAGTCTAAAGACAACATAGCGGATCCACTAATCAAAGGGTTAGCAAGAGAGTTAATTGAAAACTCATCAAGAGGAATGGGACTTAAGCCTATTAAATAAGAGTTACCACAACGACAACCCAACCTAGTTGATTGGAGATCCTAAGATCTAGGTTAAAAAGGACAACTGAGTTGCGTATGACTCATAAGGATCACTGGGAGTCAAACTTCTACCCATTTCTATGATGAAATAGTGATGTCTACAGCGTTTTAGATTAAGTAAAACTTTTAATGATTTTTATATCTGGGAATACCTGATGGAGTATGGCAGGATACTCTTCATAAGAATCACTCATATGACTGTGAACTAGGCCAGTTCTATGAGATTTGTGAAAGGCTACAATTCTCTAGAGCACTCATGAAAGACCAGGTTGTTCAGGATCAAAATGAACACAATAGTGAGAACTAAACTGTGCCTGGTGATATACTGTGTGAGTTCTATTGTCTTGGTTTACACAAATGGCTGAACAGTTCAAGGCATCATGTTCACTGGTTAGCTAGTAAATCCGATAATGTCTTACAAGGGAAGGTTCAAAGCCAAAAGCTACCTATCTTTTACAGAATATCTCTAATTTCTGTATTCTTTGTAATTAAATTATGTTATTACATTTTCTCTCCGTCAAATTCCATTCATGTGGGAGATTGTTGGAATTATGGTTTTTATAGGCTTATTTTGGGCAAACTTTAAGCCCAAAATTGAGTGGGTCCCACACGTCTTTTGGGGTGGGTCCAAAGGGGTAACGTGTTCCTTGTTGCATGGCAAGTCACACGGTGAAAACAGTTCATCAAAACCATTTATGAGTGAATGGGAAGTTGACGTCATTTTCGGGTTCGTGGAATAGGAAACTGAAGAAGTAAAATGTGAGTTTCCTTGAAATAGTTATCCCACATTGGAAACTTAAAAGAACTTGTGTGTGTATATAAGTTTTAGGTGGCAATACTTGGGTTGGGCCCCAAGGGGCACCCCAAGTTTATAGAAGGGAGGAGTTATGGACAAAGTGAATCTTGGCTCAAACCACCACACACACGCTGTCATCGTTGTCCATCCGACCGGCCAGGCGTGGGTGTGGGTTGGGGGTTGGGTCGATTCTAACATTAATTTTTTGGACAAAATTTATTTGAATTTTTCCAAAAATTCTTGTGGAAAAATTATTTTTTTCTGAACAAAATTAATTCAAATTTTTCGCCAAATTTGAATTCAAATTTTCCGTCCAATGAAACCTCCTCCAATCCAATTTCTAACAGATTTGAAACTGCACAGTTCGGATAGATTCAAACAGTTCCAGCAGTTCAGACAAATCAAACAATTCCAACAGATTTGTTGAAATTTGAACTGTACCTGTTCAATTCAAAATTGTATCTGTTCAGTTTGAATTTCTTACATGTTCAGCCCTATAAATACCAGGCCATTTCCAGTCGTCAAGGCATTCCGAAAATCATCTTCTTGCCTTCCTTTTGCTCTCTTGCATACATATATTCTTCATATTATTTTAGGAAAAAATTCTGAGAGTATAGAACACAGGTTTGGTTTGCCGTACAAATTGTTTAGAGTGCTACTACAATTTGTGTAGATCATTGTATCTTGGGAGATAGACGCCATTCATCCGTAAGCACCGAAACGAGGCGAATCTATCTTAAGGACATAGTGTCACACACTTGACTTGATCTTTTAAAGTTTTATTCGGTTCGGTAGTAATTTATTTTTATTTATTTGATTTGGTTCAAGTTATTTATTTTACACAAAAGACTGTTCCAACATCCACGCCTAAATTGAACCGAACCCAATTTACCTCTTTCACCATCGTCTTTACCTTGGAATTGCTTTACCCAACGTTGAATTCACAATGCCGATATCGAATCCACGATAATGAGCCACTTTGGAATCCACCAAAGTTTCAAGTCCAAGTTATCAAGAATCCATCATAGAACACCTCTTACTTTTGTGAATGAAATAATAAAAACAAACCACTTGATAATGTCAATATAAAGCTTGTAGATCTATCGATCACTCTCAAATCATCAAGGAAACCAATATATAAACACCTTCTAATATACAAAACCTTAGTAGCTCTCATCTATGAGAATTTGAACAGGTTTAACCTTAAAAATAACAAACAGAGCATTTATACTAAACAGAGCTGCAAAGACTACTTGAGGGCTCATTTTATCCTCGAGCGGTATGACTGAAGGCGGTGCTCACACATAGGCGAATCGCTTGAGCGCAATATCCACCGTTTGAGCGGTGAAACATATTTCCCAAAAGTTTAGTTTATATGCAAAGATACTAGATGATCCACTTCACTACTTGAGGATACAAAAGATTGCTCGAATGGTCAAATCACTTTAACTTTCTTCTTGGCAAACAAGGAATGCTTAAGATACGGAATGTTAACACAAACTTCTCTACACATGCACAATTAATGTTGGATTCGCATTTAAACACTCACAACCTCATTGAAACAAAAGAGCAAATAAAATTACAACTAAAAGGAGTTTTATCAAATAGGATTGCTAATTACAAAAACTTAATAGAGAACATGAAGAATCCAAGACCCAAAATGGTGACCTGAAAAGATTGATAGGTTAATCTGGAACAGAGAGAAAGTGAGAAGAGATGCGATTAGATGGGGTTATGGTTGTGGGTTGAGAAGAGAAGATGAAAGAGGTGGAATTGGAGTCGAAGCGGATGAGAGAGAAAGAGAGGTTGTTAATGGTGTGTGGAGAAGAGCATTGGATTTCGAAGAAGGACTAGTCACAGTATGGTGACAAAGAGAAAGGGAAAGAATGAGTGGAAATGAAGAGTGGACATGAGTATTGGGTTGTAAATTGGAGGTTTTAGTAGGTAAGCGACGGAGATAAAGATGATATGAAGATGGGAAGGATGAGGAAGATGAGATTAAAAAAAAAAAGAGGATGAGGAGAAAAAGGAGATAAGGATGAGGAGAAAGAAAAGGGTGCCAGTAGGGGAATGGGGTGGTAGTGGAGGGGGAGGCATGGATAAGGTAACGGAGTGTACTATGTTTGTGTTATGGAAATGGGTAAATATGAAGATTTGAATCTTGATCTTGTTTGAACTTCAATGGCTTTGATTTAGTTGCAGAGAGAGTAAGAGAGATGAGAGTAGCATGTGATGCCCACATAGATTTGGGGCAACTGAGGCAAATATTGTCCCAAGCCATTACACCTCATTCGGGGGGGAGGGGAAGATTATTCGGTTGACGTAGTAAAACTTTTTTAGTTATTAAACTTAATGAAAAATGGTATTTTAGACACTTTTATGTATATTTACATTGAGTTTAATAGCTAAAATATTTTTTTATGTCAATTATACTTTAAAAAAATAGATTAATAGTTTAGATTGAAAAAAAATTAAAATATTAAAATTTAAATTAACAAAATAAAATATTTAGAACTTATTTTACGAAAAGGCTCAAATCGAGAGATTTTTTTTTTGGTGGTAATTGTCCTCTATTTTTATATTGTACAAATCTCATTAAATTTGAAGAAAGATCGGTGTTATTTTTATCATTTCGTTTAATGTGAGGGTAAATTAATTAAAATTTAAATTTTGTTGACAATCTTAATATGTCTAACATGAGTGGTCAGTGTCATTTTAGTAATTTCGTTAAACCTAAAAAAAATTAATATATTCCATATTCATAATTTGTAGGTTAAATCTCACGAATCATAAATTATAAAAATTTCTTCCCTCACGTGATGAATGCACTCATAATGATAATTCCTTCATGAATGCACTCATTACAATAACAACAATGGTTCATTTCACTAATTTGGGAGTACTGATTGACCACTAATGAGACGAAAATTTAAAAAAAAAGAGAAAAAAAAAATTTAAGGCCAAAACATCACATCAATAAGTGAGACCTACTCTCTAGAACTCTTTTAAAGCTCCCAATTTAGAGCTCTCAAACATTTTTCTTACAATAACTCGTGTGGCTAAAATTAAAATTTGAATTTTCTTTTAAATTATTTAAAATAATATATTTATTTTTCATGTCAAATCATAACAGTGGCATAAAAATTGATAAAATACTAAAATAATAAAGTTTGAAAGTACAACTTTTATCAGTGTTGAGTCAATAAGAACGAAATGTACCTACCATCTTGGCGATGAGAAGTTTGTTCTGATACTACCAAGTGGTGTCTTACATATCTTCCGATTGGCTAAAATGGTTGAACTCATAATTTTGTATTGGATAATTAAAGAATATAAAAAGATAGGAAAATTTATAACTCGATAGAACTATAATTACATGATATTCTTCACTTAACTAATAATTTTTCCTTGGCAATACCTCAGGTAGATCTTGGTACTGGATTAGATGGTACAGTTTAGGTTTAATTTGAATAATTTATTTTATAAAATTTATTGAATAAATTATTTATACAAAAATTATTAGGTTGTTTGGGATAAACTAAATAAGTGTATTTTTTGACTTTTTATGAAATATGAGTTGGGTATGGGTTGGGTTTGAAGTGATATGGTAGAAAGGTGATGTGACTTAAATAAGATGATGTGACTTAAATAGGATAGTAACTTTTTAACTTTTTAACTTTTTTTAATTATGTCAAACCAAGCCTAAGTTGATGGAACAATATTATTGGCAAAAATATCTAATCAATTTAATTTTTTTATATAAATAATACATTAAATGGAATTTATAAAATAAACTATTTTAATTATTGGGTGGGTGGTTTACAGAAAGCAAATTGTACTTTTCAATCCATTTACAAGGACGGTAAGGAAGTCTTAACCTAATCTCTATGTTATTAGGGTCTATTCGAGAAATTAATTAAAAATTAATTTTTTATTTTTTTATTTTATTGAGTCACATCATCTCTTCTTTTTTTCTTCTTTTTTTTTTTCTTTTTTTTTAAATTTTAAAAAAAAAATAAAAAATTAACTTTTAACTTAACCCCTAAAATAGGCCTATATAACTCGCACACAACTCACTCATGAAATTACGTGAGACATTTTCCTGAGCAAATTATCTTTTTATTTTTTTTCGAACAAAAAAAAAAAAAATTTTATTAATGGAAAAACATATAAAGTATTATAACTGTCGATATTACATAACTGTCAAAGTTTTTTTTCCAAATTTTTTCCTTTCATCTACATTTAATATATATATATTTAAAATTAGGATAGTGATAGAGAACTTCAAAATTAAACTCTATGCTTTGGCCAAAAAAAAAAAACCAAAACATCACCTCACCATTAGAGCTTTATTAGAATTGTCAAATTAGAGCTCTCAAACATTATTATTAAAAATAATAGTTATAGCAGCCTTTTATTCAGGAAACAGATTGTTGTCCAAGTTCATGGGTTCACTGTGGGTTTTATTTCGATAATTTAAATAATTCATTTTATAAGACATTTTGTGTATCGTTAAAAAAAAAAAATTAGATCGATCCAATGATTATAACATATTTAATTTAGGAAAAATTACTTACATTTGGTAATTGCAAAAAATTATTACATATATGTGGAAAAGTTTATGATTTTATTAATATTGATAAAGTTTACCACCAATTTGTAATTATTTTTCAATTTACACATTGCTTTGAAATTCCCTCTTCAATCTATCATGTTTATCCAAAATAAATAAATAAATGGCAAACGTATTTTTTAAAATAGATCATCTATTTTTTTATTTTTTTTATTTTTTGTGACAAACATAATAAAATAAAGAAATCACAATTATTGAATAAATTTAATTTTTTTTTATAAATGATATACATGACATATCCTGTACAATGGATTATTTAAACTATCAAAACATAACAAATAATAGCCCTCATAAGTCTAAACAACATTATATAATCCAGACTTAAACTGAGAGAAATTCAATCCTTTATTTAAATTTCCTTTTTATGTACATGCATGGCATGGCATATGTGCTTAACTTTCTAATATAATAAAATAAAAATAAAAATAAAAACACCCCCACAAAAATAGCAATTAAATCTTATATTGGAGAAAATTATATAGGGATCTTTTAGAAAGCGGGTTATAATCCACTTTTCAGATTACAACCCACTTCCCTCTCTAACAAAAAGAGGTAAATGGGCGTTCACCTAACACAATAATCATTTATCATATTTTGAAATTATTATATAACTGTATTTTTTTATCAATCATCATTTATCATATTTTTCTTTTATATTTTTTTAATTATCTAACGCAATACCTCACTTATCTGCCTTCTGCCGCGATAAGTTAGTCCATGTCCATCATCACCCCCACCACAACACTGACCAACGAAAACCACCAGTCCAAAAGTCAAATGTGGAACCTTTCTCTATTTTTTTAACACAGAGAGAGAGGGCATCACTCACTAGTGATCTGTTATATATTTTTGGTTCTCATCTCTCTCTCTCTCTCTCCATATCCATCTAACTATCTTTTGCAGCGATGAGAAAACCTTGTTGTGATAAAAAAGATACAAACAAAGGAGCATGGTCGAAGCAAGAAGACCAGAAGCTCATTCATTACATCCAAATCCATGGCGAGGGTAACTGGCGTTCGCTCCCAAAAGCTGCAGGTAACAACCTAATCGAAAAATAGAGAGATGCTTACCTTAATCTTATTCTTATTCTTATGATTTTTTATTTTTTTTCTCCTTTTTGAAACCAGCATAGAGTACTATATATATAGAGTTAATCTTTCTTCACATCTTTTTTTTTTTTTTTTCATAATTTATATATATATATATATTTTTTCTAAATAATAAATAAAATTGTTTTTGCAAATTGAACAGGTTTGCTTCGTTGTGGGAAAAGTTGTAGACTGAGATGGATAAACTATCTAAGGCCAGACATAAAACGAGGCAACTTTGGTGAAGATGAAGAAGACCTCATCATCAAGCTCCATGCTCTCTTAGGAAACCGGTAACCTAATCATCTATCATCGCCACATCACCCAATTTCAATGCAATTTTTATGCTACTTATTCTTTTTCTTCCCCGCATTTTAATACTTATCTTTACTTTTCTGTCAGTAGGCAGTCAGTACATACCTTGTAGGCTTTGGTTTGTTTTCGACAAATAAATTTTAGAGAAATTTTTTTTAAATTTTGTTTGGTTTAGTAATTTTGAAAAAAAAAAAATTTTAAATTACTTTCTATGTCTTACACATTAATCAATTACTTTTTTTCTCTCCTTTCTTTTTTTAATCATTTTTTCTCTTACACACACGTATAACAAAATATCAAATCATCCTAAACTCCTGCACTCCAATACTATTTCTAAAATATACAACCAAATAAATTAAAAAAATTTCTAAACTCTTTCTCCAAAAATTTTTTTTACCGAAGCAAACACATGTTTTGAATTTTATTCTTCCAATATTGATATAGACTGACGTACAATTTAAAATGAAAAGCACACGATTCACAACTAATGCGAGTGGTTTGACAACATATAAAGCTAATTTTTACAAGAGATGATTTTTCCACAATCAAGCTTAATTCTTGATACATATGGTTGGATACTCTGACAACTTTACGTTGCAATCAATATCAATATTTAGAAGTAATTTGAAATTGGAGATGATTTCTCTCCAGCATGATCCAATTGCAGAAATATTCTTGGGTTCATTTACTGCAGGGTCTATTGGGTGATCCAAACAGCTTTATAGAGCCACAAAAAAATTCATATAAAAAATAAGATTGATCAAACCTCAAACCACATGATCGGATCATAATTGTCTTATATATAGAACTAAACAAACATGATTTGGAAACTAAAAAAATATTTTTCTAAAACAAATATAATTCAATTACTTAACTACAGATGTTCAATCAATTTAATCTTTTTGCATAGATACTTTTCATGTAGACCCTACAAATCTATAGTGAATCTCAAAATGAACTCACTAAACCCAACAACATCTGTCTAGTTTTTTTTTTTTTTTTGATCGGCAAAGAAAATCTTTATTGATGAAAACATACAAGGTATGATAAATTACATCAATCTAACAACATCTGTCTAGTTAGATCATCAACTGAAGAGAAGAACAGCCCTTTAACAAGTTTCATGTTGTGAGTGCAATTTGTTTAGATATAATTACATGCACATATATATTGATGAATGAAAATGATGATGGTTAACTAGGTGGTCTCTGATAGCTGGAAGATTGCCCGGACGCACTGACAATGAGGTGAAAAACTACTGGAATTCTCATATAAGGAAAAAGCTAATAAGCAAAGGTATTGATCCTCGTAAACATACCCTCAGGCACTCCATTAATGTTCACCATCATCCTCATCAACCACAACCTGTACTAAACTCAAACCCACATGACACAAGGGATAGATTCTCTGATTCTGCAGCTTTTGTTGATCATGATATCAACAATGATCAAACATCTGATAAATTGCCTGATTTGAATCTTAATCTCAGTCTGTCCTTAGCTATGAACTGAAGTTAAACCCCTACTAAATGTATATTAGTTACTGATCAATGATCTATATGTAAACTGTAAAAGATTTCTAGTTATTGCACTTAGAATTATGACTATAGATGTAATAAAGAGGTCAGCTCCGTGCACGTGTCTCTGCGGAAGATAAGATATAACCAACCTTACTCCTATTACTAGTAAGGCAGTTTTTGTGACTCAAATCCTCCAGCGCCACTCGGGACACTAACGGCAAGCCTCACTATTGGCATAAGTCGCTTTTTATGACTATGTTGTGTAATATAAGTTGATAATATTGGGACAAGTCGCTTTTTATGAATATGTTGTGTAATGTAAACTGATAATATTGGAACAAGTCGCTTTTTATGACTATGTTGTGTAATGTAAATTGATAATATTGTGACAGTTTAACTAATTATAAAATGAGGTTGTGATAATTAATGTTTGAATTTTATTTTTTTATTTCTTTCTTTCTACCGTGTTTTATTAGTTAATCTTAAGAAAATGCAGAAAATGTTTGAGACAATGCTAGGGCTTAACTGAGAAATGAGTTACTGCTTAAGTCAGAGAATAAATTATTTTTAAATTTATAATTTTTTGAGATATGGTGATATATAAAGTTGATATAGAAATGTAAGGGCGGTATTTGCGGGTTTTCCAAGTATATGTTAGGACCAAAATTTTAAATATTCGCTAATATGTATCAGGAATTTGAACTTACAATACTGATATTCATCCAAAGTATGACTCTAAATACCCAATAAGAATCCCAAATGAGTTATAAGTCTAGAATAGTAATGGCCATTTAGCTGACTGTTTCATGAGAGAATTATCTATTAATAGATGATTGTTACGAAAGCTAAAGCAGATGAATGATTTTTTATTTTAATTTAAAAATCTTGAGAAAATTTTAGATTTTCAATACCAATATTTATCAATATATCAATTAATATTATCCGATATTTTTTTTTTTTTTGATCGGCAAAGAAAAGACTTTATTGATGAGATAATATTGTCCGATATTGGCTGATATCCTATCCCGATACCGTCAAGTTGGCATTAGATGCCAAAACAAAAAGATTATCAACAGTAGATGAATCCTAATTTTGGGAGCGTATCAAAATCCAATCCAATCCCCAAACTTTTTTTGTGTCATTACAAATCTTAGAGAAAAACACTTAACAAGAAAACTATATATACCGAACAGTCAAATTTTCTTTACAAGTGAATTTCTAGCCCCATTGATTTCTTTTCTTTACTTTTGGGTAAGCACTTTCAGTTTTTTCCGTTGGTAGTTGTAGCAGCATGTGATTCAAGTGTCCACCTACCACCTGCTATCGAGAGAAAATCTTATGGCCGGGTTGGCAATTACGTTTTTCGCATTTTTTTAGAATAAAATTGTTGCTAAATAAATTAATGCATTTGGTAATGCTAAAATAGATTTTTTTTTTTTTAGAAAGTTAAGTGAGCCCTTAGCTTTTTCTTCAATTGCTCATATTTTAGCCAAAAATAAATCAATTTTTTTAGTCTAAACCATACGAAACTTGACCAAAGTAGGTCAAGGGTTTTAAGTAAGGATATTTATCAATAAATCTCATATCACAAACAATTATTTTAATGAGTCTTAATTTTTTTTATTGATCTCACTACAAAAAATTAAGATTTTAGAGACCAAAATTTAGGGATAAAATTATTTTTTAGAGACCAAATATTTTTGTTATAAAAAGTGTCGTTATTATATTTCTAGTAATGAAAATTGAATATTAGTGATAAATTATTATCTTTTTTGGACTAAATTTTTTGTCTCAAAAAATAAACCATTTTGAGACCAAATTATTTTGTTCCTAAAAGTGTATTTATTAGTGACATTTTCAAAATTTTAATGTTAAAAGCCTTATTTTTGATTTTTTGGAACGACTTTTTAGCGACTATTCTCACGACGATAGAAATTGGTCCCTAAATATCTTTTGCAACGAAATTGTCACTTTTAGAAACTAAAAAATTTGATCTCTAAAACTCTTATATGTTGTAGTGTCTATTAAATTCTATTAGTGGAGTGTGTTTTTCCTTGTGGTTCTATTCTTTTTATTTTGGTAGTGTTTTGGTGGACAACTATACCTTTTTATTAATGTGACATGTATGATCTAATATTCTAATGTGGCAGGTATTAATGTGACACTCCAACGATGTGACACTCCAAAAAAATTAAAAATTTCTTAGTGTACTTTTTCGAAATGTGATAACGTGCTGGTATGGTGTAACACTTCAAAACTTTTACTCCAAAAAAATTAAAAATTTGTTAGTGTACTTTTCTTAAATTTGACAACGTGGCGGGTATGATATAACACTTCAAAAAAAAAATCCTTATTGTACTTTTCTCAAACGTGACATGTGACACTCCAACGTAGCGGGTATGATATGACACTCTAAAAAAATTAAAAACTCTTTATGGTTCATTTGGGAAGTGGGTTGACTTTTTAGAGCTTGAGGCTAAAGAGCCTTGTTTGAGAAGGGTTTTTTTGGTTTTTTTGACTTTTTGTGAAAGAAAAAATGTAATGATTATGGGTTGGATGTGATGTTTTGTCTTACTAAACTAAAAAACTTATTTTGTCTTTTTGTGGTTAAAATAGCCTCAAACCTAACCCAGCCCTTCTTCCCAAACAGAAGCTTAATGTACTTTTTACAAATGTGACACTCTAACGTAGGGGGTATAATGTAACACTAAAAAACTCTTTAGTGTACTTTTTCCAAATGTGACACTCCAATGTGGCAGACAAATGAGTCATTACATATCTAAAATGACTAAATAGATTATAAGAAAAAATATAAGACTATATAAATTACAAGCTCAAAATATGAAACTTATTGATCAATCTCTTTTAAGTATCAACTATCACCCATTACAACAAAAATTTTAGGAATTAATTTTTTTGTCAAAAAAGTAAAAATTTTGTTGCAGAGAAACATTTGTTGATCAATTCCCGTTGTTGCTAAAAAAATTGTTCTAAAAAGTTAAAAAATAAAGACTTTTAGTAACAAAATTTTAAACATGTCGCTAATACATGACAAAATAGTTTGGTGTCAAAAATTTTATATTTTTAGATAAAAAATTTAATCTCAAAAGGATAATAATTCATCATTAAAAGTTCAATTGCACTTCTGATACTGTTATTCATCAATATATTTAGTTGATTTTATTTGATATTCGATCGTAGATATTGATATATATCTCGATACCTTTATTTAAAAAGAAATGACATTCATTTACAATGATTTGATAAGGAAGTTGGGTTTATATATTTAAGTGTATAACAAATCAAAAATCGACTAATTCCATATCATTGAGATTTTCCAAATATTTTGTATTTAAAACCATGAAGACACCTACAGAGAGAGAGGATGGATAGTGGAAGAGGAGGGTGTGTAGGGAGGGAGCATATATAGCAGTGTATCTACCATTCAATAAGAGTTGGTAGTAGTTGTCACTAAAGTTTAGGTGAACTCATTTTGTCTAACAACATATATATTGGTTTCTGATGTCTTAAAGTTCTTCTGCTGCAATCAATTTGCACTACTGTTCCCTTCAAAAGTCATTTTAACGTCAGTTTTCCATAGGATGACTTTTACATATATGAATGAACTTATTAAAGACGCACAAAGCCAGTGGAGGAGACACATGATGTACTGATTATAATGATCGCACAGACCAACAGCCAAATTCATAGAAAAAGCTTTTCTTTTTTCATTTTTTTCTTTTTTTCTTTTTTTAAGGAGACCCAAAACCAAGTTTAAATACATATAAAGACACCAAAACCAAGTTTTATTTAGAGCTACTGGACTATATATAAACCTACCAAAGCCCCAAAATCATGAAAATTAAAAGCAACAGTGAAGGGTGTTGGAGTCTTAACACACCCTACCCAAAACAGTCCTTAAATTAAAAAAACAAGTACTATACAGTTAAATTAAACCATAGAGAACTCTCCTACTACTACAATTAAATTAATTTGAACGCCTACGATTTGCGGGTTCCTTGTGGGCGTTGAAATAGACGGTGGCAACAGGCATGCCCAAGTCGAGGTGATGAGCGAAAGCGCGGGTATTGAAGTTAGCCCTGGGCATGGGTTGCTCTACTTGTCCCTGAAAACCTACCTTTTGTTGGAAAAGTACTAGGATGTACCGGTGTATCCCCACCGGTGGCAGCGGCCCCATATATGCCACCACTTCCTTCCCTGCATCCTCCTCCAAACCAAATATTCATTCATGTCAAGCTGAGTAACTGAGTATTATATATTAACAACATCATATGCTTGCTTCAATAATCAAAATCCTACATGAAGAATCTAAAATATTGCATTAATTTTCAACAATGCTTAATGGTACACAATTCGGGCACACCATATGATCAAATCATATAAGCATAATTATTTAATTAATTTTTTTATTTTATTTTAGTTTATACACTGACTTAAAAATTAAACAAAATAACTCCTAAAAAAAATAGGCCTTCCAGTGGGTCTACAATACAAGTCGTGGATTGGACTGTTCATTTTCTTATTCTATGAATGGATCGATAATCGTGAGATAACTTTTGAATTGGTTATCACCAAAACATTGAGCTACTTTATAACACGAGATGGTATGTTGAATTGTCAACTGCCCATTCAATTAAAGGAATAAGCTGTCAGAAAGAAATAAAATTTTATTACTTATATTATATCCTCGATCAAAACAGTCATAAGTCTCTGTATATTTTCTCTCCTTTTCTATCCCAATTTATATAATCATTATAACTTTTATTTGCAATAGTTATAATAATAATAATAATAATAATAATAATAATAATAATAATAATAATAATAATATATTTAAACACATTAATAGTAAAATTCACGTTAATAAACTCATGTAAAACTCATACTTTTGTGTTTAATCGTAAAAATAAAAATAAAAATTTAAAAAAATCTTAGTTATTATCTCTCTACTCTCTTCATTCTAATTCTCTCACTCAGTTTCTGAGTGGAATATACCTGAAATAACTTTTCATTTTGTTTCATTTTAGCAGTGACCTGTTGTGACACAGAATAGAGCCACATGGAGCAACATTAGCGTGCCATGTGTGTTAACAAAGAGCTCTAAGAGCTGCTATGCTTTGGGAAGTGGGAGACAAGCCAAGTGGCGAGGACGTGTCACTATACAGTATATACTCGATGCCAGGATAAACCAGGTGTCATCTAAATCCATGCATGAAGAAGTAACAGTGCCACATACACGTGTATGTGAGTCCACATATATGTGACGTTATATATGCATGACGATATAAATTCCCTACATGCTTGACACGTGCCCTGTCCCAATCAAGGGAAGGGTCATTTATGTCCTATATTTTTTTTTTTTTGAACGGAGGTCATTTATTAGGGTTGTTCAAAAATCCGTTCAAACCGATAATCCAGACTGAATCAGACTGAATCATATGGTTTGGTTTGGTTTGGTTCTATTAAGAATTGGTTCGATTTTGGATTAAGAAATATGATAATCGTAAAAACGGTTCGGTTAATGGATTTTATGAAAAAAATTGCGGTTCGAACCGAACCGAATTTTAAAAGATATATATATATATAATATCAATTTTTATTTTTATTAATTGATTTTTTATAATTTTAATGATATTAGGATGGTATAGATATCTAATATTGAATAATGTCTTAATATTATTAGTTTTTATCATGAGTTAAATGTAATTAGTTTGAATAATTATTTTGCTAATATTAACAATTTATTCTTGTAAATAGAAATTTTTGAAACCGTAAATCAAATCGAAACCGAACCGTTTTTTCGGTTTGGTTCTGATCCGATCTTACAAGTGTAATGGTTTAGTCTGGTTCTCAAAATCACAGAATCGTTAGGATCAGTTCGGTTCTTGAATTTTCTCAGAACTAAACTAATCCGGACCGTGTACACCCCTATCATTTATGTCCTATGATAAGATTTTTAAGCTGCGCACACGTGTCAAATTACTATTGGGTTTAGTATGAGGTCTAACTCAGCAAATATAAGAGTTTGATTTCAGTTATTTGAATTCAATTTTTTTTAAATTGAATTTTTTATTTTTCATATTTTTATTTATTTGTAATGAATATTTTTAAAATTTTAAATATTTTTTTTTTACTTTTTTAGATGCACCTTACTTAAATGTATTTAAGTAGTAAAATATTTATAAAAAAATATTTTAAAAAATTAATAAATATAAAAAAATATATATAAAAAAACGAAGTACATTTTTTTTTATATATATCTTTTTAGTATTTAGTGAATTTTTTTAAAATAAATTCACAAATATTATATTTTTAAGTGTATTTTATGTTAGGTGTGTCTAAATTTTTTTTTTTTAAAAAATGCTTAAAATATTAAAAAAAAATCATTGAAAACAAAAAAATACGAAAAATAAAAAAAATAAACTTTTCTGAAAAGTGTTTTCTAGAAACCAAAACCAAACAAACTATAATATTTCATAAGCTAAATTGCAAACACGGATTTATTTAAAATATAGATTGTCCTCTATAATTTGAAAAATCACAAATACTCCATTCTCATAATTTTTTTTATTTAAGAGAATTAACTAAAAAAATAAAAATTTTAATTGCTCTCCTATACAATAATAAAATTGCTTAAATTATTAATTGAAATAAATTTCTAACATCATTAAAAACTGTTTATTAACTTGGTAATTTATTGATAAAAGGATCATTTGTTACGAAATTATAAATTTTGATGAACAAGATGTAATTTCCATAATCACATGAAATAAATCATATTTTAAACAAATTTTAAGGATGTATTTATAATTGGCCCTATTTCATATCAAGAATCCATACACATAAAATATGAAGAAAAATAATACGTAATTTAAATTTAATTATTATATAATAAAAATTATATTTTGAATGAATCTGAATCTGATAATTTGCCTATGTACTTTTTCTATGTTTGTGTTCTTGATCGGAATTATTGCATGGAAAATAGTACTTGTAGAAATACAAGACACACTAAATATAATATCTTATAAAAAAAATTGTTATATAATTCTTCATGACTATTGAATAATTATTGCTTACTCATTTGGCTATTGTGCAACTTTTGTATATAAAAATTCTGATGTAATTTTAGTAACATTTTATTTTAAAATAATATATCATAATATTAAGTTGGTCCAAATATCTGATTATTGAAAACAATTCCTCTATATAATTTTTTATATTTATATATCATTTTGCAAAATTTTAAAGAATCACCATGCACATAATTTCTACATGCATCACCACCTGCCTCGTAATGAATATTGTCAAAAATAAATTTTTTTATAAACATTAATATGTAAAATTATAATCTTTTCTATGATTTTGTAATTAAGTTTTGAAGGCAACACTAATAGGTTATTTTTCCAAAAAATAATGAGAACTCATATATTTGGATTTGGATTTATAAACAACAATTACAATTATCAAGGCAGCAAACAGTAGTAGATGGTTGAGCTGGCTCCTCAGTGTCAACCTAATCGAGATTGAATTTGTTTGGCTATAATGGTCTTTGCACCTACTTCCTCTATTAGGCCAAGTTTGGCATGTCTTGAAAAAGATAAAAAGTCAAAAAGTCACTATCCTATTTAAGTCACATCATCTTATTTAAGTCACATCACCTCTCTAACACATCACTTCAAACCCAACCCATATTCATAAAAAGTCAAAAAGTACACTTATTTAGATCATCCCAAACAATCATTATTACTTGATTATTATTAATAAAGTGGTTTCTTTTGCTGTTTCAAAAAAATCAAGGCAGCAAATAGAACAGATATATAGCATATTACCCAACAAAAAAAAATGTACTGGAATATACATGTATATAGATGCCTAATAAAAAAAATATATGTATATACATATATATATATAACTTTTTTTTTTTCTATTTCATATGATGAGGAAGAAGCAACTCAGATTACCTTGAGTAGGACCGGTACCACCAGGAATATCTGTCACAATCCTGATAAATTTACAAAATTCTACACAAATTAATAATGAATCCATCTACATTAGCCATATAAATCAAACAAACTAACTAATTCATGGGGAGAAACTAAAAAGAAAAAGTTAATTATTTAATATTAGGATGATCAAAGTTTGGGCATGTTTCACAATGCCAACCTAGTTGGAATGACTTAGCGTTGCTATAATACCTCTTGCATCCACTCCTGTTTATTGATATAGGTTTATATGCATGTTCATATTTTATTCATGCCAATAAAAATAAAAAAAAAGATCGAAGTTTGCTCATTATGACGTGGAAGTTTATGTCTCAATATTGAGAAAAGTTAAGAATCATGAAAATTTTGTCATGAAAATGATCATGAAAAATTTATGATTCTTGGATTACCTTGATTAGTGTGTGGTGCTTTATTCTAAGTGTAATCCAAGGATCACAAAACTTTCATAATTATTTTCATGAAAGGTTTTTCATGATACCTATTAATACAGCAATGACAAGTCAAAATGATAATATAAAATTTAATTTGTTCATAACAATATTATTCCAAAAAAAAAAAAAAAAAGCACTAACCAATGCACCCATTCACGCATGGAGGGTTCACTGGGACTTGGTGCATCAGGATCAGTCATCACCTGCATGCATGATCAAACTTGATTAGTTTGTCAAAAAAATAAAATTAGAAATGCATTAATGAAGACTGAAACACTTGAAACCAAAATAAGAAACTAGATGAGAGAGAAGGGGGGGTGGGGGGAGAGAATGGAAAACAAACCAGAGTGTAGAGTTGATGAGGATGACCAGAGATGGTGACTCTAGGAGGATTAGAGGCAATAGAAGGCTTGATGTCACAACCATTAGTGACATGTTTGGAACCAAAGTAGACATCCATGGTGACACTTGGTACAAACATGTCTACCACATCCCCTATCACTCTCCCTACCACCAATGGATCAATTGAGGCTGCCATGATCTCTGATCAACAAAACTCACTTTTATATCTATATCTATATCTATATCTATATATAGATATATGGAGGATTGATGAAATGTATAGCTTTTCTCAAACCATGACACCAATGTCAATGTGGTTTGTATCCTAAAAATGTACTAGCTATAGTTTATATATGGGGCAAAATTTACTTTAACTTTGTTGTTTGAGATCGAAACATTTTTTTCTACCTCTTTATGGTTTAAAATGTAATCGTTAACCCTGTTAAATATTATAATATCCTTAAATTTTATATCTTTTTTTTTATATACATAATTTTTAATTTCTAATATTAATTCAATTAAATCACAATTAATCATATTATCATTAATAAAGTTTCTTCAATGCAACCTAGTTCGGATTGTTAAGTCTTACTTTGATGCTCTTTGTACTTGCCTCTTTATTGATATTTGTATCAGTCACTTGTACTCTTATTTTCATTAATAAAGTTCTTTTTGCTAATAAAAAAAATCACAATTAATCATAAATTTTATAATAACTAAAATTTTAATCTAATTTCAATTTAATTATATTTAAATTATAATTAATCCAAGATCTTTAATTATTTATTCCAATTATCAACTTTTTAATCTATTATATTTTATATCATAATTAATCATAAAATTTTAATTATTTATTGTAATTCTTAACATCTTAATATAATTTTAATATAATTATATTTTAGATAAATTCTTAATTCTTAATTATTTTATATTTTAAATCACTTCTTAATTATATTTTAATTAATATCTTAATTTAATTTGGGGAAATTACATATCAGGTTATTTTTATAAAATAATTATAGATTAATGAAAAACTTTAACAATATTAATAATTAAAATTGTGAGTTTTTCAATAATTTTGTAGTTATTTTTCTGACGATCCACTTGTAATTTTCCCATTTAATTTTAGGTTTGGAAAAGTTGGGAATAAAATTATCTTTTTGTTATGTTAATTTACCTTTATTTTTAGAAAAAATCAAGTCCACTCTAAAAAATGATGTGTGTGTGTGTGTGAGAGATATACCTTTCCAAACTAATGATAACATTTTAATTGAAAATCATATTAATACTTTTTAATTATATTTGACTAAAAGGAAGTAAAGTGCTTTGATCTCAAACTAAGGGTAAAATGATTTTGTGCGCATATATATATATATATTATAAGTGTATGAACAGTAACGTATGCTGAAAATGGGGCATATGAGGGAGAGGGAGAGGGAGAGAGAGAGAGAGAATTGATTTCAAAATGAGTGCTGCTATTAGCACTTGTCAAAATTCCATGGACCACTTATTTTATATTTTTTTTTATTACAATTATACCCTAAAGTAAAATTAAATTAAAAGACATTATTAAATGAAACACCCACCTATCAATAAGAACTAATACTCTATAATATTGGACACCTATCCCCACCCCCACCTCCAACTTCAACTCTAACTCCAACTATACGTATTCCATGTTTGTAAACCCTAAACCTATTACTTTTCATAACCAACTAATATAAACCCTAAATCTATTATTTTTCATAATCATCTTAAATGTGTCATCTTCATTACCATCATCAACGCTATTGAACTTGAAAGTTTTGATTTAAGTATAACGTATACTTCATCATCTTTTAAGTTTATCTGTCTTGCATTAACATTCTCGGTCATTTTTTGTTGTTCATGTTTCGTTCGAACTGCTCGGTACTGGTTTGCTGACTGTTAGAATTATGTTCAGTAATATAGTACTGAATATAATCCTTTCGTTCAATAAATAGGTTCCGAACATTAATGCAGATAGCCAGTTATGTAATTTTCTTTGTTAAACTCACTTAGAATGGAAAAGAGTGAATTTGAATGGATTTAAGTTATGTATTTTGAATGAATTTAATTCATGTTATTTTAAGTTGTAAATTGGAATGGATTCAAGTTACACAGTGATGAACAAATTTTGTTCGAACATACAGTGCTAACAGGATCATTATTGTTCGACAAAACAGTTCTGAACAAAATACATTTTTTTGGCTACACAATGGTGAACAAATTGTTTTGGGCTACATTCAGAATTCTGATGGCGATTCAGACGATGATTTTGATGGTGATTCATACGATGATTCTGTTTTTCCTCATCTTACAAACGGTTATACAAATCCCGTAGAAAGTGGAGTATCTTCGATCGATCTCAGCGATGACGAAGATACAAAAAGCAACGAAGAAGATGATGATGAGAGGATGAGAGAGGTTACTGATTCGGCGATACGGAGAGCGTTCAGAGAAGATGAGAGTCGTCGGAATGCTCCGTTGACGGCGACGAGAGTGATGGAGGATTGGGGTCCAATAATTCTATATTGGACCAAAGCTCCAAACTTTGAAGATTGAGTGGGTCAGGGAAAGAGAGGAATGAAAAATTAGGTGAGTGTGCATTTCATTGTGAAAATATTATGAATATGAGTAGATTTGGTAATAAGTGGGTTGTCCAAAAATATATTATTAAAATTTAGAGTTTAAGGTTGGGGTCCAAAAAAATGGGGGTCCAAAGAATTTTGATAGGTGCTAATAGAGGCACTCTTCAAAATTTCATATATTTTCCCAAATATTGATATGGTATGAGGACAAGAGTGAAAGGAAAACAAATGTGACAAGGTGTGTGCTTTATAAAATAAATAAATAGCAATATATAACTATATATAATTTAAATATAAAATAATGTAATTGCATTAAATTTTAAACATCCATTTAAATGATAACTAATTATAGTAATGTCACTATCACTTATAAAAATTTGGCTTATACATTTTTGGTCTCAAATATTTAGTTCATTTATGTCATTTTAATTTTTAATATTTAAATTGTACCAATTTAGCCTCTAATTAATAAAAGTGTTTTAGTGGTTTAGTTTGATCCTTACTGTTTAAATTGTGTCAATAGTTCGTATTCTATATAAAAGGTATTCAATTTAATTATCTAGTTGTGTCCATTAATAGAGTTATTGGAGGATTAAATTGAAACACTCTTTGTATATTAGAAACTAAACTAATACAATTTAAACATTTGGGATGAAATTAAAATATTTTTATATATTGAAAATTAAATTGACACACTTTATATATTAAAGATCAAAACACACAACAGTGATATTTTGGAGATCAAAGATATAATTTGACATGGGTAGGCCCATAAAGGCTATAGCCCACTATGAATAATCTAA
The DNA here is from genome assembly GCA_036172215.1 of Camellia granthamiana. Lineage (NCBI taxonomy): Eukaryota > Viridiplantae > Streptophyta > Magnoliopsida > Ericales > Theaceae > Camellia > Camellia granthamiana. Next base: position 85,349,861 of record CM069906.1, read on the forward strand.
GCCCACCACTTAGGGCCTAATACATAATTCAACTGATGAGGCCCAACATGGCTGGAAGTCAACATGGCATTAAGAACCAATGACACTCAGACACGTGGCCTGTGAAGGATAAGCCACATAAGCAGACAAAGATCCTGCAAAGTTATTGCACTGCACATCAGCCATTAAAGAAGCCCCTTACATCATTTATTGTGATAAGCCCTCCCCGTCGAGACAGAACAGCCTCACCATGAACAAGGCAAGTTAGAGCATAGACTTTCGGCCATGGCGACAGGTCGGAAGGGACAACGAAATGATTACCAGAGGATATAAGCAGACGTCGAAGACAAGAAGAAAGTTAAGCTTTTTATCTCTAATCTATCTCTATATTCCACTTCTCTTTCTAACTTGTTCGTCGGAGGGTTCATTGAGGGACTCCCCGTTCCCCGTTGAACTTTTGTGCAGGACTTTTGGTGGGCTTGGTCACCCGGACATTGGTTTGGGAAGCGTGGATAGGTCCGACCCGTTCTATCTAGAACTCGCAGTATCATTAGTTGGCGCCGTCTATGGGAAAGCTTTGCTCCGCGCGCCAGTTGTGCTCATTATCGCCGGAGACCCTGTCCCAATAACCCTTTCCTGTCACCTACCAAGGTGTATGGTCACAACTAGATCCATGGTTTCTCACCACAATGTTACCGACCACCAAGCCAACCCTCCCAATCCAAACAACCCACCACAGTATTTCACCGAGCTCACCAATAGCATTAATCGCCTTGTCGAGCAAAACCAAGCCCTGATTAATGCTCTACTCCAAAGAAACCCTCCTATGCCTCTTCCACCACCTCCAGATATCTCACCCAACCAAGAACGAGCCCCAAGCCACACTATGCAGCAGCCCCATCCGCCCAACTTGGAGGGCTTGCGACCACCTCCCCCAGATATGAACCTACCCCCCGGGCCCCACATCCATCGGTCCCGGTACCCACCCCCGAGGGAGAGGCCAGTAGCGTCTAGCCCCCGTTCCCTTCCGGTGGTGACAACGTCCCTTTCTGGGATGCAGAACTCCGAGCAATGAAGCTCCAGCTCCAAGGAGTCATGCAGAACATACCGAATAAACCATCCACCACAGCCAACTCACCATTCGTTGCCTTCATCCGGGACAAACCTCCACCGCCCAAGTTTAAAATGCCCACCATTGACTCTTTTGATGGTACAACAGACCCAGTCAATCACTTGGAGACCTACCGGACCCTCATGATCCTTCATGCATTCCCTGATGAAATCATGTGTCCGGCTTTCCCCGTAACACTCAAGGGGTCGGCTCGACTTTGGTTTAGTCAACTGCCAGCAGACTCTGTCTCCACTTTCCAGCACCTCAGTGACTTCTTCTTCAGCCATTTCATTGAAGCCTAGCGCCAGCGACGTCTGGCAACCCAACTCCTCAATATCCGTCAGATCGAGGGGGAGTCGCTGCGTAGTTTCGTTGCCCGTTCAACACCGAAGCCTTGCAGGTAGTAGAAAACGATGACAAGGTGTAAACACCCCATTTTTGACCGACCTTAAGACTCAGACGTCACCGATTGAGCGCTCGGCGATGTTGCGTATTGTGCTCGTTCAGAAGTCTCAGAGTCGCGGCCGTGAGCCCTGCCTCCGGACTTCCGAACCCTCTTCTGTGCCTTGCCTCGGTTTGCGAACCAGGCTCGGTTTTCTCTGTTTTCTCTTCCTGAGGGGGGAGAGGTCCAGTAGACCACCTCTCAGTGGCCGTGGGCTACATTTTGTGGCCGTAGGCCATTTTGCCCATTTCAGAGCCCGGTTCCCGGTTTTCGGAGCCGTCAGGCCGTGTGCCTCGGTTCGGGACCGCCTAACCATCTCCGATTCCTCCGGTTTTTGGCATGCATCTCATTCACTCCCTTTCGAGGGACACTGGGGCCTGAGAGACCCACTTCGTGGCTGAATGCCACTTTCGGTGCTTAACGGCCTATTTTCGGGACCCCGAACTGCGTGTTTTGGCCTCCGAGCATTCGTTTTGCATCGGTTTTTGTTCATTTTTGGCAGGTACCTCTGTTTTATCACCAGGAAGGTCACTGAAGGGTGGGAGGCCATCAATTATCTCAGCAACCAGTTATGCTTCTCCGGCGCCCTCCGACGCCCGTTTTTCTCACTTTCGGGCTAATGTTGAACACCCTAGGGCCATTTTCTTCAAGCCCAAACCACATATTTGTGTTGTACACACATGGGAGGACCCTAAAAACATATGGCCGGCCAGTAACTCCAATTGAACCTTTTGAACCCCTCCTAAAAGTGACTTGTTCTCTCTCCTGTTTTACATTTTCCAAATTTGAACCACATGGCTGTGTTGAGGACACCTGGGAGGACACCAATATCCGGTGGCCGGCCAGTAACTCCAATTGAACCTTTTGAACCCTAGCCGACCGGCCATAGGGGGTGGCCGGCCGGCCACCTGCAGCAAAAGTACCTGGCCGGCCATACTCCCCTCAGTGCATACTTTACAGCTGTATAGCTGTTTGTCCCAAAAGATCTTTGTATCCGGGGGATATTTTGGAGGGAAGCACTTGGGTGCATTTCCCTCCACCTTTACACCCCTCTCTTGGTCCATATAAGGAGCCTCCCAGCTCTGTCCCTGGGGTTAGAAAAATTTCTTGGAGCATACACATTCATATCTCTCTCCGTCTCTCTCAAATTCTCAAGTTTTGGTTCCATTTCTTCATCATTATCAAGTACCACCACCACTACTCTATTTCCAGCAGCTAGGAGGCATCCATTCTTCAAGCAAAAGGCAGCCAAGACTTGTCTACAAGGGTAAGTTGCCATTTCCCCCTTTTGTGGCTCATTTTTGCACCATTCTTCTAGCCTATTTGCTTGTTGTTTTGAGCTTCAACCCTAACTGAAAGGGTCATTATTTTGAACCATTCTCCATGTTTGTTTAAGGGCTCAACCCTGTTTGAGCCCTCCATAATGCACTTGCTTCAATACCCTCTAAGATGCCATTATTTTGCATGAGATTTCTAGCCTATGTGTGATCTGTTTTCGAGCATAATGTAAACTATAATTGGGCCTATTTTGAGCCCCTCTTCAACATTGAAGAAGGGTTCAACCCTGTTTGGGCCCCCTATCTTGCACTTACTTCATAATCTCTCCTATTTACCGTAAATTTGCATGATTTGTTTGGCCTACGTGTGATCTGTTTTGGAGTATTTCATAAACTAAGATTGTACTTATTTTGAGCCCCTCGTCAACATTGAAGAAGGGCTCAATACTGTTTTCATACTCCATGTGTCACTTGCTTTGAATCCATGTTTTACCCTTGTTTTTGCATGCTTTGCTAGCCCATTTTACTTCAGTTTTTGGACCATGATCAGAACTGAAAGTGGTCATTTTTTGACCTTCTTAACATGTTTTATTAAGGGTCTTTGCTTATTTGATGAATGTTTGGGGTACCTCATGTTATAACCTTTGTTGGCTTCAATCTTGCATGGCATTTCTAGCATGTTTGCATACTGTTTTTGGGGTTGTAATCTACTGTAAATGTGCATATTTTTGGCCCCTCTTCAGTGTTATAGAAGGGCATTTTTCTGTTTGGACTTTGCATTTACCATCTACTTCAATACCCCTCTCTTGGCCCCTATTTTTGCATACCATTGTTGCCCTATCTATGATTGCTGTTTGGCCTTGTTTTATACTGAAAAAATGCTTGTCTTGGGTCTTCCTTGCTACTGTATTTTCATTCCATGTCCATATTGTGCATGCATTGCATAGCTATAGGCCATTTCGGGTGCCTAATTTCGCATTTCGGGACCATTCCTTGCATTTGGTGTCATTTCGCCATCTTTCGGGACTGTTTTCCCCCATATTTTAGTGCTGAAATTCATTTGCATGTTTGTATATCATATTTCTATGCCATTTCATGCCTTAGGGCCATTGCCTCGGTTGGCGTGCCCGTGTGCACGCATTTCGAGGCATCTCTTTTTCATCTCACGGCCTCTTATGTGAGTGTGGCTGGGGTCCACTCATGTTAGTGTAAGTCCATTTTGCATTCTGTATGCCATTTTTAATCTCACGGCATTGCGTATGCCATTTCCTCGTTTTGCGTGCCCGTGTGCACGCATTTCGAGGCATCTCTTTTTCATCTCACGGCTTCTTATGTGAGTGTGGCTGAGGCTCTCTCATGTTGATATAAGTCCAATTTGCATTACGTATGCCATTTCATGCCTTAGGATCATTTCCTCGATTTGCGTGCACGTGTGCACGTATTTCGAGGCATTTCATTTTCATAGCATTGCACATGTTAGGATTGCATATTAGCTACATTTCATGCATATCATGCATATTGCATCGTGTTCGGGATAGGAGTTAGCCCGGGCACGGGAAACGAGGTACGTTTCGTACTCCGAGTGACGGAACGTGTCTCAATTCCCCAGTCACCGACACTCCGGATTATCCATGATGGAGTTAGGTTTTGTTAAGTTTTCATATGCATTCATCCTATATTGAGTTGTGCAATTCGACTCCTCGGCCATCATGCATCGATATGCGTGATTGGTGGCACGAGGATCGAGGCATGCATATATTTGTGAAATACATTGCTATGCCCCTTTCCTGCTCTCTGTTGCAGCAAAATCAAGGATCAGCAGTCTTCCGGGACTTGGCGCGCTTTTCAAGAAACATTGCGAAACAGAGGCTAATTGGGGCATTCCAGTGGATTTCCGCGCAAAGTAGCCCAAACGTACATCATTCATCAGAATCAAGGCAGCCCCTGGCTTGCATGCCAGTTTTACATTTTTCTTATTTAATTTATTAATTAATTAGGAATTTGTATATTATTCGGACTGTAATATTTGGACTGTATTATTCTTTCATTTGGGACTGTATATTTATTTGGACCTTCTGCGCGAGGGCAATAATTGTAATAAGTGTGGGTGAGTGTGATGTATGTCTTCCAACCCCACGTCTTTCTTCCCTTTTATTTACCCGCTTATGATGGTTAGATATAGGGCATATTTCGATTAGCATACAGTATGATAGCATGTTTGCATTCATTCATCTGTTTTGCATGCACCGGGCTCGACGCACCATACAAACTGCATTTGTATTTCAATTCCAAATTGAATACTTGATAGCTGTTGCATCTCATATGCCATGTTTAGAATAGCCGAGCCTGCTATAGTTTGCATTTTTGCATGTGTTGCATTAGGCATTTCTGTATACTTAGGATCATGCATGATTTCTAATTAGCTTCTTTTTTGGCTTGGAGTACTCGGTAAGTTTTATGCTTTAGCATCCTTGCATGCGTGTGAGTGTTGCCATGAATAGCATGCTTGCCATGAGGCTATTTGCTTATATGATACAACTGCCTGAATGCCTGTGGGTGGAGGTTGTGTTATTTGGATTGGGACAATTCATCAAATGTTTGTTTTAAGCCCACTAGATAGTGGCAACACCATGTTTTCTAAAGCCCACCCGAGGGTGGCAAAATCTGCATCTTAAGCCTACCTGCGGGTAGCAAACCATCTTTCAAAAACAAACATGAAATGTTTTGTTCCAATTCAGGCGACTCGGTCTATACTTGTATGCTGTGCGCATCACATAGTAACCTAGGCTAATAACCGGAATAAGAACTCACAATGTTTTCAAAATAAGATATCATGGTTAGTAGAGGCTGGTCTTTGACCGGGCGAGCGGGGGTGCTCACGAAGTGACCTTCCCCAATCGTACCCAAGTTCCCGAGCTGAGGCAACTTTGGTGATGACGGACATGTGGCCTTTGGCACCGAGTCAGGGTTTCCTAAATTTCCCATTAAAAAAACATTTAGGTGGCGACTCTGTACCTGGCAAAGCAGTCCATGTTTGGCACTTCTTTCAAAAAAAATCTGTTTTCAAAACGATTTGCCGGATTTGGACTCTTTGGTTCGAGATTTAGAACCGTGACATTTGAGTCCTTCGAACTGTAGTGACCCAATATCGAACCAGAACGGGGGGGACTCGCACTCCCTCCCCGGGATAAGGTGCCATAGAAATCGGCGCCGTGCCGGGCACTAAATCAATAGAGAACTCTGTCTCTCGGTGAGGTGGTAAATCAACAAGCTCCTCGGGAAAAACATCCGAGTACTCACAAACTACCCTTGGCAACACAGTCTGGATCTCATCACACTCACCACTCTCAAAACTAGCAACTAAACCACTAAGCTCTCTCCGCCCTCGCGGATCATACCCCGGTGGCATAACACTACCAACCCGGTCTCCCAAGAAATGAAAACACTCCCCGCTCACGGTACAACAAGTGACCCTCTGGCGGTAGCAATCAATAACTGCCCGATATGACGATAACCAGTCCATACCCAAAATAACATCAAAGCCCTTCATGGGCATAACTACAAATGGAAACGGAAGCCGATGGTCGGCGACCTCAATATCACAACCTCTACATCCGTGTTTCAAGATCAACTCACCCCTAATAGGTGACACAACACAAATAGGAGATGCCAAAAGTGCTAACTCCAACTCCAACACAGATGCAAATGCAGCAGATACAAAAGAATGAGATGCACCCGTATCAATCAACACTCTAGCAACCGAGTTGCAAAACAGAAAGGTACCTCTCACTACTGATGGAGCCGGTACTAGGTCCTGCGCGGTAACAGCATACGCGCGCCCTGTAGGCCCCTGGTTAACCTGCTCACCTCTAGGAGCATACGACTGCTGCACTGACTGGGACGACGAAGCCCCCGGATTGGCCCTCGAGGCCTGCACAGACTGAGCTGGCTGAAAACCCTGCGTCTGTCTAGAACCAGACGCTCCTGAAGTGGCACTCAACTGTGGGAAAAACCTCTTCAGGTGCCCAGGCTGTCCACACTGATAACAAGACAAGGGCTGCCCCTTGCCCAAACTCTGACTCTGCGGTCTGGCTGAAGAAGATGCAGCTCTCTGACCTCCACCCTTCAGTGGGCAAACCGAAGCCTTGTGACCCAACTGGCCACACTTGTAACAAGTGAACTCTCCCTGATTGCCTCTCCCCGAGCCTGCACTCGGCACTGGAAAGGTTGATCTAGAAACTCCACCCTGAGACTGCTGAGGGTTATAACCCCTCTGTTTCCTGCCATCACCCTGGCCCTCTTGGCCCCTCTTGGAGCCTCCATGTTTCTCCTCATCCTACTCTTTCATCATGATCTCGGTATGGGCTGCAGCATCTACTAGACGCCCATAATCCCGAATCATAGACCCTACAACTCTCAGCTTGAGGCCACGCCTCAACTTCTTCTCAAACTCAATGCAACGGCGTTCCTCAGACGCCACCAACTCAGGTGCAAACCTGGACAAGCTAGTAAATGAGGCCTCGAACTCGGCCACTGACAAACTGTTCTGCTTAAGCTGGCAGAACTGATCTCGCAGCTTCTCCCTGACTGCCGAAGATAAGAACCTCTCCTGGAAAGCATTCACAAAAGCCTCCCATGTAGCTCCTATGCGACCCTTGGTGAACTTCCACCACTGACCCGCATCCCCTTTCAGCTGGAAAGATGCCAAGGTCACCTTCAACCCCTCGTCTTCGATGCCAAGCATCTCAAACGTCTTCGTTGTCTGTTCGAGCCATTCATCTGCTTTAAGCGGCTCTTTAGGATCACCCACAAATTCATCCGGATTAGACCGGAAAAACTCCCTCTTCAGAAAGGAGGGTCCTGCATCCGCAACAACAACCTGAGCCTGATTCTCAGCTCTGAGAATACCTACTGATTCCCTGAATGCCCCTGCTATCTCTCGAGCTAAAGCGCCCATAGCCTGCTGGCCTACTGGCTCGGCCACATTGGCCTGACCAACCCCTTCCTGCACTGCCGGAATCTCCTCTGGCACCGACACCTCCTGCCTACCTGGCCTACCACGCCTACCGCGTCCTCGTCCTCGGCCTGACATCCTAATAAAGGAAGACAAAGACGTTAGCACATTAATAAATGTGCCGAAGCTAAACACTCGCGTCCTAATGCATTGGACAACAGTAATTCATTCCACGTAAGCACATAATCACATAAGCACCTACGAACTTCATTCCCGGATAATGATAGTCCCAAAGCGTTACTAGAGTTCCGGTTAGAAACAGCATTGATCAAGTGCTTTTCCAACAAGACTCCCAGAAACCCAAGGATCCAATCAACATCCTAGAAATTAAATCCCATACCCAAATAATCACATAAGCATGTTATCCATTTAAACACATGGCATATGACTTTACACCTAGGTCTCTTTCAAGCGAGACAAACCCATTGTGATTCTAATCACTTCCCACGTACCCAAAGTATTCGAACCCGGTACGCTCTGATACCAAGTTGTAACGCCCTCAAAATAACAACATAAAACCCAACAATATAGATAAGCATTGATATATATAAAAGATCCACATTCTTCCATTAACAGAGTTTCATTACAAAAGTATTACATGTTAACAACAAAAGCAAATGCCCTAAGGGCTTACAGCTTTCCAAGTTAACACTTGGTTACAAAAAGTAGAGTACTAACTCATTTACATATTAAGCCCTTGGCTTGAATTTACATGTAATACATCAAAAAGAAAGATAACAAAAGAAGTCTGCCTGCCCCTAGCCTCCCAAGCTATGTCCTTGGAGGTGGCATGCTACTTGTACCTGAAAATAATGTTCCCATATAGGGTGAGCCACAGCCCAGTAGAAATACACTAAACCAGTTATGAATAATGACTAAAAGATTAGCAGTTGATAGGTGGCCAACACTTAACATTTTCATTCCCCATTTCCTTACAAATTCTCAATTTATAACCATGGCTCAGAACCTGGCCAACAATTCATGTGGGACAGTGATTCATGTCCAACAATTACCCATTTCATAAAAGACAAGCATACTAGCTATATCAATACTTCCAAAGACAAGCATAAGAGCTGTGTCAACACATCACTAGATAAGCATATGAGCTATATCTCTGGAGTTCATCCCCTATCTCCTCCCAAACAACATCCGGTTTAGAGGTCCATCCCCTATCTTCCCCTAAACCGTGGAGTACATCCCCTATCTCCTCCAACACAACACGCAATGCATATAAACAATTATTATACACATCAATCAATACATAACTTTAATGTATTCCTTCAACCGTCACACTCAATGACACACTTCAATGATCAGTTTTAGTTTGCCTAATCATCATGCATTGTCTACAACAATCAAGACTATCCTCCACCGATAGCCCAAAGCAGTTATTTCTATACAGAAAATAAAATGCGACAAATGGATATAAAATCAACATTTCAATTCCTCATTTCTTACAATTAATTATCCCAACTAATTAATCAATGTAATTAGGACATTTTCCATAATTAACATTACAACCCTTAGGTTCCATTTTCCATCACTATTTCAACATCAATCCTATGTTTCTACACCAAACATGCCACTAGGTTCATTATAAATAAAACCCCAACTTTTGTAAAATTACACAAAGGCCCAAAGTTTTCTCAAAATTACACAACAACTTCCAACACATCAAAATGCTAAAATTAAAAGACAAGATCCATAAAGAGGAGTAGGATATCCCTACCTCAAAGATTGAGCTCAAAAGGAGATGATGCCCAACACCCAACTTGCTCCAAAACCAAACTTGTTCCGATTAAAACGAAGCCCAAGTTACCCTCTATCTTTTTAACAAAGGCCTAAGGGTAGAAAATCACCCTAGGTAGATCAATTCTTAGAGAGAGAGTAATTTTAGAGAGAAGGGCTCTCAAATTTTAGGGTTTGAGAATAAAAAGTTTTGAAAAAGTGAAGTTTAACTCGGTGCTGCCTTGCTGATATAAACAGGCTCGCTCGAGCGAAGACTCGGTCGCTCGAGCGACCAGACACAACAATTGAACTCGCTCGAGCGAAGATAAGCTCGCTCGAGCCAACAGTGCAAATTTTCCGATTTGCAATACGACGCTCGCTCGAGCGAAGAACGAACCAGATCGCTCGAGCGAAGAAAAGCTCGCTCGAGCCACGAAATGCAACTTTCAGGTCTAAGCCAGACGCAATCGCTCGCTTGAGCGAAGCCACTCTGGCTCGAGCCACCAGACACAAAAACCAAGCTCGCTCGAGCGACCAAACCCTCGCTCGAGCGACCAACCAAAATTCTGGGCAGCAACACTTGGTTTCCAAACACAACCAACCTGTAACAAACCTGCCCAATACATCTTATAACTCCAATACAAATTAGGAAAGGATGTAAACAAGCAATACTCAACCACTAACATCCACGGACACATGTCCGGATTACTGTACAACAAGGGGTAAACCCGGGATCGCTATAACCTCCCCCCCTTAAAGAATTTCGTCCCCGAAATTAAGAACAAGTTTTTGAAAAGCAAGTTTTTTTTTTTTTTTTTTTTTTTTTTTTTAAACCATGTTATAACACAACATTCAACAACTCAACTCATTACCGGTCATTCCATCTCTTATCAAAGAGGCATTTCACAATACACATGTTCCAACATGCATTTTCTTTCCGTTTCAACCATTTCCAACATACATGGTTCATAATTCATATCATAAACAATAATCATGATACATTTTCATTTCTACTATATATTCAACATATGCAATGTTATACAAACTTCCATTTGAGGCAAGTTTCCAACTACTATCATTAAACCAAAACATTCTCAATGTTTCACAACTTAAGACATATACAAAAGCTCTTAAGTTCGACAATAGTCCACAATCTAAATACAAGATTACATATCAACAAACAAGTCCGGATACTTCTCGCGGACTTCCAACTCACGTTCCCATGTTGCCTCCTCCACTCCGTGATGTTTCCACAAAACCTTCACTAAAGGAATGGTCTTGCCACGCAGGACTTGATCCCGCCTATCCAAGACCCGAACCGGTCTCTCCTCATACGAGGCATCCTCATCTACCTCTAAGTCGGTCCAATCCAATACATGTGATGGATCCGGCTCATATTTCCGAAGCATACTCACATGAAACACGTCATGAACTCCGGATAACTGTGGCGGCAAGGCTAAGCGATAAGCAACCTCGCCAATCCTCTCAAGGATCTCAAAAGGACCAATAAACCGAGGGGATAACTTCCCACTCTTCCCAAACCTCATCAAACCTCGCCTGGGTGATATCTTCAGAAAGACATGGTCACCCATCTCAAATGCCAACGGCCTCCTCCTATGGTCAGCATAAGATTTCTGACGACTCTGGGCTGTAACAAGCCTCCTACAGATAAGCTTAACTTTCTCCGTCGTCTCCCTAACCAACTCCGGGCCCAACAGAGGTGCGTCACCCACCTCGGCCCAACAAACTGGAGACCTACAAGGTCGGCCATACAAGGCCTCAAACGGTGCCATACCGATGCTAGACTGAAAACTGTTGTTGTAGGCAAACTCCACCAATGGTAAGTGCCTCTCCCACGTCCCACTGAAATCAAGGACACAACCCCGAAGCATATCCTCAAGGATTTGAATGGTACGCTCGGACTGCCCATCAGTCTGAGGATGATACGCTGTACTAAAAGTCAACTTAGTACCCAAGGCACTCTGCAAACTCTGCCACAACCTGGCAGTAAAACGAGGGTCTCTATCTGAGACAATCGTCACTGGGACCCCGTGCAACCTCACTATGTCCCGAATATACAAGTCAGCAAGATGATCTACCGAATCTTTCACGCGCATAGGAATGAAGTGCGCCGACTTAGTCAACCGGTCTACAACCACCCAAATAGCATCACTACCCCGCTGAGTCCTCGGAAGACCTACAACGAAGTCCATAGTGACATGCTCTCACTTCCACTCGGCAATAGGCAAGGGTTGCAACAAACCCGCTGGCCTTTGATGCTCGGCCTTCACTTGCTGACAAGTAAGGCACTTAGACACGAAAACTGCCACATCCCTCTTCATACCCCGCCACCAAAACTGGCGACCTAAATCCTGATACATCTTAGTACCTCCCGGATGCACCGTAAGGCGCGAATGATGAAACTCTCGGAGTACTTCCTGTCGGCAAGACTCCGGCACAAACAAACGGTCTCGGTATCTCACACTCTGGTCGGGATACACTGCCAGACCCTTCTCAACCTTCCCACTGGAGATTTTCTCTCGGAGGGATTCTACCTCAAGGTCACCTCTCTGTGCCTCTACCACTCGAGTCACAAGTGTAGGCTGCGCAACAACCGAAAACAAGGCCGCAGCCTCAACGGATTCGCCCAGAAGCAAATCAAACTCGCCAATTGTCCCCAACATCTCCCACTCCCGGATGGCTACACAAGCTACATCACTAATGGATTTTCTGCTAAGGGCATCGGCCACAACATTGGCCTTCCCTGGGTGATAGTGCAACTCGAAGTCATAATCCTCAACAAACTCCATCCACCTCCTCTGCCTCAAATTCAAGTCTTTCTGTGAAAACCGATATTTCAGACTCTTGTGATCCGAGAACACCTCAAATCTCTCACCATAAAGGTAGTGCCTCCAGATTTTCAAGGCAAAAATCACAGCTGCTAACTCTAGGTCATGCGTAGGGTAATTATTCTCGTGAATTTTTAACTGACGTGAGCCATAAGCTACCACTTTCCCCTCCTGCATCAACACACAACCCAAACCCTCTCTTGAGGCATCACAATAGACGGCGTAACCCAACCCCCTCTCAGGAATAATCAGAATTGGAGCGGTGGTCAATCTAACTTTCAACTCCTGAAACGACTTTTCACAAGTCTCACTCCATACAAATTTGACTCCCTGCCGAGTCAATCTAGTCAACGGTGAAGCTAACCTGGAGAAATCTTTCACAAACCGACGGTAATACCCAGCTAATCCCAGAAAACTGCGGATCTCAAACACACTCTTAGGCTGTGCCCAATCTTGCACTGCCTCAGTCTTGGATGTATCAACAGACACCTCTTCCCCGGAAACCACACGGCCTAAGAACTTGACTTCCTTTAGCCAGAACTCACACTTCCCAAACTTGGCATACAGCCTATGGGCTCTAAGTAACTCAAGCACCACTCTCAAGTGTGCCTCGTGCTCCTCCTCTGAAGGTGAATAGATAAGAATGTCGTCCACAAAAACGACTACAAAACGATCCAAGAATTCCTGGAAGATCCGGTTCATCAAGTCCATAAAGACTGCTGGTGCGTTGGTAAGCCCAAACGGCATTACCAGAAACTCATAATGGCCATACCGCGTACGGAATGCCGTCTTCGGAATGTCCTCCTCCCTGACCCTCAATTGGTGGTAACCCGATCTCAAGTCTATCTTAGAGAAACAACGGGAACCCTTCAACTGGTCAAACAAATCATCTATACGGGGCATAGGGTACTTATTCTTAACCGTAGCCCGATTTAACTTCTGATAATCGATACACAATCTCAAGGCACCATCTTTCTTTTTAGCAAAGAGGGCCGGTGCTCCCCACGGCGATACACTAGGGCGAATGAAGCCCTTATCTAGCAATTCTTGGAGTTGAACTTTCAACTCAATTAACTCTGCTGGGGCAAAACGATAAGGTGCCATAGAAATCGGCGCCGTGCCGGGCACTAAATCAATAGAGAACTCTGTCTCTCGGTGAGGTGGTAAATCAACAAGCTCCTCGGGAAAAACATCCGAGTACTCACAAACTACCCTTGGCAACACAGTCTGGATCTCATCACACTCACCACTCTCAAAACTAGCAAGTAAACCACTAAGCTCTCTCCGCCCTCGCGGATCATACCCCGGTGGCATAACACTACCAACCCGGTCTCCCAAGAAATGAAAACACTCCCCGCTCACGGTACAACAAGTGACCCTCTGGCGGTAGCAATCAATAACTGCCCGATATGACGATAACCAGTCCATACCCAAAATAACATCAAAGCCCTTCATGGGCATAACTACAAATGGAAACGGAAGCCGATGGTCGGCGACCTCAATATCACAACCTCTACATCCGTGTTTCAAGATCAACTCACCCCCAATAGGTGACACAACACAAATAGGAGATGCCAAAAGTGCTAACTCCAACTCCAACATAGATGCAAATGCAGCAGATACAAAAGAATGAGATGCACCCGTATCAATCAACACTCTAGCAACCGAGTTGCAAAACAGAAAGGTAACTCTCACTACTGATGGAGCCGGTACTAGGTCCTGCGCGGTAACAGCATACGCGCGCCCTGTAGGCCCCTGGTCAACCTGCTCTCCTCTAGGAGCATACGACTGCTGCACTGACTGGGACGACGAAGCCCCCGGATTGGCCCTCGAGGCCTGCACAGACTGAGCTGGCTGAAAACCCTGCGTCTGTCTAGAACCAGACGCTCCTGAAGTGGCACTCAACTGTGGGCAAAACCTCTTCAGGTGCCCAGGCTGTCCACACTGATAACAAGACAAGGGCTGCCCCCTGCCCAAACTCTGACTCTGCGATCTGGCTGAAGAAGATGCAGCTCTCTGACCTCCACCCTTCAGTGGGCAAACCGAAGCCTTATGACCCAACTGGCCACACTTGTAACAAGTGAACTCTCCCTGATTGCCTCTCCCCGAGCCTGCACTCGGCACTGGAAAGGTTGATCTAGAAACTCCACCCTGAGACTGCTGAGTGTTATAACCCCTCTGTTTCCTGCCATCACCCTGGCCCTCTTGGCCCCTCTTGGAGCCTCCATGTTTCTCCTCATCCTCCTCTTTCATCATGATCTCGGTATGGGCTGCAGCATCCACCAGACGCCCATAATCCCGAATCATAGACCATACAACTCTCAGCTTGAGGCCACGCCTCAACTTCTTCTCAAACTCAATGCAACGGCGTTCCTCAGACGCCACCAACTCAGGTGCAAACCTGGACAAGCTAGTAAATGAGGCCTCGAACTCGGCCACTGACAAACTGTTCTGCTTAAGCTGGCAGAACTGATCTCGCAGCTTCTCCCTGACTGCCGAAGATAAGAACCTCTCCTGGAAAGCATTCACAAAAGCCTCCCATGTAGCTCCTATGCGACCCTTGGTGAACTTCCACCACTGACCCGCATCCCCTTTCAGCTGGAAAGATGCCAAGGTCACCTTCAACCCCTCGTCTTCGATGCCAAGCATCTCAAACGTCTTCGTTGTCTGTTCGAGCCATTCATCTGCTTTAAGCGGCTCTTTAGGATCACCCACAAATTCATCCGGATTAGACCGGAAAAACTCCCTCTTCAGAAAGGAGGGTCCTGCATCCGCAACAACAACCTGAGCCTGATTCTCAGCTCTGAGAATACCTACTGATTCCCTGAATGCCCCTACTATCTCTTGAGCTAAAGCGCCCATAGCCTGCTGGCCTACTGGCTCGGCCACATTGGCCTGACCAACCCCTTCCTGCACTGCCGGAATCTCCTCTGGCACCGGCACCTCCTGCCTACCTGGCCTACCACGCCTACCGCGTCCTCGTCCTCGGCCTGACATCCTAATAAAGGAAGACAAAGACGTTAGCACATTAATAAATGTGCCGAAGCTAAACACTCGCGTCCTAATGCATTGGACAACAGTAATTCATTCCACGTAAGCACATAATCACATAAGCACCTACGAACTTCATTCCCGGATAATGATAGTCCCAAAGCGTTACTAGAGTTCCGGTTAGAAACAGCATTGATCAAGTGCTTTTCCAACAAGACTCCCAGAAACCCAAGGATCCAATCAACATCCTAGAAATTAAATCCCATACCCAAATAATCACATAAGCATGTTATCCATTTAAACACATGGCATATGACTTTACACCTAGGTCTCTTTCAAGCGAGACAAACCCATTGTGATTCTAATCACTTCCCACGTACCCAAAGTATTCGAACCCGGTACGCTCTGATACCAAGTTGTAACGCCCTCAAAATAACAACATAAAACCCAACAATATAGATAAGCATTGATATATATAAAAGATCCACATTCTTCCATTAACAGAGTTTCATTACAAAAGTATTACATGTTAACAACAAAAGCAAATGCCCTAAGGGCTTACAGCTTTCCAAGTTAACACTTGGTTACAAAAAGTAGAGTACTAACTCATTTACATATTAAGCCCTTGGCTTGAATTTACATGTAATACATCAAAAAGAAAGATAACAAAAGAAGTCTGCCTGCCCCTAGCCTCCCAAGCTATGTCCTTGGAGGTGGCATGCTACCTGTACCTGAAAATAATGTTCCCATATAGGGTGACCCACAGCCCAGTAGAAATACACTAAATCAGTTATGAATAATGACTAAAAGATTAGCAGTTGATAGGTGGCCAACACTTAACATTTTCATTCCCCATTTCCTTACAAATTCTCAATTTATAACCATGGCTCAGAACCTGGCAACAATTCATGTGGGACAATGATTCATGTCCAACAATTACCCATTTTCATAAAAGACAAGCATACTAGCTATATCAATACTTCCAAAGACAAGCATAAGAGCTGTGTCAACACATCACTAGATAAGCATATGAGCTATATCTCTGGAGTTCATCCCCTATCTCCTCCCAAACAACATCCGGTTTAGAGGTCCATCCCCTATCTTCCCCTAAACCGTGGAGTACATCCCCTATCTCCTCCAACACAACACGCAATGCATATAAACAATTATTATACACATCAATCAATACATAACTTTAATGTATTCCTTCAACCGTCACACTCAATGACACACTTCAATGATCAGTTTTAGTTTGCCTAATCATCATGCATTGTCTACAACAATCAAGACTATCCTCCACCGATAGCCCAAAGCAGTTATTTCTATACAGAAAATAAAATGCGACAAATGGATATAAAATCAACATTTCAATTCCTCATTTCTTACAATTAATTATCCCAACTAATTAATCAATGTAATTAGGACATTTTCCATAATTAACATTACAACCCTTAGGTTCCATTTTCCATCACTATTTCAACATCAATCCCATGTTTCTACACCAAACATGCCTCTAGGTTCATTATAAATAAAACCCCAACTTTTGTAAAATTACACAAAGGCCCAAAGTTTTCTCAAAATTACACAACAACTTCCAACACATCAAAATGCTAAAATTAAAAGACAAGATCCATAAAGAGGAGTAGGATATCCCTACCTCAAAGATTGAGCTCAAAAGGAGATGATGCCCAACACCCAACTTGCTCCAAAACCAAACTTGTTCCGATTAAAACGAAGCCCAAGTCACCCTCTATCTTTTTAACAAAGGCCTAAGGGTAGAAAATCACCCTAGGTAGATCAATTCTTAGAGAGAGAGTAATTTTAGAGAGAAGGGCTCTCAAATTTTAGGGTTTGCGAATAAAAAGTTTTGAAAAAGTGAAGTTTAACTCGGTGCTGCCTTGCTGATATAAACAGGCTCGCTCGAGCGAAGACTCGGTCGCTCGAGCGACCAGACACAACAATTGAACTCGCTCGAGCGAAGATAAGCTCGCTCGAGCCAACAGTGCAAATTTTCCGATTTGCAATACGACGCTCGCTCGAGCGAAGAACGAACCAGATCGCTCGAGCGAAGAAAAGCTCGCTCGAGCCACGAAATGCAACTTTCAGGTTTAAGCCAGACGCAATCGCTCGCTCGAGCGAAGCCACTCTGGCTCGAGCCACCAGACACAAAAACCAAGCTTGCTCGAGCGACCAAACCCTCGCTCGAGCGACCAACCAAAATTCTGGGCAGCAACACTTGGTTTCCAAACATAACCAACCTGTAACAAACCTGCCCAATACATCCTATAACTCAAATACAAATTAGGAAAGGATGTAAACAAGCAATACTCAACCACTAACATCCACGGACACATGTCCGGATTACTGTACAACAAGGGGTAAACCCGGGATCGCTATACCACGATGGGCTGCATGCTTGCTCAAGAATCAGAAGACAAGGTGGAGAAAGCCATCTACTATTTAAGCAAGAAAATGCTGGAATATGAGACCCGATATACACTGCTGGAAAAGGCTTGCTTAGCTCTGGTATGGGCTACCAGGAAGCTGCGGCACTACTTGTTAGCTCACTCCGTAATGTTGGTTTCATGACTCGATCCCATCAAATATCTTTTCGAGAAACCAGCGCTTACGGGTAGGCCAGCTCGTTGGTTGCTGTTGCTCTCCGAATTTGACCTCAAGTATGTCACACGCAAGTCGGTGAAGGGAAGAGCAGTAGCAGAGTTCCTTGCCGACCATCCGGTTGAGGGGGATGAAGTAGTGGAGTATTTGTTCCCAGATGAAGCCATTTTGCATATCGACGATGAAACTTGGACGATGTACTTTGATGGAGCGTCAAATCAACATGGGTATGGGATAGGAGTGTTGCTGATAGCGCCCGACAATTCCCGTATCCCTCTAGCCTTCAAACTCCGGTTCAAAGTCTCGAACAATGAAGCAGAATATGAGGCGTGCATCGCTGGCCTAGAAGCAGCCCTGGAACTAGGGGCAAGACGGCTGGACGTCATTGGGGACTCGAACCTCGTTGTGTCTCAAGCTAAAAGAGACTGGAAAGTAAAAGAGGAAAAGATGATGATGTATCACCAAACCTTGGATTTGCTAATTCCTCGGTTCAAGAAGCTAAGTTTTACTCATCTACTAAGGGAGAACAACAGGTTCGCAGATTCTTTAGCAACTCTATCATCCATGATAGACATCCCGTGTGGAGTCCGGATGCGTCCAGTCATCATTGACCAGAAATTTGCACCAGCCTATGAGTCGATTGCAGCCATAGATGAAGTTCATGATGAACATCCCTGGTATTACGACATTTGGAATTTCTTGGAGAAGGAAGCATACCCGCCAGGGGTAAATGACAAGGACAAAAGGGCAATAAGAAGATTGGCCGTTCAGTTCATCATCTGTGGGGGTAAGCTGTATAGAAGAGGTCATCTGGGAATGCATAAATTGTGTGTTGATGCCGAAGAGTCAAAAAGTCTAATGGAAGCCATCCATGGAGGGGAATGTGGAGCACATATGAATGGGGTAATGCTAGCACGGAAGATTCTCAGACAAGGTTACTACTGGTCCACCATGGAGGAGGATTGTATTGGTTTTGTTCGGCGATGCCATAAATGTCAGATCCATGCAAATCGCATGAACATCCCGCCATCAAAGCTGTACAACATGACTTCGCCATGGCCATTTTCAGTCTGGGGAATTGATGTGATCGGAGCTGTCATGCCAAAGGGGTCGAATGGGCATGAGTTCATCTTGGTAGCGATAGATTATTTCACAAAGTGGGTTGAGGCCCAATCTTATGCGGTGTTGAAGGCTTCGCACGTTGCAAAGTTTATCAGAAACAACATCATCTGTCGCTACGGAGTCCCAAACGAAATAATTTCAGATAACGGTTCCCACTTCAAGAAGGAAGTGATAGACTTGTTAGAAAAATACAATGTGGCTTTTCATAAGTCATCTACATACCGGCCGCAGACCAATGGAGCAGTTGAGGCCGCCAACAAGAATATCAAGCGCATACTGCAGAAGATGGTGGAAACCTACCGGGACTGGCCAGATAAGCTGCCGTTTGCTCTGTGGGGCTACCGAACTTCAATCAGAACTTCAACTGGGGCGACTCCGTATTCATTGGTTTATGGGATGGAGGCCGTTCTACCTATTGAGATTGAGGTTCCGTCATTACGAGTATTGGCTGAATGCCAGATAGCCGAAGCGGATTGGCAGCAAAACAGATTTGAGGAACTCATGCTTTTCGATGAAAGAAGACTGAAAGCACTGTACCATGTTCAGGGTTATCAACGCAAAATTGCCCGGGCTTTCAACAAGAAGGTTAAGTCCAGGAATTTAAAGGAAGGAGATTTGGTGCTCAAGGACAACCGAGCTCCCATCCACGACCCAAGGGGCAAGTTCAGACCTAATTGGACTGGTCCTTACATTATCAAGTCAATCTGGTCAGGTGGAGCTGTGGTTCTGATAGATCTAGATGGCTTAGAGTTTTCCCAACCGATCAACATGGACAAGTTAAAGAAATACTACCCTTGAGAGGCTCGCTAGGCCGAAAACCCGAAAGGGCGACCTAGGCAAAACTCAGAGCACAAAAAATTTGAAAATATAAAAAACTGAGCTCGCAAGGTTAGAAAACCCGCAAAGGGCAGCCTTAGCAAAAGTTAGAGCGCAAAAGGAGAGTAAAAATACCCGAGCGAACCTAAGCCTGAACTACGTAAGGCTTGATTCCCATCTTTGGGATACGTAGGCAGCTTCATCCTGAAGTTCAGCCATAAACATTTCCCCGATCAACTTTGTCCATTTTGATCATCTCAGTCATCCTTATCCATCAGCATTCATCGTGATCTCTGGTGCAGTGCTATTCAGACTAGGGGCAACTTTCTGTTGCCAGGAGGTGCTGTGGTACCATTCAGACTAGGGGCAACTTTCCAGTTGCTGGGATCCGGGGTTGTGCATCTCAGTGACAGCTCTCAGGCGTGTCCAGTTCTGATCCTTATCGAAAATAGTTTTGAAAAGTTTTAATAAAAGTTGACTTTGTTCAAATTAATCTTTTCACAACTAAGACCATTTTTGGACCAAAATGGGAAATCTTCAGTACCACAGCCTTCAATTTGATTGATTTCAAAACAGAGTTTTCCTGCTCTTGCATACAATTGAAGTTGCTTTTTATTACATTCATAACGAAAACTTGAAAGTACTAATAAAGCAATAAATCTGGGGCATTGTCAAGTCAGGTGTCCCTGCGCCCCCTCCCAGAGCTGGTTGAAGCTTCCGATGCCGACCTAGGCCCAGTCTGTGCCTCCTCATTGAGCCAATCCCAGCACTCGTCAGACAAAGCATAACTAAAAGTAGGGGCGGGGGCCAGGAGCTCTCTAATTCTCCACGCTGCGGCCTGCCGAGCCAGCTGTGCGCCTCGAACCAGGAATGTAGCCGGATACTCTATCCCCTCTGGTGGGCAAGTCTGATCATGGCCGAACTGGCGCAGAATACGGAATGGGAAATAGAATACACAGTGAGTCAAGCCGATCGGCCGAACCTCGACCTGTTGGGACATGCTGAAGCTCATCACCGGGAGATTAAGCCAAGGGCAACGCCAAGCAATGCGATCTGCTGACACATTACACATCCATTCAAACCACCATCCCTCATCAGGGGCGTCGACTAAGCGTGGTCGAAAGAAGTAGCCGCGGGCTGAGTAAGCAGGGCAAGAGTCCACAACTTGCAGTTTGTCCATCAACCATATCTAGGGAGGGATGAAAAATGAGAGAATAAAGAATAGAGAGATGTACGATGAGAGAAAAGTAAGATAAGGGTCTTGTGAGAAAAACTGAGCCTGAGGGCCGAGTGATGTGAGCAAATACATATGTGAGATCAGGTGGGAAACATTACCTGTAGTAGTAGTGGACTCCCTGCAAACCTGGTTGTCTCCTGGCGGTAGAAGGCATCCAAACCCAGCAGTGTCTCAGCCAAAGTCATGGCGATACAGCTCTTTCCTTCCCTCAAGCCTTGAGCGACTTCAATCAAACGGATGTTAGCTCCCCCAGAGCCCGAGACAAACAGGAAATGAGATAGCATGCACAAGCAGAGAGCATGTTGTCGGAAGCCTTGCCAATGATGGTCGCTGCGGTCACCAGCATCGGAGAATCGGTAGACCAAACTCGGGATATCCAACATTCCGTTACAAATCAGAGACCAAGCGTCATGCGCGGAGAGCCCGCACATCCGCCCTAAGTATTGAGCATAGCCAAAGTTGAGTTGGGGCAAGAGTTCCTCGCCGCGCTCGGATTCCAGCAAAACCTGAAAATCTTCAAAGTGGGACATACCTCTTGACCGCCGAAGCTGAAAACGTGCGTCACCGGGTTCCAAAACTTCGCTGTGGCGTGGAGGAAAGGAAGGTGCAGTGGAGTGCGGCTCAGCGGGAATAGTGCATTTAAGCCGAAACCTCGGAAGTTCAACTTTTCCGAGCCATCTAGAGAAGAGACTCAAGATGTGAGATTTTCTGAGAGAAATGCCTCCATTTTTGTGCAAAGTAGTGATGAAATGAATGAATCTCGAAGTTGGAGCTTTTATAGAGGAGAAAACACTATTCAGGGGACAAGTGTCAAAATTCTGGAGGCTGCAGAGAAAAGTGGCTGGCCGGCCACCTATGGCTCTCCAAAAGCAAAGTGGGGCCCACCATGCTCATTGGTCCTGTTTACCCTCCGGAAGGAAATTTGAGGCGTCTCGATGCATCGGGAAT